>KV424462.1:0-422761 GCA_001632445.1 Peniophora sp. CONT
CGACGCGCACGTTTCAGGCAACTTACACAGCTTAGCGGGGTCGATACCGCTCGGCTTGGCCAACTCTTTCACGCTGGCACCCTAAGCAGGTCAGTAGAGATGCGAAGAAGGTAGCTGAGCAAGCGTACCTTGGGACCTGCATCGCGCAGGGTCTCGGCTACGTGGGCCTCGGCTGCGATGTTGAGAGCAGCGGAGACATTAAACTGAAGAAGAGATGTCAGGTATATGCATCTAGATACAAGCCGACGTAAGAACGCACTAGCATGGCAGTGTTCATCACGGTCATTGGAGGCGGATAGACCGTCGCCGTGAGCTGAGCGGAAGCCGCGGCGATGATGGCCGCCGCGTCGCGTATCTCGGGGAAGGCTCTGGCTGCCTCAGACTCGGGAGTGAACGGCGTGTCGAGGGTGGGGAAATCGAGGCCCTTGTCCGTCAGCGTCGCGTCGATCTTCTTCACCGAGTCGGAGATGAGTTGGCTGAACTGGTAGAGCTGGTCGATGCCAGCGCGCCTGCGTGAGAGGGATTAGTGAAGCAAGACCGCATGCAAGTCACAGACACTTGCGACTGAGAGCCTGGAGCGATGCGTAAGTAAAGCCCATAGCACACGGGTTCCACCTTACCATTGAGTTGGCCAAAAGAGCCGTTTGTTGGTCCGTTGGGCATAATGGTGAAGGCGTGCGGAATGAAGATGGCAGACGAGACGGTCTCGGGGTGAAGACTCGCAATATCACAGTGTCACGATATGGTACTTAATGTCCTGTCATGATGAGTTGGTTTGGATCAATTGTCAACAAATATCGCAGCATCCTGTGTGAAGTATGCTGCACCCGGTGGGATTGAACCCCGGCGACTACGGAGAATTCCCAACATGGGCCATACATGCATGTTGCATCAAAACGCGCGGACAGACTACTTGAATGATAGAAAACTGTAGTTGTTCTGCTGTACCTATTGATGCCAAAACCAGAGTGTATGACCAGCGTTACCCCTTTCAGGCAGGAACGGGCGAGGTCTGCCAGATCTCAACCCTCAATTTGAGTTTAGAACAGCGATTTGAATAGCCATCGGGTGAAGATGGACGCCCAGTAGTGTTTGAGGCCCGCGCCCATGACGATAGCCGCTGTATTCTCCCCACAGGCTACGTCCACCCTGCTCCCTAGCCACATACTACCCAGGTTTCTATATCAGAGACCGAGCTACAGATGGCTGGTGCTTGATAGTATATTTCAGCCCTTTATCTCCGTGTTTCAGATGTCTAGACTGCAAGGACATAGTGCAGTTGGGTTGTAGCGGTGTGTTGAGCGGCGAACATGCGTCCTTCCAATTGTGCCGCTCGATCGACGCGACTCAAGAGTTCGCGCATGCCTCTCGTCTCCCCGTGCAGCGCGAGCCAGTGTATGATCATTTTTGTATCGGGTATGATAGGCGGAGCGACAGCCTGTTGTGACGGAAGGGAACAAGGTGCTGCGTCGACGACTCGGCGCGTCGCTGGATCGCGGCATCGCGGGCCGACGTGTCAATTCCTAACTTGACATCAACTCTCACCGCGCTCGTCAGTATACTTACTTACACTGTTGTCGTGTACAACGGACGCTTCGCTACAATGACTCGTAATTTCAAAGTCTCACGCGTGGTTCTGTTATCACTGCAAATAGAGTTCGTTCTTTGAGAGAACAGTGGGGTCCACAATGGCGACGCACCGAATAGGAATCGTAGCAACGATCTTCAATATCTATTGCTTCGCTCGACGCAGCCTACTTACTCCCTGAGGTACTTACAGCGGACCTGAAAGTCAACCGAGCGCTATGACTGCGCTATGATCTTCTCAGCGCAAACTGCCTTTGACGCCAGCGCCGCAGGTACTGAATCGTTGACCGCCAAACGCCCTGATCCCTCTCGGAGGGCCATGCCTAGAATACTTCAGTCCTGACCATTATTGAAGAGAGACACGTTTTGATGCGCATCATCTTCCCCACATCTGGATCCTGAATGGGAACTGATGACGTGCCTTCAGTAATCGAAGATCGCGCGCTCGACTACTACCTCGTACCTTCAGAAGACGTGTCAGCTGTTGGAGGTCGCGCCCGTGGTTGTCGGTGCCGGAGCTCAGGTGATGCCTTCATCAGCTATGTACGTATGATACCGATTGCTGACTTGCCAATAGCTCCGGGGCGCAACACTACCGTTTAAGCTTGTCTGCTGGCGCTCGTCTCGTCCTCAATCTCCACGGGTTTCTACCCCTAGACTTGTTCATCCACCTGTTCGAACTTGCGCACCTTCACAGACATGTCTTACGCCCAGAACGACGGCTCTTCTGGCCAACACAAAGGTGAGGTTGGACATTGCATACCCTAGAGATATTTCACTGACAGATCGCTGCAGGCGCTCACTCGCAAGTACCCGCGCGCCGCATTGCCTTCATGCTGCAGTAACATCAGTTGTATAGGCGCGCTGGCCTCAATCAGCTCTACGAGCTCGGCCAGCTCATCACTGACTCGATCAAGAAAATCGACGCGACGCTGACGAGCAAAGGCCTCGATTTCCCCACTCTGGACACGCCGTTCACTCCCGAGTCTGAAGCCGCTCGAGCCCTACCTGACGTGCGCGACGCAGCGGCCATCATCGCTGCGGCTACCGCTCAGCTCACGGCGACAGTCTACCCGCCTCCGATGACGCTCGTCAACACTGCTATGATAGTGCGTACTCCCGTCGATTTGGTACCTGGATGAATCCGCCTGACATCTTCTACAGTTCAATGTCCCCGCAGCTCTCAACATCGCAGCCGAGGCCCATGTCGCCGAGATCCTACGTGATGCAGGTCCCAGGGTATGCTTGTTTAGCTACCTTCTTGGCATCTTGACTGACCTGCTTAGGGTGTCGGCGTGAAAGACCTTGCCAAACCGAGCGGCATCGACCCCGCTAAGCTATGTACGCTCTCTACCTATCGTGTATCTGGAACGTCGCTCAATCACGTTCAGCACGCGTGCTCCGCCTACTGGTTACCTACCATATCTTTCAAGAGGTTGAACCCGACGTCTTTGCGCAAAACCGGCTCTCTTCGTTCATGGACACCGACAAGTCTATCGAAGCCATCCTTTCAAAGTCCGTGGATCAGGCTTCCACTTCGCCTCCCAGTCCCGCTAACATACCCTGTTCATAGCCCGAAGGGTAAACACGACAAGACCTCGGGTATGGCAGCTGCCATCGGCCACTTGTACGCGCATTGCTGGTGACCATGTTGCTCATCAGTACTCACACTATCTCGTAGCTCCGACGTGGGCATGAAATCTCTTTCGTACCTCACTGAGACCCTCTTCGACCCTGTGTCTGGCCACGCCAACGACTTCCATGACATTGCCTTCAATCGGGGCATGAAGACGCCACTCAGTATCTGGGAGCTCTTCGACACTCCCGAACAGGAGTACCGCCTGCGTCGGTTCGGCATGACAATGGAGGGTACGAAGAACATGTCGCCGCCTCTCGCCATTGTAGACGGTTCGTGCACGCTTCCTCGTCATGATGTGTGTACGAACAACCGTATTGAATACTGAATACGCTTCCCAGGCATGGACTGGGCCGGTTTGGGAGAACATGCACTTGTCGTCGATGTCGGAGGCGGGCTCGGTGCTCAGTCACTCACACTGTCTAAACATTGCCCAAACCTCAGATTCATCGTGCAAGACCGCGAAGCTAACATGGAGCCTGCGAAGAAGGCAAGCATTTCAAGCTGCCTACGTTCAAGCTGCAATACTCATCGTCATATGTAGTTCTGGATGGCGGAGAATCCGGATGCTCTCGAGTCTGGGCGCACTGTGCTGCAAGGTATGCAATGCACGGCATGTCTTACAGCACACTTTACAACTCTATCCAGCGCACGACTTCTTCAGTCCGCAAACGGTCAAAGATGCCGACGTCTTCCTCAGTAAGTTCTGAGCGCTCTACTCTCACGGATCCTACTGACTCTCGACTCGTACAGTGCGTATGATTATGCACGACTACCTGGACAAGGATTGCCTTACGATTCTTCGCCACCTACGCGCCGCGGCCATGCCGTCCACACAGCTCGTCATCGTGGATAATATCATGGCGTACGCTTGCCCGGAATCCGCTGTCCACGAGATACCTGGCGCTGCCCTCTCGCCACCTCCGGCGCCTCTGCTCCGTAACTTCGGGGGAGCGAATAGCACGTCGTACCTCATGGACGTCGAGGTATGCCCCGATGTCTTCATAAGTTAGTATTCCCCACATGGAACTAATGCATGATGGCAGATGATGGCTCTCAACGGTGGTGTCGAGCGCACCCTTACTCAATTCCGGGACATTCTGGCCCAGGCTGGCTGGAAGATCTCTCGCGTGCACCATGGCGCTCCGTTTGCGTTGAGCCACCAGAAGATCATTGCTCTTCCGGCCTAGGTTGAAGGATATGAACGCAGAAACTTCGTAGTAAGACTGTGAGCAATGGCAGATGTAAAGACCATTTTGTAGAACTGTCCGATCTGCTTTGGAATGCGATAGGAACTCAGTGCAGCGGAAGTACCACACTTCTGGGCGTAACAAGCAAAAAAAGATGATACAGGGTCTCGATACAAACGGTGTTGTGAAGGCTAAACGCTAGTGTCATTGTACACGAACAAACCCGCTCACTGGGGCGCCTTCATTGCGCTTGAACAATCCAATATTGACTGCAATTGTGCATGTTAGTGCACTTTGAACGGCGGCAGATAGCAATTGAGCTACAAACCTGGTTTCCGCTCCCATCCCTGCCCCGTCCGTTTCCTCTGTCCTTTCAGCGCGAGAGACTTGCTTAGGAATCGGTTGATGCGTGCGGGTGCGGTCGTTGCGCCGGGCGCAGGGGTGTATGATACAGACGTCTTCGCCGAAGTTCTATGCACAGAAGGGAGTGTACGCACTGCGTGCGGGCTATTGGCGCATGTAAGTTGAACACTCTCGAAGTAACAGTACCGGAGAAACTTACCCAATGACTATGTCCTTTGCCCTTTTAGCGGCACGCTTCCGTTTTCTCTGCGGTTTCGGATCTGCTTCTGAAGACACCAGTGCGGAGCGTTTGGGTCCTTTCGGTAACGCGGCGGCAGCAGCAGCGAAGACATGATCGGGAAGATAATTTCCAGATTTGGTTGGCCCAGAGTTACTTCCTTCCTCGCCCAATTCTTCATCCTCGTCACTATCCATGTCCTCCTCCATATCATCCGCGCCATCCTCTTCTGACGAGCCTTGCCCACCAAAGTCGTCTGGAACCTCCAATGCATCCTCGTCAATTCCCATGAACTCGTCTTCCTCTCCTTCCTCACTGTCATCCTCGCTGCCAGCCTCCGCCATTGCCCTCTCCATCCGTGCCTGCAACCTTCGCGTTTCGTCATCCTCACTGCCTTCTGCCTCATCCTCGTCCAGATCCTCAACCTTCCTCCTCTTCGCTGCGGGCCGTTTCTTCTCCCTTTTTCCGGCAACCTGCGACTTCAAACGCTCGTCGCGTGCGCGATTGCGCTCCTTCGCCTCGCGTCTCTCGGTCAATGCCAATTCCTGCATAGCCTGTTCGCGCCCCCGCGCCGCACGAGCGGACTGTGAAAGTGTGATAGCCTCTGGCGCGTCAGATTCGGAGTCGGACATGTCGAATGTGCTGTGAATGAAAGTGATAGCGTCGGTGTGGAAGACACAGGGTCGGTGCGTCAAGTCGAAGGGAAGAGACAAGCGACGCGACGCATTGACCGTTTTTCGCGTCGCGGAAGCCGGGCCGAGATCACCGTTATTGAGCAAGCTTCCTAGTTCCGGGTTTGCTTCCCGCACTCATGCGCACGGGGCGGGATATCATTGTCTCCTCGCTACAAACGAAGCTCTTGTGAAGTCTTATACAGCTCGTTATACGAGTACTTACGCGACACTATCAATCCGGAACGAAACCTACGTCAAGACTTGGGAACGATTCGAGTTGTTCACTCTCAGTCTGCTCGCTACTGGCCTTCTGGGACAGTCCCTTCACAGAACAATGTTCAGTATAAATCTATCGTATAGTGATAGAGCAAGCCAATCGGATGCACGATTGAGTATATATCGCGCTGAATTGATTCCACGACGGTCACATCGCACCGCTGGTCGGCGGACCTCACGCGTGCAGCTCCTCTGTCATGGTGGTCGTCCACCACTCGTACATTGATCCAGCGCTCCACGACGCTCCTACGTAGAAGCAGTATAAAACTCACCAAAGATACAGAGAATCACACCCTTAACTGAAGCTACTCTGAAGCTTCAATCCCAACTTAGCACTGCTTGTGCGGTAATAGAACGGAGTCAACGGCGCTCTGCATGCGCTTGAGATGATACTCATACACGCGGGCCGCTCTAAGTCTGGATAGCAGGATCATGTAGCCAACAGGGACTGCTTATCTAAGTACCACGGGCGCAAAGATCATCGTGCCGGATGTGGCGTTGACCGTGTTAAATGTTGTAATCAGGCTTCGAGCTAAGTGGATGTAGCAGGATGAAGCATTGGACCGTAGAACTGTACCGCGGTGGTCTAATCGGTGGCCGATATCTGCGGACTCGTCTGCGCGCGGCGTCTTGTATCACTGATAGTCGCGGTTGAGCGCTAGGGAGTTGAATTACAGCGGCGGGAAGGGATCGAGGTAGGTTCCATGCCTGATAAACGTAAGACTCTCCTGTTACTGGTCGACATGGCCTTACAGCCGGGGCAGGTGTTGTTTATGGGGTAAGTCGCGGCATTAGGACACATACTGTAGTGATTGCACAGAGTCTGCACAGTACTACAGTTCCCACCAACTCCGATATCAGACGTACAGATACGGCGCGGCCCTCGAACTCAAAGATAGCCGCGCATGATATCGCGCGACGGCAGGGTCATGTATCCATACACCAGCCATACACCGAAGAAAGATCTCTTTGATTCAAGGACCTATCCAGCCCGATTCAGCTTGTCGAAAGAAGTGAACAAAGTTGACTGATGCCCGTGGGTACACAGTGGCAAGAACGGACTCGGATGCCGCTCTTCCGGCGACCCTTCAGGGCAAGAAATCCACCCGTGATGCCACTGTCGGCAGTCATATCAAAGTAAGCCAAAGACCATCGATGCAGTAAGAGGTGAGCGCATCCAAAGGTCGAAGCCTGAAGTTCACCTGGCCGAACACCGTGGGTGCCAACTCGCTCGGCATCGGCCGTCCGTGCGGTCTGCACACCATGGTCGCACCGGGTAACTGACTTTCGGCAATCTCGAATGCCTCAATTGTACCCTCTGCAGCCGCCCCCCTTGACGAGTGTGTAGAATACTTACACGGGTCGTCTTCACTCGTACAGTGTCGAAGGAAAACAACACGGTTGAGCGCAAATGTCGGCTGAGCCAGCTCCTGCTTGGAGCGTGAAGTATCGAGCCTAAACGTGAAATGCCAGGCTTCGACATTGTCTACTCTCTGTGGTCGGACATTGATAGAAAGAGTGTTCTCTGGATTTGTCGCCACGCGCAGTGTTATCAAGTTATGGATTAACGAACGGGGGTGAGAAGTGCGCGTAAGCATACATGTGCGACATCTGCAAAGGCAAATCCGGTCCATCACCAAGATAGTGGACATGAACAAGCATCTACCGGGATAGGACACCAGTCGAAGCGAAAGAGTTCATGGGTAGATGTCAGAGTTGGTGAAGTCTGCGTAAAGCGGACACAATTGGTCCCATTCAGCTGGATGAAGATCTGAGTTTAGCTGAACCACTTCAGAGATGTAAACTACTGACGAGGAGGCTTTTCGCTTTCGGACACACCCAAGGCATCTTCCGCCATAACGACACCAAACCCATCAGTCAGGTGCCAGTCTATCGTATATGAGCTTTTTATGCGAGGAGAGGGTAAGATGAACCGCCTCACCAATGTGGCAATGGAAGTACCACGGCCCTAGACGTAGCACATCAGCCTATTTCACAATGCACGCGTACAGCTTTCGCCCACCGGGATTTTCCGTTCGGAAGCGAATAGTGACGTTGTCTCCAACGTCTCCGATGCTGACGACGTCGCGAAGAACGGGGTCGATAATGTTCTGTGTGCGTTCACCAGCACTTTGAATGACCCAGAAAGAATGCTACAGGATCCGTAGGAGTTCGGCGGGTCAGTAAAGGATCTGAAGAGGCAAGGTGGGATACACACGCCGTGAAGATGCATCCTGCGCACTAACGTGAGATGGGGAGCGATGATGGATAGAAAAAAGGGTACATACGGGTGGGGACCACCGACAACACCTCCGGGGACTACCAAGTCGACGGTCTGGTTTGGTTTCAGATCGTAGACACTGCCAGCGGGGAGCAGATCCTTGGCATGGGATGCACCACTTAGGATTTGAAGGAGGACAGGGACCGGATCTGGCGATGAGAAGGTCTGTCCGTTGACTAGAAACCTGTCGCCTGCTTGGTTGATATCAACATTGAGAACTATGGTGTGATCAGCCTTGCTAGGCTGCAAAACAGAAGTGGTCAATCAAGATTCAATGGACTGTGTTGCTTGGTGCTCTCACTGGAGGTGTCGGGACCAACGGCTGCGCCGCAAAGCATCAGTCAGATCTCTCAGGAAATAGGTAGGATGGACATACGCGAAGGTCCGACTCTTTCAGAGGATGTGAGCCAGCACCTGCGTTACTTGTGGTAGGATGCGTAATCTTAGCACCAAAGTACCGAAGGATCGCACTATTCTTTCCATCAGTGAAGTCTGCAGGTGGATTGAAATCCGGAAGAGCTCGGATCCCTTCGTAAAGTTAGCAGATATGATCATACATTAGCAAGAGAAGCCTTACAGTAGTTGTCCACCCGCTTATTGGCTTGTAACTACCACAAAAGTTAGACCCAAAGGTTGTAACAGTGCATGCGCATGGCTTACGACAAATGAATAGCGTTGACCTGCATTCATCAGCTTTCATAGCCTCGCCCAAAGACGAGATACTCACCAACAAATATCTGGATCTGTGTCACCGTGAGAGGTTGAACGTTTGTACCATCGACTTCGATGATTGTCAATTCATGGGAATCGATCGAGAAAATGAAGTTGGGATCGCTGTGTTATGCTGAGTCTTCGCGGAAACCTTCATATACAAGATCGATCAAAAAACTTACCAGGCCATGTTCACAAGACGGAAGCGATAGCTACTGATTTCAGTGTTTGCGAAGGTTGGAGTGGGTGTTAGACGCACCGGACACCATGTCTAACATGCACAACGGCCAAAGGTGTGTCGGGTCCGCCTGGATAACGGCCCAAGCCGTTGATGAGCGAGGAGTTGGGAGCGGGAATGACCGGTTGCTCGTGGCTGAAGTAATGATACCTTCAGAAGTGCGTGAGTCTCATGTGTACTGTGGCACAAATAGAGCGCACCAGTCGCTCAAGGTCAGGACGGTTGATTCTGAAAGGATGTCATGAGTGCGACCGCTCGTGGTTCTACCAAATGCTTGGGAAAAGTATCACCATCGTCTACGTCATATAGAGCAGCGTGAGGGTCACGAGGATCGTACTATAGGCGTGAGTCGTAAGATATAGTCTTAGATGAAGACAAGTCCCTTACAACGACTGCCATGCCATGTAAGATAGATCACAATATATAGCTTATGGCACTCACCAAAAACGCCACGGAGTGCCTCGCAGTACTGATTTGCGTAGTGGGAGTGATACCAGAACGTTCCTTCATCAGTTGTCAATGGACGTCGATACCCTCAAGGAGATGCTGTACTCACCGGCTTGCTCCTTGACGTTGAACTTATACTGGAAACTATGACCTGCGGAATGCATATTGGAATGCAGCTACATAAATAGGTCTCGCTGGACTTACCGGGAATGATAGGACACTGTGTGACAGAGTCCACGCCATCCGCCCAATTCGAATGTAGTTGGTCAATACCGTGCCAGTGCTGAATGAAGGTCAGGGCAATTTATACAACGAAAAAGCAGTAAGTCCTTACCACGCTTGTCACAACATCCATGCGAGTGTCCACAAGCCGGTTCACAACCTCAATGACGAAGGAGTCTCCCTAAACGCGATCAGTTACGACTCGCTCCCGATACGGAAGTTACAGTGCCTCACCTTGTTGCCAGATATAATTGGCCCGGGTGTCAAACCATTCGTTAAGACGGCACTGATTTTGTTAGGATGTAAGACACAACATGGCAGTACTAGAAATTGTAGTGCTCACGAGCGGTAAAACCCGTCAGGGCCAGCTATGCCGTTCCCGATGTCGAGAGTTTTGGAGACGGTACGAGCGAGCGTACGAGCCGATAGCACTAAAAAGAGTGTTATGTTCACGAGAAAGAGCATCAAGAAAGGGAGTGATGGGTATGCACCAGCAGGAGATGAAGTTGAATAGTACTTGTATGCCACACCGTGGCGAAGGGATGGCAGAACCGGCGCATCAAACCCATCCACCTAAGCCTAGATTCATTCTGGTAGCGTTTTTCGCTGATACGGAGGCGTGGGTTGAAACAGGCAGGTTTGATTGGTGCGCCTTGACAGGCGCTGCACGGACGTGCCGCAACTGTAGTAGGTGCGACTCGGCCTCCGCGGCACGATGGGACTTGAGCGCTTGAGCGCTGATAACACAGCCCCAAAGCCCGAGCGCTGGAGCAGTTGTATGCAAGTAAGTGTCTAGGGCGATGCTTGTTTTCTGCGCGGCATTCTACTGCTGGTACGGTAACTTGATAAAAGCCTGGCGGGGTTGATCGGCCCTAGGGCAACCTTCCAGCTTGATGGAAGTATGGATAAAGCGACCGATACTTAACGCTCGTCACATAATTGAGAAGCCTGACTCTGGGAGAACTATGGCTGGATGGTGCAAATCCGGTCAGGACAGAGGAATGACAACAAGATCGTTGTTCGAGACGAGAGGTGTCGGGCAGCGTCACGGTCAGGCGCGTTTACACGTGGTACTTGTCCAGACTGATGCAAGACCACAACTTGCCACCAACACTCACGTCGACCTCTGCACTTTGCATTCTACACTGTCGCGACGCGACCGAATGCAAAATTCTGCGCTTTAGAAACCCCCCGCATGAGTTGGAATACGCCAACACAACATGAGTTCTGCCAGCTATCAATCAGAGCGCAAGACCAACGCAAGACTGACGCCGCTCGGCGCTGTCGATACCTGTTTGACGCCCGGTTTTGAACGTCGATTGCTCGCCTCGGCGTTGGCCTACCTCCGGATATCCAGCGTGCCACGACACATTTGCGCCCGCGTTGTCCCGAGTCGCCGCGTCCTGAAGAGCAAGTCGCCGCGGACCTACTGGAGAATTGGGCGCCACCATCGGAACCGCTCGACGAATATCAGGCGTTCAGCACAACATCGTCTTGTTCTATCATGATGTCCAATCTGAACCTCTGAACTAGGGCTCAATTGTGTTGTCCATGACATGTTCTTCTCCCACAGTCTCCCGCATTTCAGTTGAAATGATGAACATCTTCCAGACTCGGAAGAGGGCATGTTAGGCTGCTTAACGCCAATCGGACTTGTTTTAGCCAGGAGGTGGGTTTCCGTGGTCATCGGGGCTCAATGTGAGATGATGTTACGATGTTATTTTTACCAAATATCGCGGCGTTGAGAGATGTGGAAATGGGGTGCAAGTGCAGTGATTTGACTTAAAGCTCGCCCTTCGCCGTTGCTACCAGTCTTCACCCCGAGACCGTCTCTTCTGCCTTCATCATCTTGCAAACCTTCATCATCATGCCCAACGGACCAACGAACGGCTCTGCTGGCCAACTCAACGGTAAGGCAGACCGTTGCCTGACTCGCATTTCCTTTACTGACAGAACACTCCAGGCGCTTATTCGTAAGTGTCTACGCTATGCATCGCGTTCTTGCTTCACTAATCCTTGTGGTGCAGGCGCGCTGGCATCGACCAGCTCTACCAGTTCAGCCAACTCATAGCCGACTCGGTGAAGAAGATCGACGCGACACTGACGAGCAAAGGCCTCGATTTCCCCACTCTCGACACGCCGTTCACTCCAGAGTCTGAGGCGGCCAGAGCCTTCCCCGAAATCCGCGACGCGGCGGCCATCATCGCCGCGGCTTCCGCTCAGCTCACGGCGACGGTCTATCCGCCTCCAATGACCGTGATGAACACTGCCATGCTAGTGCGTTCTCACGTCGGGTTGTATCTAGATGGATTTACCTGACATTATTTCTTCAGTTCAATGTCTCCGCTGCTCTCAATATCGCAGCCGAGGCTCACGTAGCCGAGACCCTACGCGATGCAGGTCCCAAGGTACGCTTATTCAGCTACCTTCTTCGCATCTCTACTGACCTGCTTAGGGTGCCAGCGTGAAAGAGTTGGCCAAGCCGAGCGGTATCGACCCCGCTAAGCTTTGTACGTTGCCTGAAACGTGCGCGTCGGTGATAGTGCTCACTCACTCCCAGCGCGCGTGCTCCGCCTGCTCGTCACCTACAACATCTTCCAGGAGGTCGCTCCAGATGTATTTGCGCAGAACCGTTTGTCTTCGTTCATGGATACCGGCAAATCCATCGAAGCCATCCTCGCGGAGTGAGTACCTATTGCTTCAGCTTCCGCTTGTACTAACGCCGCATGCCTGTAGCCCCAAGGGGAAACACGACAACACAATGGGTATGGCGGCCGCCATCGGACACATGTACGAGTCCTCGTCTTCTTCGCTACGTTCCGTGCGCTGATCTCGCTCTGCAGGTCGGACGAGGCGATGAAGTCCCTTTCATACCTCACCGAAGCGATCTTCGACCCGGTCTCCGGCCACGCCAACAACTTCCGTGACATCGCGTTCAACCGCGCGTTCAAAACTCCGCTTAGCGTCTGGGAGTTCTTCGATACTCCCGAGCAGGAGTACCGCCTTCGTCGCTTCGGCATGACGATGGAGGGTACGAAGAACATGTCGCCGCCCCTGGCCATCGTGGATGGTTCGCGCATGCTTCCTTCCATCTTCGCTCAGGTGGCTGACCATACATTTCAGGGATGGACTGGGCTGCTCTGGGTGACAATGCACTGGTCGTTGACGTCGGAGGCGGACTTGGCGCTCAGTCCCTCACACTGTCCAAGAACTGCTCGAACCTGCGGTTCATTGTACAGGATCGCGAGGCTCTTATGGAACCTGCGAAGAAGGTACGCCTCTTCGGGTGGCATATAACTTTCAAGTACTGATCTGCGTGGCTGTCCGCAGTTCTGGACGACCGAGAACCCGGAGGCGCTCAAGTCCGGCCGCGCTCTTCTGCAAGGTGGGCTCTGCAGCACATATTTTGTGCTGCAGACTGGCTGACTGTGTGCTGCAGTGCACGACTTTTTCGGTCCGCAGACGGTCAAGGATGCCGACGTCTTCCTCAGTACGTTCGAACCTTTCTTCCGCTGCCCTCCAGCACACTGACGACTATGCAGTGCGCATGATCATGCACGACTACCCGGACAAGGATTGCGTCACGATCCTGCGTCACCTGCGCGCGGCGGCCACGCCATCAACCCAGCTGGTCGTCGTGGATAACATCATGGCCTACGCTTGCCCAGAGCCTGCTGCTCTTGAGATCCCTGGTGCTGCACTCTCGCCGCCTCCGGCACCGCTTCTCCGCAACCTTGGCGAAGCCAATAGCACCGCGTACCTGATGGACGTTGAGGTACGAGGCAATCCTCATTGTTCTCGTTGACCGCTCGCTGAACGAAACTGACAGATGATGGCCATCACCGGGGGCGTTGAGCGCACGGTCACTCAGTTCCGCGACCTCCTCGCTCAGGCCGGTTGGAAGGTGACTCGTGTGCATCACGGCGCTCCCTTCGTCCTCAGCCACCAGAAGATCATCGCCGTTCCAGCTTGAGACCTTCTCGAAGAAGCTCATGTCGCACGAGACGCCTTTAACTTTGTTTGTGGTCAACTTTCAATGGCTCGTAGGGCCTGTGTCTGGGGGTCAAGGTCTATGAATATTTTTGTAGACATTTGTCATTGTACGGAACAACACCTGTATCGGGTTTGTTTTCATCTTCGCAGCCTCACACAAGTCCTTCTTCTTTGAGGAAGCCTTCCTCCCAAGGTGTCATTGACATCAAGCCGTCTCTCGTACGGCATCTGCCAGATGTGTGCGGCTGTGTTATAGTAAGCAAGGAGGCGCAGTTTGCTTTCGCGGCGATTGGGGCCAAGCAATACCGGTCCTTCTACAATCCCTAGGATGATCATACGTTCTCCTAGCGTCTCCTCGATCCGACACTGTATAACCCTCCTATATAGTATGGCTCCAAGCTCGTTACCCACAACACGTACAATATATAATCAGGCGTATCAGGCCGATCTACTATAAATATATGCATGTTTCCACAAGGTATGATGAAGTAAATGACGTACAATACGATACACAGGCAAGCACATGATATCATAACAGATTATCAGAAAATATATACGCGCAAACTCATACCATTGCCTTGGGGGAGTGGACTGCCTTCAGAGTCGTAACAGGTTCGTACTCTATCTCTTGTACCGGTCCCAGTGTGCCGTCGGTCGACCTGGTGTAGGGCTCAACCGTTGTCAGACTCTTCAGGCGAAGGTAAGTCCTCAACTTCATACATACAAACTCGCTAACTCGCCTGCGAAGTCTTCTGGGTTGATGACAGTGAAATCTCAGGAGCACTGGAGCTTGATACTTCTTGGCGAAAACCAACCCGAAAATCGCGAAATCGAATACCCATCGGCTGCGCTGGATCCCTGCGCGTCGTGTGACGCAAAGCGGCGCGAGCGATGATAGATGCTGGTATGAAAAAGCTGCATTCTGCCATGAGAACAAAGTGCAACCGGAGTTTATTTACCTCACCTTAATTGACCGTGAATCGGCGCCACGAGTGCGCCGGCATTGAGCTTGAGACGAAACATGATGAGTACTGAAGCCGAGGCGCCCGTCAAAATAGCACCAGATTCAACCATGATCCAGATGACGGCCAGGTTGCTATGACGATTCGGGGTGTTGGAGCGGCGAAGAGTAGCCGACCAGATCTTCCATACGATGACGGAAGTCGCAACAAACTGGATTCCCAGTGAGAGAGTGAACACGGCTGTCATCCAGGTGAATGCTTCGAAGAACTCCTGCTCGCTGCGAGTCTTGCCGATCCGGACAAGGTTGGTAATGTCACACACTGCAGGCGGGGCACTCAGTGTTGCATCGAGAACAATGGCAAGGAAAACGTACCGAGATAGGCGGCCAGGAGCGTGGCCTTGACGTCCGCTTCAGCTCTCATGCGTTTCCCGAAGGCAGTGAACTCACGAATACGATTCCAACGATGTTGTTACGCTTTGAAACGATATAGCATCTCCAGGCCTATCGCACAGTATAAGCCAAGCGAGGGCCAGCCTCCTCACAGGCCAAACGCACCATGATGCCGTCTCCCACCATGATCTATGCAAGACATAAGTTCAAATCAGGAGTGCTGTGTGAGCATAACTCACCAGAAGAAAGTACAACCAGAACTGGCCCAGATGCAGCGGTGTAGACTGCAATGCGTAATACGCGTTTGACTCCGCGGATGTGTGTATCTGCAGAAATCCTTTGACAAGGTAGGCGAGAGTAATGGCGGCATGAGCAGTTGCCAAGACGAGGTGGACAGCAGTGACGGTGAATAGAATTCTACGACAGGCTTAGCGAGTGCCCGCCTAGAAATAGCATGAAGCGCATTGTTGCTGACCTGTTCGTGTTCCCCATGACGCGGTAGCAGAGAAGGAAGAGGGGTATACTATCACTGCGCGTTAGTTGTGTTGACTCTTGGAGTGAACTTGTATCTAAGCCCACTTGAGACCTGACAGGACATTTAGAGAAATATGTATTAAACGGGGGAGCTTTGCATACCGTAGACGACCGCAGCGACCCAGCTTCCGACGAGAGCCGCAGTGCTGATGGAAGTGTCGGGCAACGCCATCTTCAAGTTGCCAGCTGTGGGGCGAAGAGAAGGCCGGAGCAAGAGCAAGCCGCAGCAACGGGCACAGAGGGCTTATACATGTCACGAGCATCGTAGATGCCGAGGGCGGAAACGCTTTCGTGTAAGAAAGTGGGCGGTGTGGCTGTTCGACCAGGCGCCGAGGGGCCTTCGGTAGACCCTGGTCTCTAGATTCATGCGTCCAGGGCTATCAAAACATCGCATACATGTCCCAACACGAGGCTACCCAATCATATGTTACATCATGTACAGGCAGCGTGCCAGCGCCGGGTAGAGGATGCGAACCCAAAGTCAGAGTGGTGGGTCCAGCCGCAGATGCAGGCGAGGTTCACGCCAGGACGGCACGCGTGACTGCTATCATCATTGTTGTGACACGTCGCGTCCAATCGTACCAACAGACCATTTCGTGAACTTCACGAAGCCTCACATCTCTTCCACTCAACTTCGGGAGGCTTCCAGCCCCTCATTGCCATGCTCACATACCCCCGGTCACTCCGTGTCTGCATCTTCTCTTTGTGGCATCACGCCCTTGATTCACGGCTGTTCCGGTCTTCTGATTATACTTCGACAGATGAGTGGACGTTAATCGACGCGAATAAGCGCCCGATTGACCCGCGGGCCTACGCTGAATACAGCACCGACTGAGCGCTCAGCGCCCATGCGGTTCCAAGGAGTTGGTTTCGATGTCACTCATGGCTACGAAGGAAGAGCGTTCACAGCGTCAAGGAACTTCCGCTGGAAGTGGTCACAGGGTGCCTTGATACTATTCGGAACTGGGTATACAGCACGTATAGAGCACAGACTCCGAGCTGCGACCTCACCAGTGCGCGCCCAGGTCTGCCATCAGTGGCGCAACAGTCTCTGCGCACTGTACCCCCGTGCCGCTAGCTAGCCCTGCTATACCTTGATCCTGCGGGATACTTCGTGGCGGAGATATGCAGGCTGAGCCAGAACTGCAGGGAAGCTAGATGAGTATACACGGGCGCCGCGTTCTCGCGACATTCCTCGTGGCAGAGAACAGTGCTGCTAACGCTGGGCCACATAGTAGAGAGCAAAATTCAACCCTCATTGCCTTCACCCGCCCACAGAGCTGGCAGAGCCCTTCGTCAAACTGTAACAGCAGAGACCATCCTACGAGGGGATATCCGGTTATCACGATAGCGATGAGCATGACACCGTCTGAGTTGTCGCAGCATTCTACGCGCCCGAGACTAAACACCGGTGTACAAGTGGGAACAGGGCCAGTTCACATCCTTGTGGTATCAGTTTACAGGGGCACTAGCGAGCCACCTGCGATACCAAGGCCAATTCTTGGGCGTCAGCCTAGGCCCTGAGTACTTGAGTGCCAGTGCGAGTGCCTCTGCTGCTAACGGCGCCCACATGTTCAACATATGTCCTGCGATCAGGTCGGTCGCGCTGGCGCTGAGCGCCGAGGGAGCTACTTATCATCAAGCGAGCTTGATCATAGGAGCGCGATACAGTACCTGTCGAGTTAGTATACCATTCAACTGTCGATCTACGTCGATCCCTTGATCTCCATACCTATTCAGAAGTTCTCATGTTCACGATGCGTCGCGACACGAAGGTTTTGACGATGACAATTGGGTCTTGTGCGGCACCGTCTAGAGGCCGCAGGCTCCGCTACATAGGGTTTGGGAATGTAGTGATGTCTCCTTGGCCAAGAACTCGGGTCGAAGTACCACGCTTGTATCTTGGTACTACAATCTCAAACAATGTGATATAAACAACGCTCGGATCATCAGCGCTTCAGGATGCCAGGCAATGGCTCGCGCATACCAGTGCATGAAGTAGCGTTCAACACTACGGCTCGACGCATTCCCTGCACGTCGTGAAGTTGTCTGGTTTTCGACAAGGACACGATAGACGGTGTCCCAACGCATTCGTCCCGCTGGCAGAGCTATACGGGCAGATTTCGTTGACAATCGAGAGTACATGCGAAAGAACTCGTCCATGCCAGTGAAGATCAACTCGAAGCCACTCTCTCCTGGAACATTTCGCGCGCCCTTGGAGTTCTGTCAAAGATCGTAGAGCATCTGGAGACGTTCAGACGAGAATAGTGAGAAGAAAAAAACATGAAACCGCGAGGGGTCTACGAGTGCGCGTTCTCTGACCTTGCGAAAGAGTGGACGCGAGCAGAGGCTCATCCCAACGTCTGCTAGTAAATAGCCACCAGGTCAAAACAAACCGCCGGCACACATGACATTTTTCATGAATGCGTAACGAGTGAGGTACCCTCTAAACCAGCGTAAGCGAGCAAGACGGCAAGTAGAATGATGATGAATCCAGACCAAGAGGCGGCATACTGGCGCCGCGTCGCGTCTAACCCTAACCCTAAACCATATGAACCCCTTGTCTGCACCTGTCTGCACCTACTGCGTCTTCCTCTGATCATTCCACTTTAAACACCAACGAAGGAAAATATAAGTCCATAGAGCATTATCGTTCACACGAGGCGACGACCTGCCCATCGTCCAAATACTGCATATTCTTCTCAAAATAATCCGGTGACGCGGTGACAATTCTGGGACTAAGTATAAGAGAGATACGTGAATCTGAGAGGCGGGGCGAGAAAGAAGGTAAGGAGAGGCGAGGGTGAGACGGGTATACATAACACGGAGAATAACCAAAGCAAGGACGAAAACGACGACGGACGCGGAGGGCGAGGGTGTATAATTAGGGGATTAGAGATGGGTATGCCTGTAAGTCCTTTCCTCACGACGAACTGCTTTCTAACAGATAGAACCAACGGCCAGCCTGTCGCTAACCGAGTGGACGACCTGGGTCGGAGTTGTCGAGCTCATAGGTGGTGTCCCGGAACGGCCCAAAAGATCATAGTGAGCGCCACGACGCAAGCGGCGACGAGTATGGAAACCCAGATGGCACGTCCGAGGAGAAGTTTGCGGACATAGGGTTCCTTGATGGTGAGCGTCCGGAATGGTGTCGTCTCGGACTGCATAAAGAAGACGAGGATGGGGTCGAGCTCGTATTGATGTGAGATGAGGAAGAGGACGGCGAAGGTGAAGGGTATGAAGAGCTGTTGATTAGGTTCAGTAGGTGTCACTAGGATGAATAGAAGGTGTCACGACTTACGAAGAAGCGCTTCGATTTGGGCTGCACGTCCAGGAATATGAGCGAGAACGCCACCGCCAAAGCGATCCACAGGATAACCAGCCCAAGAATCAACCGCACGAGCGCGCTCAAGGGTGTCAAATTTCCGAACGCCTTCGCCCTCAAGAACCGCGGGAACGCATCCTGCTCCATCGCCTTGAAGACGTACTCCTTCTGTGCGTGGAACATGTCGGGAACCTGAGCCATGATGGCCTGGTCGCTCGCACTACGGCCTTCCTGCTGCGAGTTGAGGGGGAACGCGTGGATACGGAGGGCAGGAGGGAGGTAGATCTCGTGGCTCTCGTCTCCTGGTGCGGCACCGGCGGGAGAAAGGTAGCGCAACCAAATGCGTTCCGCGCTAGCGACGAGGTCAAGACGGGAAATGGCCGCGCTTCGGGGGATGATCGTAGGCGCCCGAGAAGCACGTCTGTTGAACAACGTCGGAGTATACCGAGAGAGCGAGAAGGGCGTCGTAGAACGCGCAGGTTGTTCATGTCCCCACTCAGAGCCTACGGCCGTTGCCGGCGACGTGCTCTGCGCCAAGCGCGGGTCGGGTGAAGGCGAGCGTGGCGAAGTCGAGCGCATGCCGCCCTCCGCCGCCAACTTCTCCAATTCGGTCGTGGATGCTGTGGACCGCTTGGCGCCCACTGCCGCCGGGTTCATACCGACAACTGTTCCGTAGATACTGCCTCGACGTCGGGCGTAGTCCCAGCATTGCGGCCAGTCGTCCTTGATCGTTCGACCTGACTTGCGCACGTCTTTGAAGTACGCTCGGCACAAATTCTCGTGCTGTTGTACGTCCAGCCAGAAGTCGAGAATGTCCTCGTTTCCCTCTCGCTGCAAGAATAGACTGGAAACAGTCAGTCAAACGACCCAACGCGTACATCGAGACAAATGTGAATTGCAATTAGAGCAGCCTGCCTGCCTATACAGCATAGCCTAGGACGACCTCGCATGTTCCCAGCTTGCAGAGTCGCATTCATACTCAATAAGGCCATTCCCCTCAAAGCACCAGCAAATATTCATCCAACTGCACAGACCCGCCAAATATCCCGAGAAATGAACAAACGACTCACTAGAACATGAACAGATCCCCCGGCGGCCTCGTCCTCCTGCTCAACACCTCCGTGAAAGTCGGCAATCGATTCTTCCGACTCGCGGCCCATTCGTCCATTTGTTCGCCGTCCATGGCGGCGGCGGTGTGGTGGTGGAGATCACCGTTGCGGTCAAGTGGTCTACTAGGCCCGCGCCGATTGGCGGAAGCCGAGCCAAGTTCGTCACCGCCCACCACCATGTCAGCGTTCGCAAAGGCTCTGTCGCACTCAGAAAAGTGAGGAGTCTCCTGTCTCAAAGTGGGACTACGTTCATTGACGCACGGTGCGTGCTCTCGAGCTTCTGAGATAATGTGCTTACGCTAGTTCGTACAGTCTAAGTACTCGACGCTCAACCTGGCTCAAAGAGCGCATAAGTTTCACAAACCTCCTCAGCCACGTTCAATGCCGTCGCCTAAATCTCTCTTTGAAGTATCCATAGGATGCGCTCGCTTACCATAGCCTCGCAACGAAACCACAAATCAAAGATCGTGCTCAAGTATCACATGGAAGACATCCTCTACGCATGTCGAGATATCAGGGCTACCTAAGTACTACTGAGCCGCTGGGTCGTCGATGTACGGATTGGTATGCATGATGACAGTTGTTCGATCCTAAAGTGTGTGTACCATCGTAAGGCACTCGTAAGATCAATATATACATTTACGTGCTGAACGGAGCTTCAACTCGCTCAGACAAGTCGGTGAACAAAAGGTGCATGAATAAGAACCGTTTGATAACTGCCGACTATGAATACATACCCAGCTCGTTCCGATACGGTCATGGTTGCCATACAACATAATAATCATCCAATTCTTATAGCCTCAACTTCGCGGCGTCGCTGGCCTCCGGCTTATGTTCAGCTCTCAGAGCGCGAAGTAAGGCTTCCGCGTCCGCCGAACGCGGACGCAGGCCACAAGGAAATGGCTTCGGTGGACTAGAAGTGGTAAATCAGGCGCCCAATATACACAAGAGTTACTTCTGTGCTTACCATACTGCGCCAGATTCGAACTCTGGGACCGGTGTAATCTCCGCACCGTCTTGGTCGCGCAACTTGATGACATCAAACACCGAGAGCGTTACAGCCATAAAGTATGTGAGAAGCTCCAGCGCCAGACCGCTACCTGGGCACCGTCGACGGCCAAATCCAAAGGCAAAGGTCATCGGGTCCAGCTCAGGTGAAGATCCGAGAAAGCGTGCGGGTTTGAAAGAGGTTGGATCTTGATAGTGGGTCTCGTCGTAAGCAAATGCTCTGCATAGATGCTCGTTAATGGAAGCTGCAGAGGGAAGAACGTAATGAACATGTACTGTAGATTTGCCAAGACGGCGGTGCCTTTGGGGATGTAGTACGACTCGAAACTATCGCTCGTCAATGTGAAATGAGGGATGTCTGAGTAGCCGCTGATCAGCTGAAATCCATGAGATATGAAGCCGATTACTGACTGATACATGCGACGGTATGCCATCTTAGGACTTCGAGCACAACTGCACGTAGATAGAACAAACTTGACAGCTCATCCGAAGGCGGTATACAGGCTCCACCGAAAGTCTCGTCGAGCTCATCTTGAGCCTGTCGCTGAATATCAGGATATAATAGCATTGCTAAAACAAAAGTAGATAGCGCGGCGGACACCTATCTATGCGTCAGTGAGGGAGTGTAACGAGCAGTCTTCTGAAGACTTACGGTGTCCGGACCGGCAGCGTAGAGGGCCGCAGAAACATTCGGCAGCAATTCCCGCTCAAGTTCGTCAAGGTCGCTTTGCAGCATCCTTGACGAAAACGAAGGCACGCCTTCGTTATTCGCCTACCAATACAATCATCGCGGGTTAACTTATGATACGGAAGAGTGTACCATTTGGGTTTTCACAAACTCTAGTGGTGCAGTCATGATTGTATCAAGCGTTGCTCTATGATCGGAGGCCACACGCTTAAACCCCGTCCCGGGAAGCCAGGCTGGAAGACGGGCAACTGGAGGTGGTATGAGCAGTCATGCAACCTTTGGATCATGGTTGCTCACGACAGGGGAATACATCTACCAGCCATGCACCAGGCCTTATAGCCACATGGAAATCGCGAGCAGACCGTGCAACTAGAGCTATCAGTGGGTCTGTCCCCTCGCGCTCAGTCTTGTATCCATGAGATATCCTGAGAAAGACAGATGAGACGGTCCTAAAAATGGTCCAGTGAATGGAGGGGACGTGGTGGCTGCGCGAGAGCACTGACCAGCGAATGTGTCGAATGATCTCGTGGGGACGGGTATCTATCGCAAGAAGGTACAAGCGCGCCTCGTCCTCTTGCGCACTCCGATAAGCAGCTGCTGTCTCTCGAGTCCCGAAGTGGCGAGCAGTCATCCTACGCATTTTTCGATGGCGCTCGTCGGGCTCAGCTAGAAGCATCTGGCGATCCCAGCCCACCCTGAGTTTTCTCGGTTAGCTATTCATCACTGTACAGTACGTATGCACACGTACATTTTTCCCGCAAATGTAAGCAAGGGGCGTCCAGAGTAGACTGCTGAGCGCCTCTCGAGCATATCAATACACATGTCAAGCTTGTTGACGATGACCATGGGCGTTCCAAGCACTCGGACGAATATTAGAGGACCTGAATCATGTTTGCTCAGATAGACCCCATGTCCATGATGCCTGTAGCACGCACCATAACGATCTCCTAATCTCAGCCAGTGCAGCCAATCGTCTTTTCGCGGCAGATCCAGAAGATTGCCAATGAGGGGGAGTGGCCAAGGGCCGGGAGGTAGAGGATGTCGGCCAGACTTGCGAAGATACGCAAGAGCGACAGGGAGAAGCAGCACCAGGATAAGCGACATCACACCAGTGGACAACATAATTTGCAGTCCGAGTGAGGCGCGTGCCGTTCCATACCCCGAGGTATTAAATACACCTGCTGACAATCAGCTGGAACCTGATAGGGAGCCTCACTCTATCCGCGAGAATTGACGCCCTATCCTGCAGAGTTCGCTCATGTCCGCGCAGCGCGAGCGGACCGTGACAAGGTGATCGCCTTGAACATGATAGATATATTAGCCAGACGATGATTATAGGGAGTGAATTCCATGTGCAGAATGTCGAAGTAGCGCTTATCACAGACCGAACCACAGTCCGAAAGCTCCGGTTCCGGACGCTCGCGTGGCCTGACAGGCAAGAGGTCGCAACAACGCCCTCAAGTCCTGGGAATTTGTATCGCGTCCGCAGCGCCGCGCAAGCGCCGCGCGCGCGTCGTGTCCTCGTCCTCACGTTCACCAGTATGATAAACGCTCCCAATCCATGCCTCTTTCAGTCATACTACCTTTTGAACGAGCGCTAGTTAGTTGACTTCCTCTTCTCTATCTTCTGGTTGCCAGGCGCAGGCCGCCTTCTCTCTTCATCGACATTTGTCCTTGTACGATCCGAAGTTTGTGCCGAACCCCCAACTCTGTCAATCTCGACCGTACTGTATCCGCTCGGTTTACATGCTTTTCATAGAGATATAATTGCGCGACCTGTTCCCTTGTTCAATTCAATGTCTGTCCTGATGGCGACTACGGGAGGCCTACGTGGGCAACCATTCCCTGAGGCCGAAGCCATCCATGCTCAGCCCTCAGCCCTTGGATCTCAGATCCGGCTCAAACGGATGGCCCGGACCAACTTCCTTCGCCATCTAAGTTGTACGGTTCTTGTTGCCCACGGTAGGCATTGACCCCTACATGGCGAGATGATGAACCTCAAGCAAGGCAATTCATTCCCCTCATACATGTTAGACTGTTACTGATTCAGTTCACAGCGGCAAAACTGCCCGGCAACGCTCCTCCGTTGGAAGCGGCGAAGCGGTCGTGCTTCCGTTCTATGAAGCTTTGACAGCTACAGTTATATACGGCCCACCCGACATCTTCCCTTGCTGGACACCATGACGCCTCTTCGCCTCCGTAACTACCTGGAGCTGACCAGGCTTCACAAGTTTCCTCTCGGTACAGCTCTCACCTTTTGGCCAGCTGGTGAGTCGCGTGTTGTCATCAATAGCTCGGAGCGAAACTTACTATCGTACAAGCATTCGGCGTGACCATGGCTGCTTACGCGTTCAACATCCCGGCGCGCGAGTTCGCTCGTCAGTCGTTGGCCTTTGGTATAGGATGTACTCTGCTCCACTGCACGTTCTGTGTGCTGAACGACATATTCGATCGTGATCTTGATGCTTTCGTTGGTACGCCCAAGCGAGCTTGTCGGTGACATATTCCCTGACGAACGTCTTTTCAATCTACAGAACGGACGAAAGGGCGTCCCATGGTGACTGGCACAGTAACACTGCCAGGTGCATGGTCATTATTTATAGGGTCCCTTCTCGCCACCAGCTGTCCTCTGTTCTTCGCCAATGAGCAAGCGTGCGTTTCTGCATGCGATCCCTTTACTTTTGTTAACGTGATGAATGCACAGGTTCACAATCGGGCTGCTGTCCTTGCCACTCCATGTCTTATATCCTCTTGCAAAACGCTGGACATGGTGGCCACAAGTATGGCTCGGTACGCTCAAAGACATGCATCACCCTCCGATGACCCTGATTCTTACTCGATTGCATAGGCATCGTGCTTGGTTGGAGCTTTTTTGTCGGATGGTTCTCCGTAGCCGCAGATAAAAGCTCGCGTGACCAGATGCTCGCCGTCTTCTACATGTACGGTGCGATCATATGGTACGCCCGTTGTCGACATGCAGTTGCCATGATCTCAGGATCAGAATAGTTGGACCATACATTTCGACACGGTCTACGCCACACAAGATCGCGAGGATGATGCCCGCATCGGAGTCTTGTCCACAGCTCGTCTATTCGGCGCATGGCTGCGGGAGCTCGATGCCTGTTTTGCAATCTCTACTGTGATGCTTGTCGCATGCGCCGGATACCTCAATAAGCAAGGGGTGGCGTACTATGTGCTGTCCTGTGGCGGGGCGGCGTGCCATCTTGCTTGGCAGCTCACCCGCTGGGATCCAGACCGTGACGAAAGCAACAAGGTGGTATTTAAGGTTCGTTCGCATGCTGCCTCTTCGGTGTTTGTGATTAATGTTCGTAGTCAAACAGCGAGCTAGGGCTCATCATGTTCAGTGGTATGGCTGTCGATTACATTTTCAACAGTCTACCGAGTACATAGGCACGAGGGTCGAAGCAATATATATCTATCGAGACGAACACGACACCCGCTGTAGCATATATTTACCCATTCACAGGGAAGCGTAGTTTTCAAGCTGCATGTTCTTGAGCCCGTCATCGCTCGCCGTCTGAGGTAATGTCTGCATGTTAGTTTAAGACAAATCTTCGTCTCTCAGGAATCTGATAGACGCACGAGCGAGTGCACATCCCCGTGCGTGGCCTTCACTACAGATATGTTCACTCCGCTCCTCTCCCGCGAATGCTCCGCCGGTAGCTGGAGGGCGCCTCGGTGTTCCATCTCGAGGTTATCTTGCAAGAGCGCGCTTCGAGGAATCAGCGGGCCTCTTAAGGTCCCAGGCATCACGGTCTTCCACCATTCACGAAGAATGATGCTCAGTGGCACAGTCGCCTGAGATGATGATGAGCTGGACATTGTAGCCATGGATAGAAGCACGTACAGCTATTTGACCGAGGACGGCGGCAATTACAGCCCCCTCTGCGCGCCTATGGGTGTAGAAGGCAAGAGTGAGGATGATACTGATTGTGTACATAGCGCCAGAGTCGATGACCGCACATGCAGCAGACGACATGGTGCAGTAACGATGCCTGTTCGTAGATGGAACATAGACAGGTGTCGAGAGCTCGCGATAAGCGATGAGCACAGTGCCCGACGTTTGGGTGGCGACGGATGCTGCCCACATTGTGAGGACGCGCTGGCGTCCGAGGCCGGTAAAATACTTCGACAGTTCGAACCATACTTGGGTCTCCGATTTCACTACAAGTGCACCAAAGACTAGCAAGGTTTCAGCACCGCAGTATAGTACCCACAAAGCCCAAACACTTGCCTAGTGTTACTATGTTCAGGGTTATCTTTCAGAACCACTTGGTGAGCATCATGAAGGGTGGTAATGTTTATTCCACGCACGAAGGGGGCAGCCAGCCAAGCTCTCCTATCCCAAACAACGTAGACTCGCCAAGTCTCGAAGGGGCAGTCAGAATGGTGTTCACTTTCTTAACTTGCGATAATCTCACCATAAAACAGTCGGCCACCAGGCTCTATCGAGGTAAAGTTGGTAAGCGTAAGCAAATATGAGTGGTTAAAGAGAGAGCTCACGTTGAAGATATAGAAAACGACTTCCGCTGTATGTTCAGGGGAAGACTGGTCCAAAAAGTATGCGGTCGTGTTTGTTGCTCCATTGCCAAGGATAGCATGAATGATACCCAAGGCAGGTTCGGAACTCGGAAGTTGTGGCGGGTGAATAAATCCTCGAATAAGCTGAGCAAACAGTGACGCGAAATGACCAGTGCATACAATCCACTGGACACCGATGACGACTGCGAGTGGCCTGATAGATATAGGTTATCGAAGGGTTCCCAGCAGTAAGGCACGAAAGGCGGACCAGTTGCTGTTCTTAAAACCACGCTTGCGCGTGAGTACATAAGCACATAACCCAACGAGAATGCAGCTGCAGACGATGAGAAGTTGCCTCCTGACGGGGCGATACGAGACGTACTTTACTCCTGTAGGAGGGATGGGAATTAGCGTGACGGTCTTTCAAACGCACTGTAAGGAATATACCATATAACGGTGCTGAACACAAAGCTGCAAGGATGGCTGACGTCGGAAGACTAAGCATCGCTAAGGTGATTGATGGGGTGTGGGTGAAGCGGAATGGGGCGCTAGCAGCAGGGACATATAGCTTGTAATCATATGGCCCGCACCATCCTGATACCCGCTCTATAGGCTGCATCGCTGGTCATCACACTGCACTGCCCAATGCGTTCATCTACCACCCGTCACTTCTCTCAGATTCCACAAAGCTCTCACTTGAGTCGCACCGCATGCTGATAAGGGGGCGACCTCAGGCTTCAGCACATCTGACGTGTGTACATGAAGTCAGGCGTGAATACATGGTTCACACCGGTAGACTCCTCAGCGGTCCGAGATAGCGGCAACCTAAGCTGGAAAGACGCTGGGCGATTCTCGGGGACAGTCGATTTCTATGAATGTGCTCGGGTCCCGCGATCATCAGGAGAGAGAGAAGTTGGCTCCATAGTACACCGCCCATCGTGATAGCACCCGCGAGTCTTCCGGCCGCACCGAGGCGATGACCGAGATACTGCCAATTGAAGACAGCCTGACAGAGAACCCGTGCGTATAGCTAGCTTCAATTCATGCTCTCGATGCGCAACACTGAATGATCATCCGCTCAGGCGTCGAAAGCGGTGCGTCTTCTAGCTCGGTAGAACGGGGTGAGGCATGAGGCACAGTGCTATGGGGCACAGGGCTATGAGGTGCATACGCACGAGTAGGAGAAGATCAGGCTGCATGCAAACAGGGGTCGATGCGCGAAAACAAAACGGGGCGGATGGGCTATTCGGCGAAGGTATTAGGCAGCATCGGATGATCCACGATCAGTCGGGGATTGTGTGCTTCTTGTCGTTGCTGAAGCGCTGAAGACTGATGCAAGAGCGCCGAACCTATGTGGCGGTAAAGGGCGTAGCGTATGTGGATGTGCTGCCATGATACGCCGCCGCAGATCAGATCAGGGATGTATGAAGCAAAGCACTTTGGAGATTGTTCAGAATGATTTCCAGCACGGACGTACACGAACGTACCGTGCCGGCGTAAGCCTTGTAAGCATCGCAGGCAGTCGTGGGCCTGGGCGTGGATACCAGCGGCACCAAGCTGCTCATCTTCACTTGCAATGACAGTGTCATTCCTACTTGGAACCGTGGCTGGAGAGAGTTTAATCGAAGACTCGAAGACTTCGAACGCTCCGGCGCTCACCAAATGAACACAGGAAAACAGTCGGTTCTCATCAAAAAAAACTCTCGTGAATGGAATCGCCGGCGCATAGCGTATACGGTCCAACGTGTTAATGCAGACTTTCTGGATACAGCCTGAGAGCCAGATGCCATAATCGCTCATGGTGGTTGTTACCAGGTTCAACTTCCGCGTCATCGATTCGCCACGCGATCTTGCTTTGTCGGAGGAAATTCAATGATATTCATTAGCAAGATCGTACAAGGGCAGATCGAGCAGTACAGTACAGGGAAGGACTGTATGTATCCGCTCATCCACTGTAGATGTGCGGCTCAAGTAATGGTAAGGTGAAGTAAACGTAGGGTCAAAATATTTCGTATGACGTCATTCGTAAGCAAGAAGTATCTGAAGCAAGCTCTCGTTGCTGATTATGTAAGCCAAATACAGAGCCACTGAAGCGTGATCATCATTGCGGGATACGTACAACAAGCACGTCGTCAAAGCAAAGGTATTAGTCATCAAGAAGCATCTGAAACTCCGCCGGTCAACCGGGGAGGTGAGGAGGGAGGGCATAGGCTGTGGGCATGTAGTCATAGATGCGTCGCCGCGTCTGGCTCAATGTGGCAGAGCAAGCTCAACGCGCCGACGCGAGCTTACGCATCTGTATAGGGATTTCTTGTTTATGTTTGCGTTGTGCTGCACTCAACCACGGAGGGGAGCGGTGCTGGCGGGTGTCGGGTGACCGCGCGGACGAGGGCGACGGAAGCTCGTCTCGCCTGGCCTGTATCCGATGGTCAGCATAAAATAATCAATGAGATAAATTGATCAGACGTACGCAGCGCCAGTGCCGACAGCGGACTTTCCGTGTTCCTTATTTTCCTTGCCATTGCTGCGCTTCGCTAGACTCGCAAGCCAGTCCCCGCGCGAGCCGGACAACGTCGCGGCTAGGTGAACGACTGTCTTCACCTACGTGGGGACTGGGTTCGAGTCTGGCGCTTCGCCCAGCCGAGGTTGTTGCGCCGAGAGTTCGAGTTCACGCGCGCACAAGGAAGGCCGTTGGACAGTTTGCTCATGTTCTCTGGTGCGAAGGGAGAACACGTCCGGCAACTCGTGTTTCTGCTCTTTTTTCCATGAGCGGCGTGCGGGATTTTGGTGTTGGCAGTTCGATCCTTCAGTATGGGAGCGGTGAAGACGGGAGCAACAGGAGCGGGGGAGACAGACGAGAACGAGAACTTGGCAGTGCAAGCGGCCTGATACGGAGAGACGCGGGAGGACGTGCGAGAGCGGATGCGGAAAGCGCGAAGTTCAGAGGGAAGCGGGCCGTAGTTCTGCTGCGAGTGGGCAAGGAGAGCACGCATGTCAGAAGTAGTCAAGGGCGGATTGAACGCTGCAGTATTGTGAGCATTGATTCATCGTTACGATAGACTGTGCAGGACTTACACTGCAGGTCGTAGACCGAGAAGGGCGTGTCATGCCACATGCGCCGACTGTCCTCGACGGTGATCCGCGCCTCTTCGCGGAGCGCAAAGTAGCGGCGCAGCACGACGACGTTGCGCTCATCATCCCAGTCGAGACTCAAGGTATTGTCGTCGTCCACAACAATCACCTCGTCCTGCTGCATCGGACCCTGCGAGAACATCTTGACCGTGGCGTCCTTCGTGGGCGACGCCGTCTCTTGCTGTATCGTCTCGTATACTGACTGAAGCTGACCGCGTACGCGACGATGACCAGGACGCAGGCTCGTCCGCGCGGTCACCGAGTGTGACATGTTCGACAACACTGGGTCGAGTCCGGCAAGGTCGACGCTGCTTTGACCACCGCTCGTGTTGCTTTCGCTGTCGCAGACAGAGAGAGGCGGCGTGTCAGTCTCCGACAATGACGATGACGTGCTCGAGCTGGAGCGTCCGGTACGCCCAGGGCGGGTGAGCGAAGAGTTGAGAGCAACTGTAAACTCTCGTCAGCCACATATGTATACGGATGCACAGGATCACCAAGACATACTGGACATGGACAAGTCCTCGCCTGAGGCCTCCAAGCAGTTCTCCTTCAAAGCTCTGGCAATAGTAGTAATCATAATGCGTGCGACCCATACGCTCGGTGCCGATGATGTTCAAAGAGACATTAATGATTGGCCTGCAGCTGGTCATATGTAGATGGTTTCTCCACAAGACGCGTCTCAAGGCGCCGATTGTTCCCATATGCTCAATCTCGCCATCGGGGCCCGCGACGTGGTCAATCGGGCTACGGATAGCAGTATGCTTGCGCTGCCGCCAGCACGAGCGAGCGGCGAATATAACGTCCGCGGGTTAGGCGAAGAATTGCCTTCCGCCGCCAACTTCTCCAACTCGGTCGTTGATATCGCAGACCGTTCAGCGCCCACTGCCGCCGAGTTCACACCTACGGCTATGCAATAAATGATTAGTCGAGCAGTATATTCAGAGCAATCAATACCAACGGACAAGGCAACTCACTAAAACATGAACAAATCCATTGGAGGCCACGGCCTCCCACTCAGCACCTCCGTGAAAGTCGGCAACCAATTCTTCAGCCCATTCGTCCAATTGTATGCCCTGAGCGGCGGCGGGTGGTGGTGGAGATGGCCGTTGCGGTCAAGCGCTCTACCTAGTCCCACGCGTGCGTTTTCTGTCCGCCCGCGATCCAAGTTCGCCTCCGCCCACCACCATGTCAGCATTCGCTAAGGCTCTGTCGCACTCAGAGAAGTGAGGAGTCTCCTGTCTTAAACTGGGACTGCGTCCATTGACGCACGGTGCCTGCTCTCCAACTTCTGGGATAACTTCGCTGACGCTAGTTCGTACAGTCCACATACCCGACGCTCAATTTGGCTCAAGGAGCGTCTAAATTCCACAAATCTCCTCAACCACGTTCAACGCCGTCGTCTACATCTCTCTTAACTTCACAAATAATAACATATGACATCGAATAATTGGGTATCGGGCCGTGAAAGCGGCAACATGAATAGAGCAATGAGTACGTATGACGCGAGATAGTCTACTTGAAGCGAGGAGCTTTAATAGGCTTCTTCGGCGAGAACATGACACCCATAGGGTCCTCCGCTGCCAGGCGTGACGGAGTCCTCGGTGTACGGAGCGCGGAGAACGATTATGTTGGTCAATTCGGTACCGAACAGGTCCTTTGTGTTCTCGTCCTTGAGGTGAAAGTACACTTTCACCTTTGCCCCGCGAAGCATGGCCTTGTAGTTGTACGGCCTGATGAGCTTGCCGGCGACGTCGTAAGCTGGGAGCGGCCTCACAGTATAGGCCTTGCGAAAGTCGCCGATCTCGGCCAAGGCGGCATCCGTGGTCACGGGCCAATTTTCGATGAGGAAGGCGCAATCGGCTGTGTGGCAGGACATGGTCAATGACAAGCCAGTACACAGTATCAACGAGCGACATACCCTGGGCGGTAGACTGATTGACAGAAGCTGCAGTAGTGGCCGTGATGGTGGTAGCATCACCGGAAACGACCGAAAGACATCCGAGTTAGAGGAATGATGATAGTGAAGATGAAATCGAAGCACGACGACTCGGAGGAGCCGAGGTAGAGGGTTGGCCGTCATCAGCCTCCTCGCCCTCCTCCTTGTAGACAGGTACGTCAGGGGTGATATGAGGCTTGCGCTGTAAAGTGTGTTAGAGCTCTGTATGGTCAACGCAAAGAGAGAGCGCACCTGGAACAAGCCGTCACGGCTAAGCCAGAGACCCTCAAGGCGGCCCGGGATGCGCTGCAGTAAACACGGGCTCATTATTTCCTTTGAGAGAGCGATTCCTGCAGCAGAATATCAGAGACGCGGTCAGCCTCGAGTCCACATATTGGTGGTCGCGTGTGTGCACAACCTGTGGGGCACTGACTGGAACATCATGGTACGTGTGTGCGGGGGAGATCAATGTCGAACTTTATTCATTCACTCAATATAGGATACAGATGGCAATGTTAGGTATAGGGGTCCACAAGATCTCTTTGGTGAGCACCGATCGTCCATACTATAAATGCACTTCCAGAGACATCTTTAGCAGCGCCATCAGCGATACGCCGCACACCCTGTCCTGATCATCGATTCTCGACTCGTATACGTACGGAATCGTATCGAATGATACCGGCGACAACAGGCAAGCGCGTAATAGGCATTATAACTTCTGTATGGGACACGCCAAGTTATGGCTCCACGTGGACGTGGACTCGGACTCGGACATGAATCATACTACTCTGGGCGCCCTTCAGTAGTATCTGGGGCTGCCTCGATCTTGACCGATGATCGCGACAAAGGGCCTCACCTCATGACCACCGTAGAGTTGTTCTGGAGATGCCTTGTTGCCCGTGAAGTTGAAGGTCACCCAGCGAGGTGACGACCATTCCGACGGCGTTGCCCATGCGGCGCACCTAGTACATCTTCGAAACATGTCTGTAAGAAGGCCTTGTAAGGCTGCTTGGGACGAGTTCGCCGAGAGTTGACCCGCCCTGTGGAAATATCACGTCACGACGAGCGGGGTGTGCGACTGAGCCTGTGTACATGTACACCACCCTCGTTCTCAAACGTCGTGTTCGACTGTGAGACGGCCAGGTATCACGTAAATCATCGTCTTTGTCGCGCTGTCGATTCGAAAGGGATGCTTACGAGGAATCAGGAGGTATCCAGGAGTTGGAACGCCTTAGATCTAGATAAATCTACTTAGTCGTCCACTAATATAATGCTCCCCTCTGGCAGCTCAAGACACCGAGAATCTACTTACGTCGGTTTATCCTGCGGTCATGCAAGTCTGTGTTGATTACTGTAGCGCGTGCCAATTTTGGAGCTGTCGACACGGTAGTGACTCGTGAGTGCGTGAGCGATGCTAACTCTGGACTAAGATGGACGTATCAAGATGCGGCAAGTAATGATAGTTCGTCCGCTTGAAGATGTGTGGGAGTGGGAGAAATGCCAGCGGAAAAGGCATGCCTGAGGCTGAGCGTGCCAGTTTCACGAAGGATCCGGATTCAGGAAGCAGCATGCATATGAGAGATGAATCAGGCAGGAGTATATAGAATGTGGACGTGGAGGGAGGGTCAGAAGACCTCAGAAGAATTTTGTGTGGTGTTGTCACTGCCGCGACCTTGTCAAACAGCGACAAATAAGTCGCACTTCGTCATGGCAGGAAAGCCGCGTTGATGCTCCTGACTTCCATCCTGCTCTCCACCTAGGCATCTATGATCGTACTCGTACACAAGCGTTGATCGCGTTTCTCTTATATGCGAACCGCCGAGAGCGCGATGGACACCAAGCGGGAATTTGGGAATGGGAAATCGACCTCCAGTTGCTGTCGTTTGGTCTCCCAAGCTAGGTCTGGGCAGCATTGATATCTAGTTGATGGATTGATGGGCACGCCGCCATTACTGTCTACGGCCAGAAGCTCGGCGACTTAAATCTCATCAGCAAGAAATCTACACTGCCCCGTCGCTTGACGAACATATAAGCTGCCAGCACCCCGAGCTCACATCGTACTTAGCTGTGCATCTCACCGATCTTCACGCTCGATACAATGCCAGCCCACGACGTGTCATACGCTGCAGCTACGCTGATCGGCTACTGGGTTGCGGCTGTCATCTACGGTACGTGAAGCGCCCGTTCAGCGTGTTATTGTACTCAAGGCTGACGGATATCTGTGAAGGTATCAAGTGAGTCGGGTTCAACACGTCTGATGACGACCACGATGACGAGCGCCCATCTATAGCGTACCTTTATACGTTTTCTGTCTTCGTGTCCTAGGCAAGGAGATCACTGCGAGCAAAAGGTATGCCATACCATACACAGCCTGATGTGCAAAATGTCTGATAGCTCGTAGAGTCTTGTTAATCGCTACGTCGGTGCACGTCCTCGTCGCAACAGCCAACATTTGCGTAACGCTTGCACACCTCATCGAGGGCTTCTTGCGGTCTCCTGCGCCCAATCTTTTCTATTCGGATACGTCCCAACCGCTGTATCTTGCGCAGTTGTGGACATATTACAGCCTGGTACGCATGCCTGTGGACATGATGTCTAGAATCAAACCTCACCCGATGTAGCTTGCCATTGGCGATTGTATCTTGGTGCGATGCACCGCACATCGCTGCTGTCTATGCGCAGCTGATTGGGGAAACAGGCCTGGCGCTGCTATGTGGTCTGGAAACGCTATCCTGCGATCGGGATATATCTTGTAAGTGCTGGCTCGATCCGAACTATAGACCGTTGAAACGATCGTGAATAGGTTCTGTGTTTGCTTACATATATTGGTCGGCTTCTTTACCCGTTTGCGATCATCGCCACCGTTGACCGCCACTACTGCAGTTTCCGCGATAATCGCTCTGATCAAGATAGGTAACACGCATACACAAGCAGAGTTCTTTAATGCGTACATCTGGTCAACCGTCGCTCTCTCGATGTCGCTGGGCATCCAGGTCCCCGCGACTATTCTTGCTGTACTGAAGATCTGGACGACCACAGTACAGCGCGCAGAGACGCCGACTCGCTCTAGTAATCTGGCGATTATCTCAATGATGATCGAGTCCGGGATAGTCTTAACAAGCGCATCTGGCGTGGTCTTCACTTTATATCGGCTCAGATTCGTCGCGGGAGGATTGGTGGCGCCCATCCACGCTCAGATGAGGCAAGTGGGATTGTACTCTCCTGAGCATTAAAGCTCACTATGTGGCGTCTAGCTTTCTCATTCCTGCTTCTATCACTGCTCGCACTGGTCTTCGCCAACTCGTGCATAAGGACCGAGTCTTCCCGGGAATCCGATCCACTCGCCCCGACTTCCTTGGCCTTCGCCACGACGAATCCTTTGGCACCAGTATTCCTCTTTCACCAACATCCAAGGGAACCAAGACAAGCGTGAGCCGCCCACTGATAGTCGTGCCGATCTTCGTTGACTTTGCAGATTAGGCAAACATTGTCAGTGAAGCGTACGGAGATAACGTGTACAGCAACGATGTGGTGTCTACCCCGCTTGGAGAATACCGGTCGATCGCAGCCTCGAAGACGGCCCACGCGATGACCTGAAGTCTTATGCCAGTAGCTATGCGTGCGCTCAGCGTCCATGGCTTTAGAAACGGCTTCAAAGCTATATAGGCTTCAGCGGAGTGACCGTTACCCATCTTGATGTTATTGTCAGTCTCGTTACCATTCCAGCATGCGACTATATTCTGATTCTACGACTCCGACATCCTCGGGTTGTTCGTGAGAAGCAAATGTCATCATGCATCTCTCAAAGTAGACAGCCCCGCTGCCTTGACGTCACAGTACGGTAGTAGTGCTGCCAACTCGGGAAGGTCAGAAGATGAATGTGGGCATCTAAATCTGATAAGAATGCAGCCCTCGATTGCTCATGCATTGCGGCCTCCGGAGCGTCCGACTCACCACAAAAGGTATTGAGATGACCACTGTCTCTTATCCTGTCTCCCGTTGGCATCCAGCTATCCTCTTCGCATCCACGGCGTCTTGATGAGGACCGACGTTCACGGGCATTGGCAACTACTTATATCGCAGCATCGTCTGTACTCGCAGTCCCCAACCCCTCTGGGATCTCCACCGCACCGGATCCCTCCAGCTGTCAACGCGAGCGAGCCGACATGTAGGCATCGTTCTCCAATGGCTAAGCCTTGAGCTGAATGCGCTTGATTAGGTCTTCCGTCTCTGAATCCCTTTCGGATATCAAGGCCCTTGCGGCTATTATCCAGGAGTCTATTGGTCGCATTGAGGAATCTCTGCTCGCCAAGGACTTGCCGTTCCCATCTCCCGATACGCAATTTACGCCGGAGTCCGAGACGGCGCGCATGGTCCCCGAGGTCTTACAATCCATCAATGTTCTGGTGTCTGCCGCTTTCCAGCTTATCAATGCAACTCGTCCGCCCGCTTTCACGATGCAGGAGGTGATGACCTCGGTATGATCGTTGTACAATGGTATGATGCGCTTCGTGGGCTTATGATCGGCCAGTACAACCTTGCTGCTTCCTTTGGCGTCGCGGTAAGCGCTCACGTTCCAGAAATATGCCGTGAAGCTGGTCCACAGGTAAGCTGATGCACACAGGGTGACCGTCAACACGTTCTGACGCGTGCTCTTAGGGCATTCATGTAAACGATATCGCCGCGGTAACGGGCATCTCGCCCTCTAAGCTTGGTATATAAATTTGCTGCATTCCGGTTGTTGAGGTTGACAGGTGTTGCAGCGCGCGTTCTTCGGGCGCTTGCCACGAATCACATCTTCGTCGAGATTTCTCCTGACGTGTTCGCCAATAACCGCAACTCTTCTATTGTAGACACCCTAAAGTCTGTTAAGGACATCATGGCCAAGTAAGGCTATTCTTCATTTTCTAGTTAGCCACTTCTCACATTTGCCACGCAGCCCAGGAGAGAAGCATGCAGGGACCATGGGCGCCGCGGCGAGTGTAGGACACTGGTATGCACAGTTTCAAGTGCGAAAGCAGTATGCTTACTGTCAGTATCAGCACGGACGAATGTATGAAGTCTGCGGCGTACATGACGGAGGCTATCTTCAACCAGTCTTTCGCCAAGACTGGCGAACCCAATGAGACCGCTCTAAACATTGCATTCAAAACCGATCTCTCTGGTTTCGTGTGGTTAGAGACTCCGGACAATAAGCACCGCTTGTCGCGCTTCGGCATCACCATGGACGCCCAACGCAGTATCATCCCTCCCGAGGCTACCATCAATGGCAAGTAAGTACTGGAGTTGCACCAGTTCTTGCTGACCAGCATGATAGGATTCGACTGGGAGGCCCTTGGGAAGGATGCCTTGGTCGTTGACGTCGGCGGCGGTCTTGGCTCGCAGAGTGCAATCCTCGCGCGAGCCTTCAAGGGCCTTAAGTTTGTCGTCCAGGATCGCGAGCCCGTCATTAAGGGTGCCGTCGCGGTACGCTACTCCAAGTCTCTTGTTAAGTTGAGCATGTTACGCTGACACCGACGACTGATAGTTCTGGGAGCGTGAGGTGCATGGTGCAGTTGAGTCGGGGCGCGTGGTCCTGCAAAGTGAGGCAATCTTTGAGCAACAGCAACTAGGTTTTCACTTATCCCGTTACCCCCTAGCGCACGACTTCTTTGAAGAGCAGCCGCAGAAGAACGCGGATGTATTCTTCCTTCGCGTAAGTTATCTATGTTACATGTAGCTCTTCGCCTGATCCAGCTAACAAAAGTACAGTGGGTCATGCACGACTGGAGTGACAAATACTGCCTTATTATTTTGAAGAGACTGCGGGCCGCGGCGAAGCCAACTACCCGCCTGATGGTCGTGGATACCCTCGTTTCGTATGCCTGCCCCGAGGTGCATGTCGAAGACATTGCCGGTGCTCAACGTCCGATGCCACCGAAGCCCCTTCTTGCCAACATGGGCCATGCCAGCTGGGTTGGATACTCCACGGACATACAGGTCTGTCAAGCATTGATTACGCCTATCCATGCCGGATAACTTACGAAGTATCAGATGATGAATATGGCCAATGGTGAGGAGCGCACCATTACCCAGTTTCGCAAGCTCTTCGCGGAGGCTGGCTGGAAACTGGTCCTGGTTCATCATAACGACGATCCGTCGAGCTCAAAGGTCGTAGCTGTTCCCATTTGACAGTCCGCCCCCGGCGGAGTTGCCTCTGCCGGGTCGCGGCATGCTGGCTTGAACAGGATCTTCCGAATGCTCAAAGGATGTTTCTTATGTTAGTTGGAAGGCTCGTTTTGAAGTGATCGTCTATATCCCAAAGTAGTCGTTCTCTTTCGGCTGAATACAACAAATGCATGGATGATTCTCACTTCTCCCGACATGAGCTTCCGATTGTAGGCCTAGGACTAACGCGATCCTGCGCAGTTTGCGAAAATGCGGCAGACGCGTCCGCGCAACACGGCGAAAGCTCGGGTTTCGGCCCGGACATAAGTATGTCGCGGCGCTGAAATCGACCCTAATCGACCCTCAACACGCCGTGCAAGGGTTCTCGCTGCTCTCGCTCTATCCGCCACAGGGGCGCTTGTCGTGGCGCACATACGACGTAGGGCATTTCTGGAGCTTTGTGTTAAGCTTCGGTCGACCTCATCCTGGCGTTGTTCTTCACGTCTGCGACTTTGCGCGTTCATGCCGAACCCAACAAAGCAAAATCCTGGAGCCGAAGACGCACGACGGATGGCTCTCGTATCTCGCACTCGATGGATAATATGGAGCACGTAAGACCTGCAACAGGAAATGTTGGTGTCTTATCGAAGATAGTGAATATGCCAGGTGCGCACACCCGTCCTTTCATACTGCACAATCATCTGATACTGTCTGTAGGCTGCGGTAGCACCTGAATAGCCCACCTCCCCGTATTGTGTCAGCCGCGGCGGCACTACTTGCCTAGGCATTCAATTAAAAATGTCGTCAATCTGGTTCGAAGACGCCCGGCTTGGTCTTGAACCACTTCGAGATGGACACCTTCATGCTTAGGTCGGAGTCCGGCACCGGGCCCGCCTTGATTGGAACGAAGGTCAAGTTCGCCAACACTATAGCTGCGCCGAGCAGTCGACCCTCGTAGCAAGCAAGAGTCTCAAGGTCGAACGCCCCTCAACGAGCGTCTACAACTTGGCGGGGGTCTGTACGGCGTATGTGTCTAGTTACTTGCATGACGACCTTCCTGATGAAGATTCACAGCTCTGTGCGAGTCTGCTTCTCCATCGTCTCACTGAGGGAGGGCTCGATCGGCACCGCTCTTGCCGCGACTGAGCCTGCTTCGTCGCGCATTTCCGGCAAGCTCACCACGAACGTGAACGTACTTCACGCCCGGCCTTTCTAAGCTTACTGTCCGTTTCACGGCCTGCTTGCCGTTCCAAAAGATGCAAATCATGACCTGCACCACGAACACCATAGTATCACAAGGACGTCAGTGGCAGTATTTGAGCTCAGATGATAACAACGTTCAGAGCTGATACACCAACATCGTATCTCGAGAGCACGACTTACAACTGCATGTGCGGCGAGTACGGAATGTAGGCGTACATTCACTCGAATGAACCCAGCTGCGTCTACTCAGTGCGGTCTTGTGGGATGCCCCCGCGTGCGTCTATATATTTTTGCACTTTCATGCGACTCGAAGCTAAGTTCGATATTATAGTGCCGACGCCGACTCCAAGTCTGGCATGACAGTCTGCGAGCAATAGCGCCGGCGCTTAAGCTCCTTTACCTCGAACAGCATCGCTTTCTTCGCACCTCGGAAAGTTCTCAGCCCGCACGACCCAGCCCGCTCGGCGCACACGACTGGTTTCACTGTCCGAGCCAGCGCTTTCGTTCAAGCCTCCTGACCGAACCCGACACCCCGGAGCTCCACGTGCGGCCGAAGCCCGCTCGGCGGGGGAGGTTTCTCCCATTCTCATGGTACCATATATAACTTTTACCCTATAGGCGATAGATGGCCTTTGCCCGCAACCTGTTACCTTTAGCAAGCGGGTGGAATCCACGCAAAATCCACGGACTTTGCTCCGTAGAGTGTGAGAGAGGGACCAATCCCGTCCCCTCTGTACCGTGAGTAAGGGAGACCGTACAGAATGCGAATTGGATCTCCTTTTGCAGCAGGTGAACACTGTAAGAGGCCGTAACTTCAACCCGTAAGCCAAACGGACGCGTCGAGGCGCGGTCACATGGGAGACGCGCCTGACGCGTCGCCGAGCCTGCGCGGAAAGAGCGCGAGAGTCTGTCGCTGAGCCGTACAAGCCGCGAGCCGCTGCGCGCGGGTATGTCTGCATGCGGCCAATTCGAGAGCAGAAACCTGGAGACTGGAGAGTACCTACATTGTGGAGCGCTATGTGTCGAACAAAGAGGGAGGTGGGCGGGAGAAAAATGTCTTTCTAGGAGGGACCTAAACGCGACGCAACGCGAAGTCGGGGTCGTGAACTCACCCCCATGCTTACAGCATGGAACCCTTCTCTTGATCACCGCGCTTCTGGCACTTCCGCCTGGAGGCCCTTCCTTCACTTCTCTTGTCCCCGCTCAAGCTCAAGCGGCGCACGTTCTTCGCACCGCGCTGCACTACAGCAATGTTTGATGACACTGGTCAAGTCACTGCTACAGTGATAGCATCACAAGTAGCCAGAGTTTCAAACTTTCAAGGCGTGGTACTGACCCATAAGAGCCGGTTTTTCATCGGGCGCCTGAACTGTATTGTTTGCTTAGGTTGCCCACCGCGCTCACGGACCTTTAGCCGCACTAGGCAGACTCAAGGTACTCGGAATCTACTAGCAGCGACAGCTCGGTATGACTCTATAGTATAAGCAAGAGGATACATGAGATTCAAGGATTGCACCGATCGTGTATGCGGAGGGCCGCACGCCATTCCATCTCATTGACCGCCGTTTGTATCATCAAACGGCTGCAGATGGTAGAAACCAATGGTTATACCTCATTAGCAGATATTAAGTGCAGAAAGAACTGAACGCACGTTGGAGTCCGTATCCCGTTGAATGTACGTCGTTTTGCTTATATTTACACCGATTCCGTTATGATCTTGTGGAAGGTCAGCGGACAGGTGCGACCGACGCTGTGACTGGCGACTGTGCTGGAAGAGTACAGGGCGAGGAAGGTACTGTCTCTGCAGCCCCACCATTATCTTCATCGTCCACCACTCCCGCAAAATGATGCTTAAAGGTACCGTTGCCTTAGAGCGTAAGAAATAGCCTGCACATCAACCTGTTGGGATAGATACTCACGGATATTTGGCCGAGGATAGCGATGACGATAGCACCCTCTGCGCGCTCGTGAAGGTAAAAGCCCAGAGTGAGCATTATCCCTAGAGTGTAAATCGCACCGGAGTCGATGATCACGCAAACGGCGGTTGTCAGCTTACACCAACGACTCCCCTTTGTGGGTGCGACGTATACGGGAGTTGACATCCTTCGGTAAGCGATAAGAAGAGAACCCGCCGTCTGGGTAACTAAGGACACGGCCCAGACCGTCAAAATCCGATGACGTCCAGAACCACCGAAGTATTTGAGGAGATCATAGTTGACTTGAGTGTTGTTCTGCACCGCCAGCGCACTGAAAACTGAGCAGACCTTAGCTAAAATCCAACCATGACCAAAGGTACAGGTACCTACCAAGAATCACTGTATTTAGAATGATCTGGATACAACACTTGTTTAGAAACGAACACCTCGAAAGGGCCTGGATAACACTCACGAACGGGGTGGCCAAGGCAACCTGGCTGTTCCACACCACATACACCCGCCAGGTCTGATGACATGTCAATCAATGAGTGAGTCGGACTGGCGATTGAAACAAGACTTACCATGAAGCAATCGGTAACGAAGCTCTGAGATTATGTAGTCAGTCATGCGAGAGGGAAAGGGTGAAATGCGTCGCACGTTCAAGATGTACAGAGCAACTTCAACAGTGTGTTCGGGAGAAGACAGATTCTGAAAGTATGCTTCCGTACGGGACACACCGGGTGGCAGGCTATGCCATGCAGTCGAGCTGGCGAGAGGGAGGGACGGCGGGTCGATAAATCCGCGAATGGCTTGAAATATCAACGAGACCGCATGACCGGTGCTGATGAGGAACTGCGTGAAAATGATCATAGCCAACGCCCTAAGATGGAGGTCAGTATGAGACCTCTCAAAATGAGACCTCTCAAATGGCTTGCAGAGACGCACCAGTTCTTCCCTGCCAAGCGACCTCCATGTGCCAATATAGAAGCGCAGGTTACAGCAAGGTAGACACTTCGAACGGTAAGCTTGCTGCAGCTGTGCAATGCCATAGCACTCACTTCAGACCTGTAGTCATTGTTTAGCTCACATGACACAAATCGGCACTTGACATATGCAGAATACGTGCCATATGATGGCGCGGTGCACCACGCAGCAATAAGAGACGCACTTAGGGGATCAAGCATTGTCCCGAGTTCTGCAAAAGCCTGGGGATCTAAGTCAAGGCCAGAGCAACTTATATGTGTACGGTTTCAACGCTCAGCGATAGTACAGGGAACGGATCGATCTGATCTTGGTCGCGGGGCGTAAGAGCTCTTTGGCTGAAATGAGCCTTTGATATGTCTTGCTTGCACGAGGAACACGGAGGAACAGATATTGCTTGCCGGGTAGTACACATAATCGGCTGTCATGTCTACATTCAGATGGAGAGGGAAGAGATGCTGTGCCTGTGTAGACACGCATCCTTTACATCACGGGTGCGGAGTTAATTGTGTGATAGCCCACCCATGCAGCACGTAACTGGACAAATGTAGACATACGTGTCCCTAAGGAGTGTGACTGGAAGGGCCCCAGCCTTGACGTTCGCCGCAATAAGATTGATGATCTCAGACACCGCATCGTCTCGTATGACCGAGGCGGTGAGCGGGAAGAAATCAAAAACGTGTTCAAACCATGGTACCTGTGGAACTCTGGTGAATTGCTTGTCCTTCTATGCGTATGGTAGACAGACGCAGCCAATGCGTCAGGAAGGACATAACAAGAACAAAGCGCGAGGGTACTTTGATCTAAGGGGTACAGAGTGTAGGCGCTGGGCTAGAAAGTGACAATGGCATTGCCATGGCGAGTCCGGATCTGGACGATGGGCGGGTGCATGTGCATTGTCCAGTGTAGAGCAAAGGGGAAAAGAGGTGCCGCAAGAACACGCGAGCGACACGAGTAGCACGCTTCGGACCCCTGTCTACCTATTAACGCAGCTGCCCAGCGTGAGCTTTCCGTCGGACTCGGAGTCAGGCCTCAGGTAGAGCATTGTATCTGGCAGTTGCGAAGATGAAAGTCGGGACAGAAGAACATGTGTTGTGTGATCAGCGGCTTCCTTGGTGCGGCCTCATCGGCCCGATGTCGTAATGATCTCGGGCATTGTTCAGGCCAGTGGTCTAGCGCTCGAGCTGCTGACGTACTTCATTGCCGCTACACTCTCTGTATCTGATGTCTGTGACAAGGATGGAGGAGAGATCACGCCCGTACCAGAGTTCGAGTCTGGAGCACTGTGGTGAGCTGTACTGGCCAGGATGATCTCAATGCACAAGCACGCACTGACGGCCACCTATAGCCCCCCCAAAACCGTTTCCTTGTGTTCTGCGTGCACGTTCCGCAGACGCGGAGGCGTTTCTTCATGCACTTAGACTTGAGAAAGAGCCAGAGGGAGTGACACGAAGTTCCAAGCTGAGGCTCTGACGGTCAATTAGCCAGATGTTCATTTGTCCACCCCTAGCCGAACTATGGGGTGCTGGTGTCGCTAGTCGATTCTATCTCTCTCTTGAATGTCTACGATCAAGTATTCCCCCTGTATATCCGGGTCCCAGGTGTACTTGTTCTCGCTCGCAAACTGAGCTTACCATGCGTGATCCGCGGTACACGTAAGCGCAGACTTATAGGTTGCAACACAATGGATCGGAGAGGTATAATTTCGGTCTTCATGCGGTAGGCGTAAACAGAAGCATACAGACAGAGAGAAGTGTTTAGAGGGGGATACTAGCTGCGGTGAAGTTTGCATAGAGCGGGCATAATTGGTCCCATTCAGCTGCGAGAAAATCATCAGCTCATATGGTGCGATGGAACATCGATGTCACATACGGGGTGGTTTTTCATCTGCAGATACACCTTGCACGTCTTCCGCCATCACAACAGAGAAACCTGCGGTAAGGTGCCAATCTGCCCATTCGAGGCGTCAGAGGTAGAAGCGATTATGTGTTGAGGGGCATACCAATGTGACAGTGCAGATACCAAGGACCTACATTGCATTGGTTCAGTGAGTCGAAATGACGAGTACTGTGCATGCCTCCTACCTGGGTTGTCGGTCCGGAAGCGGATCGTCACGTTATCGCCGAGATCGCCTATGCTGACGACGTCACGCAGAACTGGGTCGATGATGTTTTGGGTGCGTTGGCCGGCGCTCTGTATGACCCAGAATGTATGCTAGACACGAGAAAGGCAACTTGAGCTATCTCCACGAGGAGCGAGATAAAGACACACGCACACCGTGAAGGTGCACTCTGCGAGGGAAATATTGTGAGGAGAACGGTTATGACGGGATGCAACGTGAGGACATACGGGTGCGGTCCACCAATGACACCCCCAGGAATTCTAATATCAACGGTTTGGTTCCGTGGCAGCCCAAACACGCTACCAGTAGGAAGTAGATCCACGGCCCGTGATGCGCCGCTTAAGATCTGAAGAAGAACGGGTACCGGGTCCGGACTAGTGAAGGTATGTCCGTTGATGACAAACTCAGTTACAGCTTCGTTCGTGGTGACGTTCAAAGTTATTGTATGGTCAGCCTCACTTGGCTGAGGGAGTGGGCCAAGGTGAGTTATCTAGATTAGCGAGCTCGCTCAAGACGTTCTCACCGGAGGGCTTGGTACAAGAGGCTGTGCTAAAGCGTGAGTACCATGAAGTCGCGGTGACAACTCGCAAAAGACGAACATGAAGCTGAGATTCGACAAGAGGCAAGCGTGCAGCGCTGGCGTTGCTCGTTACAGGATCTATGGGCTTGGCTCCGATGTATCGAAATATCGCGCTGTTCTGCCCGCCCGTGAAATTCGCCGTGGGGTAGAAGTTCGGTAGCGCCCGTATCCCTGCACGAAGTGAGCTATAGAGTCTCATGCAAACTTCGAAATGACAATTTACAGTAGTTATTCACAGGCTGGTTGGCATGCAGCTGAGACAGGTCATCACTTTTGCTCTCGCTGAAAAGCATACGATTGACTTACAACAAAAGAATAACGTTGACCTACGAACATCAATCAACGGTCACAGTTATCGTGAGATCTTAGTGGAGCGAAGTAGACGTACCCACGAATATGTGGATTTCAGTTACGAGCAGAGGTTTGACGTTCGTCCCGTCGACTTCGATAACCATCAAATCATGCGCGTCGATGGAAAAGATGAAATCCGGATCGCTGTTGAGCTACTCAGTGACCGTGGATTGAGACTATACAGAGCAGATGCAATACGTACCAAGCAATATTCACCAGTCGAAAACGGTACCTATGAAGTATAAGCGGCTACCGAGATGACGGTCATGATCCACTCACCGAACACCATACTGCACATGTACAACAGCCAGCGGCGATTCAGGGCCTCCTGGGTAGCGGCCCAACCCGTTGATCAACGACGAGTTAGGAGTCGGGACAACCGACTGCTCATGACTGAAATAGTGATACCTATACACTCTATGAGATCAAGGAAATCATGATCTCATGGAGAGCGTACCAATCTCCCAACGTCAGGATGGTTGATTCTGGAACGACATACTCAGCACCTTTGAAAGGGTAGCTGCGAGCAGCTCACCATCGTCCACGTCATAGAGAGCACCGTGAGGATCGTGTTGGTCATACTATGGTGACCAGACATTTTAGGTGCCGCTCTGTGAATCATGCGGACAACCATTCTCTCACAATTACTTCCGAGTCACGGCGTGTCAGAGGCAAACTAAACAGGTGGAGTGTGGTTACACACCAAATACTCCGCGAAGGGCCTCACAGTACTGGTTTGCATAGTGAGAGTGGTACCAATACGTGCCTGTCTCGTTTCTAAAGCAATATTCAAGGCATACACCGCTGTCAAATGCGCACCAGCTTGCTCATGAACGTTGAACTTGTATCGGAAGCTATGACCTGCAGCGATGACATTAGCGGAAGCGGTTGATGCACCCGGAGGATATGCTTACCTGGTATGATAGGACACTGAGTGATGGAGTCGACACCGTCCGCCCAATTCGAATGACGCTGATCGATGCCGTGCCAATGCTGCAAGGGTATCAATAGGTGAATGGGGCGAGTACAACGGTCGTCAACGCACGATACTCGTTACAAGGTCCATGCGTTCGTCCTCGAGCATGTTGACGACGTCAATACTGAAGGAGTCACCCTACGAGGTAACTCAGCAAGCACATTAGGGTGTTATCACTGATGCGCCGGTCACCTTCATGCCCGAGATGACCGGCCCTGGCGTCTGTCCGTTTACTAGGACGGCGCTAACATTTCCAATTAGAATAGAACACTACTAAAGATCGGAGTTATACTGACGGCCGGTAGTATCCGTCGGGGCCAGCGATACCATTCGCGATATTAAGCGTCTTGAAAGTCGTAGCTGCGAGCGCGCTAGGCAGGAGCGCCAGATGGATCAGCGAGAGAAAATGCATCATGAAGAGACCCGCTGGCGTTCGTAAGCCTCGAGTTGTATATATACCGCATAGGGAGTTGTATACTGGGGCTGCGGGTAGCCAGGCTGGCAAGGTTCGGAGCGATCGCGACTTGACATCTGCCATGTCAACGGTGCACTGGCTGGCCAGAAACAGAGTTCCACATCGGCGTAGACTCAACACGAAGCAGACGATGGACCTATCCGTTATGGCGATGCGGCTCTTCCTCTCCTCCGTGGATCACGGGAGTCGATGTCGATGGGGTAAGACCCCGTCGTCGGTTGTCGGCATTCTGCAGGCAATGAGAAAATGACCGCCGGTACGGAGTGTATGAGCATACCTGATGTTCAAGTTCTCCAGATCCTACGAGCAGGGCCCTGGCAAACCTGCGCTCAGTTAGGTTAGGGCGAGAGGGAACTAAGATCAGATGTCAAATCGGTGCATGATTGTGTCAAAAGGACCCCAGTACCTAGTATTGCACACAGGTAGTTCGGTCTTCTGAAGATGCCCAAGAGCCCAGACTTCCCTGCGTACGCATTAGGGCACAGCCTGGGCACAACAGGCATGGCATCTCAAGTAGTATCTGGCTGGAGCAGTCGTGACAGTATCATCATCATCATCCCGACACTCGGCGCAAAGCGCGGATCCTAGCTGTGAATGTCGGCGACACTACTTGCCCCGACAATGCGAGCGAACACTGCCCATGCGCACATGCACAAAGTGTTCCGATGAGCGCCAGCGTACGCAAATAGCGGCAAGGCGATAGAGACTGGGGTTGACATCACACTAGTCTCTCCGTCCTTTACTAAGTGGGCATATTCTTGTTCAAATTGTACCTGCTAGGAACATTTCATTCAAGTCAGCGTGGATGGCTCATCTGGCGACAAGTGTGTGGTGAGACTTGCCTTGAAAGGAATGGACACCTCTACGCCGACGCCGACGGCCCACGCCACCTTCCCTTCAAGATGCTCCTGCTAATCGCCGCTCGACGCACTCAGCCTTCCCAAACCTGCGACTCCAGTCCATCTCACTCCATCCCTGATCACGCTATTGTTGCAAGGTCCACCATAGTCCGCCCGATTCCGCGAGCTGCAAGACCATGATCATTTGCGCATAACACGCCCTGATCAGTACGTCGTGAACTCAAACAGGCTCGTCCAGCTGCAGGATGGGAATGGGAATTGTATGATCTCGATGAGTTGGAAGAGAGCGGCGGGCAACTTGGCGCCAGGCTCGAGGAGATCCGTCCGGGACGAGCTCAAGCAATCGGTAGCATGGCCTTTTTGAGAAGCCGGTGAGAGTCATTGTTGGCGGCAAGTATCTGGGCTGTAGCGATAAGATCCCTTCCTGTCATATTGCAAAAGATGGCATCCACAGACGAAACCCGGACTTGTAGATTTCAGACTCAGAGAAGCGGGTGACGGAAGAGCTGATTCTCACGAAGCATTGCTGTAGTAATGGCAAAATACATGCAACACCACTATCCGTATAGGCCAAAAACCCAGCCCTTCCTGATCGATATTGGCAGCGCCATGCTCGATATTGGCAACGCCATGCTCGAGCACTGTATCAGTCTTGCTCTTTCCCCCTGAGCAGCGTGTAGCATGTTGGTCTGGTAGTACAGGTTCTTCAACACGGAAGGCGCAACCGTTTCGGGGGCGGTAAAGATAGAGGGGATCTCGGCCGAGAAGACGGGGGCGACAGGCAGACGAGGACGTGGAAGACATGTACGTAGCGCGAGCAGCTCGATAGGGGGAGCGTTGATGTTGTAGATCGAGACTGGCCTGTAGCGCGGCATCGCGGCGGTCTGCCCGCTGTGCCACCGAAGAGCGACTCGGACGACACTGACGTGCGGTTATTGGCGCCAGTGCGGTCGAGGATCGAGTGCTCGACGGCGCCGGAGCCGGTGTTGGCGAACGTCCAAGCGCGCGTGTCCAAGATGCTGTCGTACTCAGCCCAAGTACGCCCTTGGTCGCTGGCATACGTGTAGCGACCAGTAACATCGTCGATGGCAAAACGGTCGATCATCTTGTAGGGTCGGAGAAGCGCGCGCTACGCAGGCTCTCCCGGGGACTGGCTGAGATCGCGGTGAGCGGAATACCCTGCGCGCTCTCGCGCCTCTTGTCGCTCACGCGGATGAGAGTCGTTGCACCTGTGGCGGGCATGTGCACCAAAGCTGCGGTTGTACAAGCTAACGGAGCGCTCGAAACGATGGACATGTTGCTCTCGTTACGACGATGCGCGCCCAATGACGTGCATAGAGCGCGGACGTGCCGCAGGGACAGGCGGCGGCGGGCGGAAGTAGAAATTCGAAGCGTCAGAGTCGACGCGCTGGCGGCGACGGGAATCTCGGTGCATGAAGTCGAAGGTGTCGTCCACAGTCATGGACATGGATAACGATAGGCCATCCGACGAGGGTCGGCTTGGGAGGTCGTAGCGCCCGTACTCGAAGGGATCCGCTACGCCGGAGTTGAGCACCACACCGCAGGAGCTCAAATCGCCTTGCGGCCGTCGTCCTTCTTCGCCTTAGGAACGTGCTTCTTTCCCCCGCGGGCTCCTTAGAGCCAAGCTGCGCCCAACTTGTCATATACAGGTGCGAACAAGCGTACGGCGATGGAGCCCGTTGCAGCGTCAGGCGCTGAGAGGAGCATCGGCGTCTGGAGAAGCTCTTCGGTCCACCGACATCCGAGACGAGATCGAGCATGGATAAGGGAATGCGAGCTGGGGACGGAGCGAGAGCGCGAGCAGGCCTCCCCTTGTTGAGCATGACGCCCATCAATTGAACGAGTTGAAGCCGTTGCGGGGTGACCGATCCTCCTTGTTCTTCGTCTGCTTCTTCCCGTAACCGATATCGATACACCACCACAAATCCTCCCTGAACGTCGTTCTTGTTTTCAGCCAGAGTCGTGTCCGTGGTGCCGGAGATAGCAGGCCCGCAGAGCATTGAGCGCATCCCGGCTCTTCCTCGACCAGAGTCGTCGCCATAGATGCGTGTGGTAGACTGCTAATGTCGCAGGGCGTTGAGTCTGGTGCGCCCAAGTGAGGAGCGAAACAGCACAAGCAAGGCAGCGAGAGACAGAATCCTAGGGCGTCTGCTAAGAACAGGCGCGAGCAAGCGCCAAGGCCGCGCACGTGAGTTACGCGTTACGCATCGTGCCGCCGCATAGACGCGTCTTAAAGCTTGAAGCTTGATCTCGTTTGAATTGGCGTGGGTATTGTACACGATTGCGTATCCAAGTCTTTGTATAAGGGTGAAGTCCCGGGAACTTTTGCAGATGGCGAGCCACACCGGAGAAACTCGTGAGCTCGACGACGCCGAGCCCATTTTGCTCTTCTCTTGCTTCTTCCCGCCACATTCATTATAAGTACTCGCCATTGACATCTGGAATACGCAGGAACCAGGCATGTGCTGTGCGGAGCCATGGTGGGTAGAGGGAGCTACTGCTCGTACATTTATCTGGTACATATGTTCATACGACACGACACGATTTTGCAGAAGTACGAGCTACTGGAACCCATGATACAACCTGATAGCGTATTCGGCACTCAAACCAGTAAATATCAGTAGACCGACATCGTTATTGGACTGTGAACAACGAAAGTTAGTCGGGTAGACCATCTAAGCTATGCATTTTCCGAACCTTGAACATCATCCCGCTACTTTTGTTATCATTGGGATCCCAGCTGTAGAGCTGCCACGCGAAGTGGCAGCTTGCTCCGCCGCATGCAATGGCATAGTACGGGATGCCATACCCGAGGAAAAGACCAGCACATATTAGCAATGCGACGGCGCAGAAGGCGCAGAAGGCTGAAAATGCACGAAGTCGTGATTCAAATAGTCGGGCTACAGAAAAGATGCCGATACGCGCATCATCCTTGCGGTCTTGAGATGCATATATAGTGTCGACGTAGATATCCCAGCTGTAGCAATCGTCAATTATCGCGACGTACATCAGATTGGACTTGACGAACCATATCACGGCAGCATACATTGAGAAAAGTGCAAGGACGTGTTCGCGCGTAGTACGGGTCCCGGCAACGGAGAACCAACCGACGAAGAGGCTCCAGCCGCCACAGACACCTTATCACGATCAAGATCCAACCGACACAGGGTGATTGCATTGAAAGTCTTACCGAGCCATGCCTGAGCCCACCAGGTCCACCGCTTAGTTAGCGGGTATAGCACATGTAGCGGCAACGAAAGCAGACCGAATGTCGCCCTGAGATTACGATGAGTTCGACATGCACAACGAGTACGTGATGAGAGACTTACGCCTTCTCGTTTGTAAGAAAACACAGCATGCAAGCTGTGGCGGAGATGAAGGCCAGAAAGAGTATCCATGCACCATGTAAGGAAACCGCGCCGGTCACAAGGGGTCGGCTTTTTGTACGTTCTGAGTTCAAACGGCTCAGCAACTATCGCAAGGTTTAGAGTTTTGAGACAAGACACACCGACTAGCCCGTCAATATCGCGGTCGCATATGTCGTTGAGTATGCAAAATGTGCTGTGTAGTAGGGTACAGCCCGCGCCGAAGCCGATAAGCTGACGAGAGAGATCGCTTGCGGACAGTCCAAAGCAGTAAGACGCCATGGTCACACCGAACGCTGTGGGCGATGAGCTGACGAACGCAATATGCAATAGCAACACTCTTACCTGAAGGCCAAAAGACGATAGCGGAACCAAGAGGAAAACTATCAAGCCTGGTAAGGTGGATGTAGTTGTGAACGATGGAGCTCGACATGGTAGTTGTAGAGAGCAAGCGCGGCCACAGTAGCGTACTTATAGAGTACTCCATTGTGTGGGATAGAGAAGTGCTGCTGGGTCGCTGTGATAATCACGACGAACCGGGCAAAATCCAATCGCAGCGTTCGCGATGCCTCTGGTGACTGTAAGAAGGGCCAGCTGGATGCGAATCCATCTTGCGAGCAGAAAGACTGATTGGAAAGTAGGTTAGGGGCAGCTCTGTCGAGTACTACTGCTACTATCAGCACTGTGTCAGGAGCTATGCTTCATGAAGCCTGGGGCTTACCTGGTTGCGGTGAGCAAGTCATGTACTGGGTCCGCCAGGATCAGATGACATGGTGCACGTGTCCAGACGCGGGTTCAGGCGGGTTCTCGCGTCGTGTTTGATCGCACCAAGCCAACTACCGCGACTGGGTACTGAACCTCCATCTCTGACGCCAGTCAGAACCCCGCGAAGTTGGCTTCTTCCTGAGCGACGGTGTCCGCATCTAATCCACAGACACCTTTGCTGTTGGACCCTAGGCTTAACCTCATTCGAGCTTTGCCAATGCGACTAAACGTCTACCAAGACTCGGCGTGTGGTCACCAAGTCTGAAAGAACAACATGGAAAATGAACATTTGAGCGGCCGATGGAAGAAGAGGGACGCCCGGTGATGTTTTTCGTCTCCGTCCATGATGATAGCCGCCTGTATCCATTGCACCGGACGCTCATGCCACCTTCAGGAGTCCTATCTTCCTGTCAGTGTCAGCTTCGAGTACCTCGCCGTCCCACGCCATGTCGATGATCTCGTATTGGACCGCACACTTACATGACCCAACAACTCTAGATTATAAGATGCCATCGTGGAACCCTGACACTCTAGGTATCTCTTCCCCAGCACTGTGCAATCGATCTGCGTACGAGTTACTCACGAAATGCAGGATCCGTCCGCGAGAGCCCCCTTGTCGCCCTCGATGGCTTCGACTTGGTGGCCGTATGTTCAGCTCATGCGCTTGCAGAAGTTCCCTCTTGGGACTGTACTCCTTATGTGGCCATGCGGCGAGTTAAAGCTCATGCGTGTGTCAATCATCATTGCAACTGACAGATCGATAGTCTGGGCTCTGACTATGCTCGCCTACCGAGAACGCATGCCGCTCACTACGTTCGCGATTTGGAACTACATCTTTGCTCTTTCTTCAATACTCGTACATGCCATGGCTTGCGTCCTCAATGACATCTGTGACCGCGACCTGGATGCACAAGTCGGTCAGTGAGTTGCGTTCGTATGCCATTGACAATAAAATGACGACAGAGCCCCCAGAACGTACCAAAAATCGGCCACTACCAACGGCGCAAGTGACACTCCGAGCAGCTTGGACACTTTGCACGCTGCTTGTCGCCATTGCACTCGCACTACTTTCGATGACCGGCTCTTTACAAGCGTGAGTTTTGAAACTCTTGCACGAACAAGACTGGAAGCATCTGATGATTGATCAGCATTGAAGCTGGCCTCGTTGGGCTGCTTTTACACGGGATGTACCCGCTCATGAAGCGCTGGACATTCTGGCCGCAGGGATGGCTCGGTACGTTTTCTTGTAGACCAACACGAAAGTACTGGATCCTTATCTCAACTCAGGCGTCACCTTCGCTTGGGGATCTGTCATGGCTTGGGTAATCGTTGCGCCAGAACAAGTGGCATCGGACCTCACACTACTAGCCGTCATGCTAGTCGGTGGGACTTGGTAGGTCTCGTGGCCCTTAACCGATTGCATGCAAACTTCATGCATCACACAGTTGGGTCATCGTTTATGACTCGCAGTACGCTTGTCAAGACCGCGTCGATGACTCTCGGCTTGGAGTGGGATCGACAGCAGTTCTCTTCGGCGAGAACATCCACACGGCGCTACAGCCCTTTGCAGTAGCGTTCGTCGGCACACTCATGGTTATGGGCATTCTGAATGATCAAACTGCCATATACTTTGTCGTCGCCTGCGGCGGAGCGACGGTACATTTTGTGTGGCAGTTCTCAACGTGGAACCCTGAAGATGTAACGGACTGCGGGGCTAAGTTCAAGGTGCATTCGTCTTTACTTTGCATCTGGGCTACGCTGACGTCATGATACTAGGCTAATCATTATCTGGGGGCATTGATTTGGTCAGGTCTTCTGATGGATTACTATGTTACGTTGTGAAGGGCCCGAGGGGCATATAGTACTGAGTACCCAACTTATTGATTCATCGTCTCTGCTCACCTGACTAACCATCCCGTGCAAACTCGCAGCCGCCGACACGAAAGACATTCAGGGCCACCGACGACTACTTGACGAAAGTGACTGGAACATGAGGTTATGGAGTTGCGTATTTACGCTGTTACAGAATGCTATCACGAATCATACTTGATCGAACTTCTCGGGGTACATAGTTTCCTGGCCGCGCATTTTTAGGCTAAGGTTGCTCGTCATCTAGGCCAGCTTCTGTCCGTCAGTTGACATTTCATTTTGGACACTAGAAGCAGCTTGACATACGATCGAATGGCAGTCCATGTGCGTCGATTTGACCACACATATGTTCACTCCCTCGGTCTCTTGAGGACGCTCGGTATCCAGATAGAGAGTTTCCTGGTGTTGCAACTCATAACTCTCTCGAATGAGTGCACTGCGCGGGAGAAGCGGTCCTTGCCGTGAGACTGGCTCGGTAATCTTCCACCACTCACGGAGAATAATCGTCAGCGGGACGGTCGTCTAAAAGTATCGGTACATAAGCAGAGTGGTTCTGAGATAAGACAATGGTACGCACAGCAATTTGGCCCAGAATGGCGCTCATAATGGCACCTTCAGACCGCTTACAAGTATAGAAGGCGAGTGTCAGGATAACACCGAGGGTGTATGTCGCGCCAGAGTCGATAACAGCGCATACGATGGATCCCAATGTGCAGTAGCGTCGCATCTTGGTCGATGACACGTACATCGGAGTCGAAAGCTCGCGATATATGATGAGTAGAGTGCCCGCAGTTTGGGTCGCTACCGATGTCGCCCATAATGTGAGGGCATATTGAAGTACCGAACCCGCGTAAAAGAGGCTTAGGTTATGACCCACTTGGGTGTCTGCTTTCACCAGGAGTGCACCAACGACTGGTAGAACATTAGCTAGAGACTCAGGGTAAAAAGGACTTCAAAGGGTTACCGATTGAAAGGAAGTTCAAAAGGAGCTACATGGGATCTAAGCGTGCGAAGTAGAAGCGATCAGAACTTGAAACTCACAAAAGGGGCAGCCAGTAACATCCTGTGATCGTAGACCACATAAATTCTCCATGTCTTGAAATAGGTCAAAAAGTGTCATTCACTGTCATCTGTGGCAAGCTTACCATGAAGCAGTCGGCCACTAGACTCTGACAACCATCATCAGGCCCCGATGTTGATCACAATGCGACCGAATGAGAGCTCACCGCGAAGATAGTGAAAGCGATTTCTGAAGCGTGTTCTGGAGAAGACTGATTCTGAAAGTAGGCATCTGCGGCACTCGCATTAGGTGGCACAGTTGACGGCCATGCAGCGGATAAAGGGTCCGATGGAAGCGCCGGCGGGTGGACAAATCCTCGGATAAGCTGAAGGCACATTGACAAGAAGTTGCCAGTACACAAGATCCACTGGATGGCCATGACAATTGCAAGGGCCCTGCGAATGATCACGTGAGGATGTATGCTGAATGAACTGTACGACGAGCAGACCGATTGATGCCTTTGAATCCACCTTTGCGTTTCAGAGCATAGATGCAGGACATCGCAAGTAGGCAGCTACGGGATGTTGGTGGTCATTGGGAGACGTGAGTACATAGAACGTACTTTGCTCCTACAACGGGAATATGACATCAGCGTTGCACCCATGTTTTGGAATGACACCTCACCGTATAGCGGCGCCGAGAGCATAGCTGACAAGATGCAGGTCGTTGAAAAGCCGAGCATGGATGAAAAGATGGAGGTGACGGTACACAGAAGCGAAGACGGAGAACCAGATATACATTTATCAATGTAGTCCGCTGACCGCCATCGCGCTCGTCAACCCATAGTTCCCAAGCCAGACTATCGGTAACGTTCAAATTAAGACAATGCTTCACTCACTATACACTGTGAGCGAAAGATGCGGACTCAAGCCTGATGAACGACCCGCTGATATACCGATCTACGCATGGACAGAGATAAGAGACGGGCGCAAGGTATACTTACCCAGGCAACCCCACTTCTGCGTACTCCAGGAGGCCGAATCCGCTTGAAGCACTGCGTCCACCTCATTTATACATGTGAAGTCCCAGGCGTGGCAACAGCTCGCATCTGATCATCGAAGCCATTACACAAAGATGACGTGTGCGTGGCTGAGTGTGCGCCATTCGGGAAAATCAGACCAAGAAAGATTGAACGGAGGTCATGCATCTTGCACGTGGGTGAACCAATTGGCAAGAATCGACAGTCAGCATGCTACATGTGTGCCACAAGCGATATTTCTGGCGCACAACCCGCCGTCGATCTCCTACAAACACGTGCATAGCCTTGTCAACATCAAAGTCGGACGTTCATCATGTCGGGTGTGCGAAGACAGGCCTCGCCTGGTCCCACCCATACAGTCGCGGATAAAAGGATCATTGCGTCGGTGTTTTGGTTGCACTGATTACTAGTGTTAGAACGTATGAAAAGTACGTGCTGGACCAGGAGCGACCTGTACGGCCAGGGCGAGTGAAAGAAGAGTTGAAGGCAACTGCGAACCTTGTCAGCTACACATCTGAATGCATGGGATAGCAAAAAAGTACTGGACATAGACAAGTGTTCGCCCGAAGCCTCCCAGTAGTTATCCTCCAAGCTCTGGCGGCGATAGTGCCCGTAATACGCGCGAGCCATGCGCTCGGTCCCGAAGATATTCGAAGAGACTGACCGGAGCGACTCAGTCGTAGATGGCTTCTCCATGAGACGCGCGTCGACAAGCCTCGCCTTGTTCGGCATCTCCATATGTTCGATCTCGCCGTCGGAGCCTGCAACATTGTTCATCGGGCTACGGACAGCCGCATGCTTGCCCTTGCCTCCTGCACGAGCGAGCGGCGAGCCACCTACGACAGAGTCGACCGAAGCGCGGCGAACATGGCCGCCATCGAGCATCTGAATAAGAGTTAGTATCGGCGTGGGTGAGCAAAGTAAGTTAGGCGTGCACGTACAGTAACTACCGCATCATTCTCGCGCGCACTCTCCGAGTCCTCGTTGACGCTGTAGATCGTGACAGGCCTGTAGCGCGGCATCTCGGCGAACTGTCCGCGAGCCTGGTGGGGACGGAGCTCGTTGCTGCCGAAGAGTGAGTCAGACGACGCCGAAGTGCGGTTGTTAGCGCCAGTGCAGTCGAAGATCGAGTCCTCGACGGCGCCCGAACCGGTGTTGGCGAACGTCCAAGCGCGAGTGTCCGTGGTACCGTCGTACACCGCGGACGAGCGCTCCTGGCCACTGGCGTACGTGTAGCGGCCTGTACGAGAGTTGGCTGGGAGGTCGCAGCGCCCGTACTCGAAGGGATCCGCCACGCCCGGGGTTAAGGACGACCATGCGCCCAGAGCCGAACACGTCTGGGTGCATGCCTAGGAAGGTAGGGACGTTACGGCCAAAGCGCTAACTTGTCCGAGGATGAGGGTGAGATTATGGACCACTGTTGCACGAAGGAATCGGGTGGGGCATATTCAATCTGCACGGGCAATATCGTCGAGAACCTCGGCCGTAATCACTTGGTCGCTCGCACATCGGTCGTCTTGCTACTTGACGCTGGGATACGGAGGGCGGGCGGGAGGTAGATCTCGTGGCTCTCGTCTCCTGGTGCGGCACCAGCGGGAGAAAGGTAGCGCAACCAAGTGCGTTCCGCGCTAGCGACGAGGTCAAGACGGGAAATGGCCGCACTTCGGGGGATGATCGTAGGCGCCCGAGAAGCACGTCTTTGAAGTGCGCTCGGCGCAAGTTCTCGTGCTGTTGTACGTCCAACCAGAAGTCGAGAATGTCCTCGTTTCCCTCCCGCTGCAAGAATAGACTGGGAATGGTCAGTCAAACGACCCACGCGTACATCGAGACATTTGTGAATTGCAATTAGAGCAGCAGCGTGTCTATACAGCATAGCCTATGACGACCCCGCATGTTGCCAGCTTGCGGAGTCGCATTTCGTACACAATAGGACCATTCCCTCGATGCACCAGCAAATATTCATCTGACTGCACAGACCCGCCAAACATCCTGAGAAATAAACAAACGACTCACTAGAACATGAACAGATCCCCCGGCGGCCTCGTCCTCCTGCTCAACACCTCCGTGAAAGTCGGCAACCGATTGTTCCAGCTCGCGGCCCATTCGTCCATTCGTTCGCCGTCCATGGCGGCAGCGGCGTGGTGGTGGACATGGCCGCTGCGGTCAAGCGCTCACAGCCCAGCCGCCCGTGAGCGTTTTCCCGTCCGCCCGCGCCGATTGACGGAAGCCGAGCCAAGTTCCCCTCCGCCCACGTTCAACGCCGTCGTCTACATCTCTTTTTGAAGCATTCTATGGACGCGCTCGCTTATCACAGCCTCACAACGAAACTACAAAAGAGGCGCGGTCAGTCAAGGATCGTGCTCAAGTGTTACATGGAAAACATCCTCTACGCATGTCGAGATATCAGGGCTACTACTGAGTCGCTGGGTGGTCGACGTACGGATTGGTGTGCATGATGACAGTTGTTCAGTCTTAAAGTGTATGTACCATCGTAAGGCACATCAACATTTCCGTGCTGAGCGAAGCTTCAGCTCGCTCAGACAAGTCTGAACAAAGGTGTATACAGAATCGTTTGTTGACTGCCGACTATAAATACATACCCAGCTCGTTCCGATCCGGCCATGGTTGCCATACAACATAGAAATAATCCAATCCTTACAGCCTCAACTTCGCGGCGTCGCTGGTCTCCGGCTTATGTTCAGCTTTCAGAGCGCGAAGTAGGGCTTCCGCGTCCGCCGAACGCGGACGCAGGCCACAAGGAAATGGTTTCGGTGGACTAGAAGTGGTAGATCAGGCGCCTAATATACAAGGGTTACTTCTGTGCTTACCATATTGCGCCAGATTCAAATTCCGGGACCGGTGTAATCTCCGTACCGCCTTGGTCGCGCAACTTGATAACCTCGAACACGGAGAGCGTTACGGCCGCAAAGTACGTGAAAAGCTCGAGTGCGAGACCGGTGCCTGGGCAGTGTCGACGGCCAAATCCGAAGGCAAAGGTCATTGGGTCCAGCTCAGGTGAAGGTCCGAGAAAGCGTTCAGGTTTGAAAGAGGTGGGATCTTGATAGTAGGTTTCGTCGTGAGCAAATGCTCTGGGTAGATGGGTGTCAACGAAAGCTACGAGGGAAGAACATAATGAACGTGTACTGTAGATTTGCTAAGACGATGGTGCCTTTGGGGATGTAGTACGACCCGAAAGTATCGCTCGTCAATGTGGAATGAGGGATGTCTGAGTAACTACTTGTTCAGCTAATGTCGATGGGATATAAATCCGGTCACTCACTGATACATGCAACGGTATGCCATCTCAGAACTTCGAGCACGACAGCACGTAGATAGGACAGACTTGACAGCTCATCAGACGGCGGTATGCAAGCTCCACCGAAGGTCTTGTCGAGCTCCTCTTGAGCCTTTTTCTGAGTTTGGGGGTATAATAGCATTGCTAAGATGAGTGTAGAGAGCGCGGCAGATACCTAGCTATGCATCAGTGAGGGGATACCATGGATAGTACACGCGATGCTCACGGTGTCCGCACCAGCAGCATAAAGCGTCGCAGAAACGTTCGGTAGCAACTCCCTCTCAAGCTCGGGAAGGTCGCTCTGCAGCATCCTTGACGCAAACGAATCCACTCCCTCGTTATTCGCCTTGCAACACGATCAACGTAAGATCGTACATACATGGAAGAACGTACTATCTGGTTCTTCACGAACTCTAGTGGCGCAGTCATAATGTCATCAAGTGTGGCACGGTACTCAGAGGCTACACGTCTGAATCCAGTTCCGGGTAGCCAGGTTGGAAGACGCGCAACTAGGGGTTGCATGAGCAGCCATGTGATTTTGAATCAGGGCTAAGCTGCTACTTACGACCAGGGAACACGTCTACAAGCCAGGCCCCAGGCCTTATAGCGAGGTGAAAGTCGCGCACAGAGCGTGCGACCAAAGACATCAAAGGGTCGGTGCCCTCGCGCTCTGGTTTGTAGCCATGAGATATCTTGAGAAGGACTGATGAGACGGTCCTGTAGATGTCGTAGTGAGTAAGGGTGGCGCAGTGATTGTGCGAGAGCGCTGACCAGCGTACGTGTCGCAGGATCTCATGGGGGTTGTTATCCACTGCAACCAGATACAAGCGTGCCTCATCCTCTTGAGTACTTCGATAAGCGGCCGCAGTTTCTCGAGTTCCAAAATGACGAGCGGTCATTCTGCGCATTACTCGAAGGCGTTCGTCGGGCTCAGCGAGAAGCATTGAGCGATCCCATCCCACCCTGAGTGCTGCCATTCAGCTACGCATTACTATACTGAACGTATCCGCACATACATCTTCCCTGCGAATGTAAGCAAAGGTCGTCCGCAGTAAATCGCTGAGCGTCTCTCGAGCATATCAATACACATGTCGAGGTTATTGACGATGACCATGGGCGTTCCAAATACGCGGACAAATATGAGAGGACCTGCATATCGTTTGCTCAGATAGACCTCACAATCATGATCCGCGGGTGGCACGCACCATAACGCTTTCCTAATTTCAACCAATGCAGCCAATCATCTGTACGCGGCATGTCGAAAAGGTTCCCAATAAAGGGGATTGGCCAAGGGCCGGGAGGTAGAGGATGTCGACGAGACCTGGAAAGATATGCAAGAGCGACGGGGAGAAGCAGCACCAGGAGTGATATCACACAGGTCGACATAGCGATCTAACTGACGATGCGTGTGCCGTTTCCTGCCCACGGTATTATATACGCCTGCTGATCGCCAGACAGAAGCCGATATGGCATTGCTCGCACTTTATCCGCCCAGAACTGGCGCCAGGCTGTCATGCCTTGCCAACATCATAGATGTCGGTATGCGAAGAGATGTGCAGCTTGGTCCTGCCCATACAATTGCGGATGAAAGAATCAATTGTGCCAGCGTTTGTGTCGCATTGTTTACCGGTTGGAGAACGCCCCCAAAGCTAACGATCCGCACTACTGTTGTCGGAGAGCAGGTGGCTAGATCAATCAGCCACGTACCCATCTCGTGCGACGGTCATGGCGCTTCAGGACCACCAGTGTCCAGATCGACTAGAGGGCGTCATGTCAGAGATTCAAATTGCTCGAATCGCGGAGACTAGGCCATGTGAGCTCGATTTCCCCCGCGCCGCAGCAGTACTAGATGTGCGGCAGCCACCTGGGGCATCCTTCAGTGGGCTTTCCTCCCCCAGCCGCGGGAGTGATACTTGAGACAAACGAGGGCGCGTAATCTCACGATATATGTGTGTGTTTCCATGAGGCAATAGCAGTTACGTCCTGGATTCGACCGACCATGTCATGAAGACCAGACATAGTGACGGTCAAACGTCAAAGACCAAATGAGAAAGCAGTTGAGGAGACGCCGGAGCGGCCCGAGCTGCCGGCACGAGGCACGCGGTGATTCAGAATTATTAATATTATGCCTAGTACATACTCGGGCACCGCAATTGCAATCGAACATGGTTTTTGTCAAGGAAGTTAATTGAGGAGGTGCATCGACTGCGAATATATACTGGAGTGGCAGCGCTTGAGCGCTTGAGCGTTCCGCCTCGACGAATCAATTAAAACCCTCACGCACGGAGAGGCTGGGATTGAACAATGATATTCATTAGCAAAATTGTACAAGGGCAGATCGAGCAGTATACTACAAAGAACAGCTGTATGTATGCGCTCCAGCCATGATGAACAGGCAGCCCGAGTAATCATGAAACAAAGCAAGGCGTAAAGTCAAAGAATTTCGTATAACATCATTCGTGAGCAAGAAGTATGTGGTAAATGAAGCAGGCTCTCGTTCGTGAGTAAACCAAGTGCAAGGCCACTCGAGCGTGATCATCATCGTGGGGGTTCGTACAACAAGCACGTCGTCAAAGCAAAGGTAGTCAGTCATCAAGAAGCATCTGAAGCTCCGCCGGTCAACCGGGGATGGGATGGGAGGGGGGCATAGGCTGTAGGCATATAGTCATAGATGCGTCGCCGCGTCCGGCTCAACGTGGCAGAGCATGCTCAACGCGCCGACGCGAGCTTACGCATCTGTATAGGGATTTCTTGTTTATGTTTGTGTTGTGCCGCACTCAACCACGGAGGGGAGCGGTGCGGGCGGGTGTCGGGCGACCGCGCGGGCGAGGGCGACGGAAGCTCGTCTCGCCTGGCCTGTATCCAATGGTCAGCCCACAAATGTCAACGAAATAGGTTGATCAGACGTACGTAGCGCCAGTACCGACAGCGGTCTTTCCGTTCTCTTTATTCTCCTTGCCATTGCTGCGCTTCGCCCAGCCGAGATTGTTGCGCCGAGAGTTCGAATTGACGCGCGCGCGAGGAAGGCCATTGGACAGCTTGCTCATGTTCTCCGGTGCAAAGGGGGACACGTCCGGCAACTCGTGCTTCTTGCTCTTCTTGCCCTGAGCAGCGTGCGGCGTGTTGGTGTTGGCAGTTCGGTCCTTCAGTACGGAAGGTGCGACGGGTTCGGGGGCGGTGAACACAGAGTGGGCCGGAGCGGTGAAGACGGGAACGACAGGAGCGGGTGAGGCAGACGAGGACGTGGACGACATCTTGGCAGCGCGAGCGGCCTGGTACGGAGAGACGCGGGAAGACGTGCGAGAGCGGATGCGGAAAGCGCGAAGTTCAGAGGGAAGCGGGCCGTAGTTCTGCTGCGAGTGCTCAAGGAGAGCACGCATGTCAGAAGTAGTCAAGGGCGGGTTGAAGGCTTCAGTATTATGAGCATCGATTCATTGTTATGATAAACTGCGCAGGACTTACACTGCAGGGCGTAGACTGAAAAGGGCGTGTCGTGCCACATGCGCCGACTGTCCTCCACGGTGATCTGCGCCTCTTCGCGGAGCGCAAAGTAGCGGCGGAGTGCAACGACGTTGCGCTCATCATCCCAGTCGAGACTCAGGGTGTTGTCGTCGTCCACAACCATCACGTCGTCCTGCTGCATCGGACCCTGCGAGACCATCTTCACCGTGGCATCCTTTGTGGGTGATGCCGTCTCCTCCTGGATCGTCTCGTATACTGACTGGCGCTGACCGCGCACGCGACGATGACCAGGGCGAAGGCGCGTGCGCGCGGTCACCGGGTGCGTCATGTTCGACAACGCGAGGTTGAGTCCGGCAAGGTCGATGCTGCTCTGGCTACCGCTCGTGTTGCTCTCGCTATCGCAGACAGAAAGAGGCGGCGTGTCGGTCTCCGAAGACGACGAGTACGTGCTGGACCGGGAGCGACCGGTACGTCCAGGGCGAGTGAAAGAAGAGTTGAGGGCAACTGCGAAGCTTGTTAACTACACTTCTGGATCATAGAATAACAAAGACGTACTGGACATGGACAAGTCCTCGCCGGAGGCCTCCAAGCAGTTCTCCTCCAAGCTCTGGCGGTGATAGTGACCATGATGCGCGCGTCCCATACGCTCGGTGCCGAAGATGTTCGAAGAGACAGACCGAAGCGATTCAGTCGCAGATGGCTTCTCCATGAGACGAGCCTCGACAAGGCGCGCCTTGTTCGGCATCTCCATATGTTCGATCTCGCCGTCTGAGCCTGCGACGTTGTCCATCGGGCTACGGATAGCGGCGTGCTTGCGCTTGCCGCCCGCACGAGCGAGCGGTGAGCCGCCTACAACAGAGTCGACCGAAGAGCGGCGAACGTGGCCGCCGTCGAGCATCTGAGTTGATAGTCAGTATCTGCTTGTGTAAATGAAGCAAGCGTGCACGTACGGTAACCATCGTATCGTTCTCGCGCGCACTCTCCGAGTCCTCGTTGATGCTGTAGATCGAGACAGGCCTGTAGCGCGGCATCGCGGTGAACTGCCCGCGAGCCTGGTGCGGGCGCAGCTCGTTGCCGCCGAAGAGCGACTCGGATGACACCGACGTGCGGTTGTTAGCGCCAGTGCGGTCGAAGATCGAGTCCTCAACAGCGCTCGAACCGGTGTTGGCGAACGTCCAAGCGCGCGTGTCCATGATACTGTCATACTCAGCCGAAGAACGCTCCTGGCCACTGGCGTACGTGTAGCGGCCTGTAGCATCGTCGATGGCAAAGCGGCCGGTCTCCTCATAGGGGTCCGAGAAGCGCGCGCTGCGCAGGCTCTCCGGCGGGCTGGCTGAGATCGCGGTAAGCGGCATGCCTTGCGCGCTCTCGAGCATCTTGTCGCCCGAAAGCCCGGGGCGTGCCACGCGCATAGCCGAGAAGTCACTCATCATGGAGTCCATGGAGTGCTCGGCACGGTGGCCAGGGCGAGGGCCCCAGGACATGCGCTGCGAGCCAAACGCGAACTGATGCGCAGATGAACCGATGCTCGACACCGAGTCGTTGCGCCCGTGGCGGGCATGTGCACCGAAGCTGCGGTTGTACAAGCTAACGGGAGGCGCCATCGAACCGACGGACATGTTGCTCTCGTTGCGACGGTGCGCACGCCCAGTAACGTGCATAGAGCGCGGACGTGCCGCAGGCACTGGAGGCGGCGGGCGGAAGTAGAAGCTTGAGGCGTCAGAGTCGACGCGCTGGCGGCGACGGGAATCTCGGTGCATGAAGTCGAAAGTGTCGTCCACGGTCATGGACATAGACAGCGATAGGCCATCCGACGAGGGTCGGCTTGGGAGGTCGTAGCGCCCGTACTCGAAGGGATCCGCCACGCCGGGGTTGAGCACCACACCGTAAGAGCTCACGGATGCGATGCTGAAGACCGATTCGCGAGTGGCGTGGCCGCGGGGGTTGGCGTCAGGCGGTGGGTAGAACGAGCTAAGGTTGGCAAACTCGAAGCCACGGCGGACCTCGTCAAAGGAGTCGAAGCCGCTGAAGCTTGCCTGGGACGACCGGCGGCTGTGCATGCTCCCGCTGAAGGAGTCGCGGTAGCTGAAAGACTCCTCCTGCATTGAGAGGCGGCGCGAATCCATGCTCGCGTCAGACAGCGCGCGGCGACGCGGGACCTCACTGATAGGAAGCGGCGGCACGGGCGGGATATCCATGTCGTCTGCAGTTCCAGCCTTGGCCAGGATGGACTTGAGCACCGAATCGTCTTCGTATTCCTCCGATTGGTACTCGCTTGAGAGCGACGCCATCGACAGCCTGTTCTGAATCTCAGGCGGCGGGATAATATCCGAGAGCGTGAGCTCCTTCGACGGCTCAGTGACCGGGAATGAATCCTCGATCGGGGACTTGCCGCCAAACTTGAAGCTCAAGTTGAGCTCGCCATCGATGGTGTTGGAACGAGAGCGGGCAGCGCGCGGGAACGAGATGTCGTACGAGGAGCTCGACGAGCGTTCACGGCGGGGCATGGAGATCTCTGGACTCGCGAGGAGCGACGACGCTGGGTACTTCTCAGGGCTAGACTCAGGCCCGAGTAGCGAGTCGTCCTGCGTCTCGCACGCGGAGGGCATGAGCGAGTCCGAGTCTTCCTGCGACGGCGAGAGCATCGGCATGGCTGGCATCGGTGGCACGTCTTGAAGTGCGAAGTGACCGAGATTAGCGAGGTTGACCTTCGCTGGCGTCTTGAATGCGTTTTCGAGCTGCTCGACGAAGCTGAGGCGGTCGGAACCCCCAGATTCGTTGAGTGCGCGGAGCTCGCCCGTGAAGTCGAACGAGCGCTTCGTATCATCGTCGCCACTCTCCGCACCATCGAGCACAGCCAGGTGGTCGTGATCGTTCAAGGGAGCTGTGCGGAACATAGGCGTCTCGACCGTCATCTCAACATCCTCGTCCTCGACGTGGATCTCAGGCATTGGGAGTGGCATCTTTGGCGGAGCGCCAGGCGATGGCAAGTTAGAGCTGACGGACGCCGAGCGGCTGTGGCCATACGAAAGCGTGTCTTCAATGCCGATACTGCGGCGGTACGTGTTGCCACCTTGCAGAATGTCGCGGAGCTCGTCAGGTACGTCCGAGTCAGGATCGCTAGATTCGAGCTCGCGATCCATATCCACCGTTGCGACGCTGCCACCCAGCGTTCCCGCGAGCCCGAGGTCCTTGCGCGCCTCCGGTATGATGGGCGACCGCATCTCCATGCGCGAGTCACCGAGCGTAAAGAGGCTGCTGAAGCTGTCCTTCGTCTCGTGCAAGTTGAGCGGCGCAGGACGGAATACCGGGCCAGGGCCACGAATAGCGGGCTTGACCTTGTCAGCACCCGTCGACGTCTTGATGCCAAAGGCAGAGGAAGGCGCGGGCGTTGGGACGGCCGAGGGCGGCGTAGACATGCGCCCCTCGAACCGCTTCGCAAGCGCGGGCACCTTCGAGCGGGATGCAGGCTGCAGAGGGCGGAAGACCGGCTGCGAGGACTCCTCAGCAGGAATAGGGCTAAGAGGGCGAGTCTGCGCGGGCTTGAAAATCTTGAGCGGCTCCGTGTTCGACCGGATGGGGCGCAGAGGCTTGATCTCCTCCTTCTCAGGCGAGACGGGCCATGGTGCGATCTGCATACCGAGGCGCGCGGCAGCTGCAACCGGGACGTTGGCCTTTGCGATAGTCGCCTGAGCGCGACTCTGCGCGTACGGACGGAGCGAGGTGATGGATGCCGTGCTACCGCGAACGCTATGAGTAGGTCCGAGCGAGTTGCGAGTCTTGCGGGTGGGCACTGGGCTGCCGAGCGCCTTGGATCCAGGCTTCATGGGTGATGCACGGTTGCGCAGGATCTCACGGAGCTCAGGCGAAATGCGGATAGGAGTACCGTCTGGCGTCGCGGGAGTCGCCTCAAGGTCGAGCCTGCTGATGAGCGACGCCAATTCGTTGGTTGCCGCATCCAAGATCGACAGAACCGCTACGGAGGACTCATGAGCACCGAAGTCCAAGAGCGTATGAAAGAACTTCTTACCGTCAGAGTCCCCATCGTCGCAGATAGCCTTGGGGCGCTCCTGTCCGGGCATCTGTTCAGAGATAGGTCGCGCACGGCGACGCCTGGGCGGCGTCGAGAAGGCGCTACGGTCGCTGATGCTGTGGCCGTCGGTAGTGGCCTCCTCGATGGCGATCATGGGTCCGTTAGGCATGGACGAGGTCCCTGATACGGGCCGCGAGTTCGGCGGCATCGACTCGGGGAAGATGTCATTAATTGCAGCGCGCTTGCGACCCTCTGCGGTGTGGCCAGAGGCCCTGGTCTCCGCGCTGACAGCACGCTCCTAACAAACAAGTCAGTATATGTGTCGACAAATTGGATAAGTGCCTTACCTGACGACGCTCCTCACGAAGAGTCTCGAGAGCACGATCATCCCAGCGCACGGATACAGCGCTGGATGAAGAGATACGGCTACCGGCGGACGAGCCACCAGACGAGCCAGATGCAGTCGACGCCGGGCGCAGCGAAGAGTTCGCCGACAGGGACGAGGCGGGGCGACCACGACCGAGGTGCTCGGAATGGGCGTCCAAGTTGATAGACGAGCCAGCGGAGTACCGCGCGGGGTTCGCATCGAGGTGAGTCGAGGAGCTGCTCGACAACCGCATAGTTGCAGGCGGCTGGGGAAGACCCGTGCTGTTGACAGATGAAGAAGTCGACACAAGCCTAGCAGAGCCAAATCGCTTCGTAGAAGGCAAGCCGATGCCGAGCATGCTAGGCTTGCGCTTCGGCTGTTCTGCGGCCTCGCCAAACGTTGCAAGCTCGGGTGTGAGCGGGGTGCCCGCCTCGAACGAGCTTCCGGAAGGGTTGCGGAGAGTCGCCTTGCGGCCGTCGTCCTTCTTGGTCTTGAGAACCTTCTTCTTGCCCTTCTTCGTGCCCTTGTCCTTGGTATCCTTGACCTCCGCGGGTCTCTCCTGCGGAGCTTCGGGCTCCTTGGGACCGAGCTGTGCCCAGCTCGTCATATGTGCGAGCGAACGCATGCTACGCATAGCGCGCACTGCGATAGAGCCTGTTGCGGGGTTGGGTGCAGAGAGAAGGGTCGGTGTCTGAAGGAGTTCTTCGGGACCGGACATGGGGCTGCCGGCGTCCGAGACGAGGTCGGGCACGGTGAGGAGCTGCGAGCTGGAAACCGAGCGAGAGCGTGAGGCAGCAGGCCTGCCTTCGTTGAGCATAACACCCGAGTCGAGAGAGTTGAAGCGATTGCGGGAAGCTGGTTCGTCTATCTCAATGGAAAGCGGCGAAGGACCTGCCAAATTGGGTTAGCAAAGCTGTACAAATCAAAGAGAAAGTATGGCCTACCCTTGGAGCGAGCCGAGAACATGACCGACTCTGCAGTCTTGCCCGGGTTCTCCTTGTCCTTCGTCTCCTTCTTGCCGCGTCCAATACTCCACCACTTCTCCTTCTCCTTGACGTCGTTCTTGGGCTTGAGGCCGGCGGTGTTCGTAGTGTCAGAGAGACCATTGCCGTTGCCGCCCCAGCCAAGGGCGTTGAGACCGCCACGGCTTTTCTTCTTCTGGATCATGAGCACCTCGCCGGCTTCCGGCTCGGGTGCGGGGTCGACGTAAATCTCGAAGCCGCCGCGGGTAGAGTTGGTGCCGCCGACGCGACGAACCATGTCCGACATATCCCGACCGCGCTCCTTCGTCTTGGTCGTTCCGCCCAGCAAGCCGAGCTTCGATTTCTTCGGTACGAGCTTGCGACGCGTCTCCTCATTGCGGGGCGAGAGCCCTGGAGAAGACACAGGCGAGACGTTGACGTATGAAGAGGCGAAGGATGTGCTGGCTGCGGAAGAGGCGAATGTATCGTTGCCCACGGACGCCGAGCCTGCGGCGGATGGGTTGCCCGACACGAGGCGGATGGTTGGGGGCGGGAAGGCGGACATCATGTCCGGGATTGGCGAAGGGGAGCGTCCGCCGCGGAGGGTGTCAGAGGTTGTGTTTGATGAGCTTGCACGACCTAGTATGGGCCGCATTGTTGTTTTCTAGTTGCTTTGAGAGGTCGTAAATTGTACAGAAATGGGGATGCTGAGCAATAAGGTCGTCGAGAGGAGATGAGAGCAATACGAGATAAGACGAGAACTGGAGTCTGGAGTCTGGGAGAGGCAAGAGATGTTGGTTTGGTTTGAGTGTTGAGTTTGGTAGCGGTGCGACCAAGCAATTGGATGGTGCGCTGTGCTTAGTGCTGTCGTCGTCGATGCGTGCGGTGGAGTACGCGTACACCCGTTCTTGGTGGGTGCTGTTCGTCGAGTGTCGTATGTCGTCGCGGTGCTTGCCGGTGCGCCTGAGTGCGCTAAAGGACAACAAGCAGAGGCCAGGGAAACGGAACAAAAAGAACCGAGAAGGCGAACGCTGAAGCCGGAAGCAAGATGTCGAGGTCTTCAAAACTCGAACACGGCAGTGGTTGGAACAAACAGTAATGTTTGGCTTGGTGGGTCCAGTTCATGAAAGTTCAACCTCCACGACCTGCATGCACGTGAGTTACGCGCTTTTGATCTTGGCCACATCGCGACGCGAGGCGGACGCGTCTCAAAGCTTGATTTCGCCTCTTTTTGAAAACTCGGTGTACATTGTCGCGTAGCTAGTGCAATATATATGCGTATGAGCACTTATACTACAGAAGATGGCGCTCTACGTGACGATGATACCTTTCCAGCATTTATGTCCTTAGATCTGTATGGCTGAGCATCTTCAAGTTACCCAGAGCCATCTTCGTCTGAGAGTTGCATCCTTGTAATGAGGTGGCGATTTCGCATAAGCTCGCGTCGATGATGGTGGCGAGAAGAAAGCAGCAAGAAGGCATCTATTATCACACGTGGACCTTCGTCATATCTCGGTCCGCCGGGCCGCTTGAGGCCAGCCCCTATCACTCGCAGTTCTTCTCCGCACTTGACAGAAGCTTGCTTGAAGCCATCTCCTCGCGATGCGTCCTGATCTCATCCGAATCATCTCTTGCCTCCTACACCCACCATGACCTCTCTTGACCCGCTCTCCAGCATAACGACCGCTCTAACGCGCGAGCACCTCATCCCGGACGTGCTCCCCGATTCATTCACTCCCTCAGTCTTGTTCAGCGTCATTTATCCGAATGGGACAGAGGTGATCATGGGAAACGAGCTCACTCCTGAGCTTACCGCTGAAGAGCCGAACGTTGGGATCACGCCGATGAATATGGCTGATTGGCAAGCGGACGCGACGGGGAAAGAAGCAGACGAAGGGAAGGGAGATGTCAGTTATACACTGGTTATGCTCGATCCAGATGCACCGACCAGGGCGGAGCCGATATATCGCTCGTTTAGACATTGGGTGGTCCGTAGACAGCTGCATGAACTAAATGGATTTGCACTGACGATGTGCAGGTTACTGGCTTGAAGCCTGCATCGGAGAACAGCATGACTAGCGCCGGCGCCGACGACCTTGCGCTGAAGACGAAGGCCGCAACCTGCTTATACCGGCCTCCTGGTCCTCGTCCTGCCTCCGGAATTCACAGATACAGTAAGTTCTGCGATCATTGCTATGGTCTCCACCGGCAGCGTGCTAACACGACGTGCAGCATTCCTGCTCTTCCAGGAGCCTGCTTCAGCGACAGGGTTTACCGTGCCTGAAGGCGAACCCGAACACGGCACCGCACTCGAGGAGCGTCGCTCGTGGGATGCTGTGGCATTTGGGGAGAAGCACGGCCTGAAGCTTGTCGGCGCCAACTTCTTCCTCGTACGCGCCGAGTAGACGAGCAGATGGTTTGAACAGACGGACACGGATCTCTAGCATAATGTCTGACCGATACTCGTCGACCATTTGTCGTGTGTAGCCTGAACCTGCAGTCTGGTACTTACCTTGAGCGCCCAGTGTGGCACCAGGGCAGGCGCTCATGGGTCCGGGTAGGTCTAATTGGAACAGCGGCCCACGCGTGCCGCGGTGACGGTCACCGCGACCCAAAGTTGTCCTGGACCACCGTCACTGCAGCACAACCAACTGTCCTACTGTCACTATGCATACTGAGCGCCATATGCATTGTGATCTCAGCGGCGATTGCCGATAGCACAGACAAGATACGCTAGCGCAGATTCGAAGTAACAACCCTGCAGCTTCAGCCGGTCGCGCCGTGCGGCGTATGTACTTAGTGTAACAATTACACTCCCTCGCGACGTTCTCAGCCTCTTGTTCTCCGTTTACATGATAGCCTATACCAACAAAAGTAGAGGCAAGGCTGTACAGTGTGTTGGCTTGTGACCGTTTGGGGGGACCTTGTCCTTGTTGTTTGAGCCGCCGCTGGGAATAGAAGCTCGTGCCTACAAAAGGCGCTATGACCTACATCCCTCTTGGTGCTTACAATACCCAGCTACACTGCAGCTATATCCTCGATTCACACTGCGCTTTACGCTCGATGCACCCCACTCAACTATTTCAAGCCCTTGGCGTACCACCGCTACCGTCATCGAATCCGTACAGCGCGCCCTCGTATCCATCTCTGCAGCAGCTGGCGAACCCGACCCATTATGGCACCCCCAACAACATTCCCATAAGGATTACCCCTTCTGTTAATGCTGCCTCGCCGAATGTCCGCGCCACGGCGAAGAAAAGGAAGGAGCATAGAAAGGATCGCGAGGATCGTCGGCATAACAGACTGCATCCCAGTGCGTACCGTTGGTCTTGAGCCTGTTCATGACATGCTGAAGTATCATGCAAGGCCCTCTTGAATTCTACAACGCAAACTCGCCTTACTTTGAGTACGTGTCCGTGGTCTTGACGCAGTGAACACCCGCTCATCATCCGTCTTCTAGGTTCAGCAATCGCTCCCCACACCCGATCATCGTACATGGTCTCTGTTATCCAACCGCGGAACACTGTTCGTATACGTCTCTTTTCTCTTTTTCTACGATCCTCATGTCGTGTATCAGACTGGCTGTGCTCTCAATTCATCGACTACATGCCCGACATCGCGGAGCTTGTCCGTTCAATGCCAACAGTGCAACTTGCGTCCGAGACCGCCGAGAAGTACAGTCATCTAAGGAGTCCGCAATGGAACTCTGGAAAGGAACTGTACAAGGCTATGGAACGCAAGTTCAAACAGTACGGACATCTAGCCGATATGCTCGTCCGTACGAGACGCCGCCCACTTGTCTATGCGAACCCGGTACGACGCCTGCTCACTTTCAGGTAGAGTGACTGCTGACCGCAATCCACCTAGTATGACAGGTTCTGGGGCTACAATACGTCGAAGCGCGATGGAAAGAACATGTTCGGCATGTACCTCTCCAACGTCCGCGACTACCTGCGCTCCGAAGGCTTCACAAAAGACATATCGCCTATCTGGATCACAGACAGGAAGAGGGATGTATACTTTGGGTGCGCGTTGACTGCTTGATGCTTGCATCGTTGACTGACGATCTCAAATAGCCTCACGACATTCTCAGATCACCAAGTGGCCGATGATTCGGGCGAGGTCTATAGAACAGCTGAACATCGTATGTAGCTTTAAAGCCTTCCGCCAGACGAAGAGACACTGAGTCTCCGCGATGTAGTTCTACAGGCTTTACGTTTCCCCGACGATGATGAGATGAGATACCACTTTCGGGAACAGCTTTGGGACTCATCACCGCAGATGGCTCAGGAGGAGGGCGAGAAATATGCGCATCGTGGTCGCAGCGACTGGGATGACGACCTAGTTCTTCGCGAGAACTTGATCAACGTACTGACGTTGAAGGTATCACAGCATCAGGACCTATTGGAACTGTTAGAGGACACAGGAGATCGTGAACTTCTACGAGTGGGCCCTGTAAGTTACACTTCCGCGTCACGAGATCCAACGCTGAAGGTGCCGATAGAACCGGTACTGGCATGATGTCGATGGGCTCGGGGATAATCAATACGGGGAGATACTTATGGCCATCCGCGAGACCATGCAGGATAATCTCTGGAGCTACGGGTTGACCAGTGTGCGACAGCTGGATGGGGTCGATGCTCCAGGACAAGAACAAGTGCCAGTGCACTTCTCCAACCAGGCCGCTAGACTGCACCACTAGTGAGCTCCCACTTTTCGCAGATCTTAAAGTTAGCTTATGACACGTACCCAGTCTCTCAAACTTCTTCGTCGCGCCCCTGACGGACGGCAAGGGCAAATCGTACCATACTGCGGAACACTGTGCGTAGTCCTAGCGCCCACGCCAGGCTCATCATCACAAGCTTATTCGCTTCCCAGTGTTCCAGGCATGGAGGTTCAAACACGATGAAGAGATGCTCGAATACATTCGTGCTCAACCGAGTGCGCTTGGAGCGCGCGAAGAGGCCGAAAAGTACAGAGCACGACAGAGAACTGACTGGAACGATGTGCGCATAAACGTGATGGACTGGGTTGTTCGGATGAGGATATGCCTCTATCAAGACTTTGCAGATGCATTGGACGCCACCCGAGATGCGGAGCTGATACTGAACGACCCTGTAAGCCTTCCATTCTGCTCCTTCGCTCTTCAGAGGTCACTGACTTCCATGAACAGGAGGATGACTTCTGGGGATCCGGGTCGGATCTCGCTGGTCAGAATGAGATGGGCAGGGCGCTGATGAGGGCGAGGCAGTGGCTTCGGGATAGGCGGCCCAGAGGTGACGAGTCTGACGATGAAGAGTAGCCGAGGAACAAGCTTGCCGACACTCGGACGCTCTCTAATCTTCGGGTGCATGATGCTACCTTGCTTACGCCTGCTTACGCGCGCTTATGCTTTAGCCTTTTACCACGGACGTACATATAGCAGCAGTACCCAATCGAATGTACAGATCACAGAACCTGATCCTCGTATATCGTCAGAGTCGTATCATAAGTAGAGAAAGCACCGGGCCGGCTGCCACCAATGCCATGCTTCTTCCGACTATAATCTTACGCTATCAGCGCGCTAAATCCAACTTCGCTACGAAGAATAACAGAAGAGCTGCCGCTCCCGATGCATCTCCGATCGAATTTTGCGATTGCTCAAAGTACAGATAGCAAGTCAAAACACTAGTCGTACAAGCAGAGAAAGTGATCGTAAAGTCATAACCTCAGCCTTCGTGGCCAGAGCAGAGAGGGTCGGTGTTACCAGGGAAGCAGTCGGCCGTGCTGACGCAGTACTACACCAGTAGTCAGTATATGAAGTACGTGCGGGACGCGCAGCGAAATAGTGCTCACGTCACTGCCAACTTGGAGGTTGTTGCAGGCGTTGTCGACGTTGTCGTTGAGTTGTACGAAGTCCTGAACTGTGAGGTTGAAGTGGCTAGCCTGGTCGTTGCATGTTGTCTCCCAGGCAGTGCTGTTGAGCGTGCAGGCAGGTTTGAACACTGGGGCGTGTATTGTTAGCTCGTTATATGTATGCACGAGGAGAGTGTACGAACTCTGTAAGCACACGGTCGGTGTGTTCATGGGTGCGTTGCCTATACCGGGCCAAAACATTAGTCATTGTTCTTTAGGCCGGTACAAAAGCTTACATGAAACGCCCGGATTCATGCTCTGTATGCTGGACACCGGGATGCGTGACCATGCCGATATGGACGCGCAGCTGTCGCTTTGCCTAAAAAGATAAATGCGTAAGAGATCTGCAACACCGAGGCGGTACACAACAAACGTACGTTGGCCGATAGGTCTCTGAGAGCAGGTCAGTGTCTGTGTCTTTTCATGATCAAGAACAATATAAACTCACCAACACACTTCGTGCGGGGACCGGCGGCGTTGGCCAAGGTTGCCAATACGGATACGACAGCGACAGAAAGCGTGGCAAGCATGATGAACGGATCTGCAGGGCGCGTGAAGGGGAGCAGAGAGCAAATGCTGGTGATGCTCGGTGCGTCGAGAGGGCTGACTTTATACTCTGCTCTATGGTTCTAGCGCCACTTCGATGACGCCAGATGCGTATGCCTACCTCGGCCAATGCAGAGGCAATTCAGCGGAGGAATTGACCTTCGTGATTCGTCACGAACCGAACTTCGGAGGCATGTGCTGCTGTTCAGCATACCTCGTGCCCGGCGCCGTAACCATGTTCATCGAATCTAAGATGTAACCGCCGGATGGATAATCATGCGATACCGCGCGAACACGCCACACGTATTGGGACAAGATCAAGCGAGGCAGACATGCAATTTCGGGCTCAGAAACACCGTCGCCAGATAACGCCATCACTGGAATATGGCAACTGCGCATCGTCACATTACAGTAGGGTGCATTGTTCAGGATGCATCAGAATACTCCCAGCGCGCGCCGCTACCTTCAACAATATGCGCATCCGGTTGACCTTCCAAAAGATCGACACCGACGCTCCGCAGAGCGTTGACGCACCATTCCGGGTATCCCTGCTCGCCGAAATAATCCTTGAAGAACGACTTCAGATAGGTAGGGAACGTCCCCTCCATGATGGCGTTGCGAGCCCCTCCCATGACCTGTGCTTGAAAGACGAGGTTATGCAGTGTTAGCGCTGGATAAGGGGGTAGAGTCAGCGTGCAACTCAAGCGGCGGTATCAAAGACCAAGCGGGGATAAGCATATTACCGTGCGCTGCTGCCGTTTCTCTTGTGAGTGTATGATGTAGTATGGCACGAGACGTTCCATCACTACACGTCGGACACGGGCAGTCACTGTTTATGGGTTGAAGATCTGCCGCATACTTTCGTAGACCTGCGGAATCTTCTAGTAAGCACTTCAGCATATGAAACCAGAAGGGGCACATACGGAGGTTCAGCGAGCCTTTGTGCGTCAGCGCCACGCCAAACCGCGCGGTTCTTGTGGGGAAGACGCAGTCGGCCTGAGTAGTTGAATGTCGGTAAACAGTGTGGGGCGTCATCATAGGAATAATTTACCATATCGATTCCCAGAGCAACACAGACAAGTAAGTCTGGGTGTTACGGCATCAAATGGAACTTAACTTGAGTATCACGTCGATCATACCTTCAGCATATCCTATTCCCATCGCATACCGAGGACCTGGAAAAAAATTAAACGAGAGACACATGAAAGTAAGTTTACGCCCACTGACGATCCACAGGCAGTCCGTCGGCACACTGCTTGATACTGATGATGTTCAGCAATACCATTTGATCAGAGTTTAAGCCGAGTGCTTACATCTTCCAAAAGATCTCTTGAACTGTGTGTCAACAGATGAAGGGACAAATACTGATATGAGAAGTGCCACCTTTTTCCTCGCCGCCACTAAGTCCACCTACAGCGTAGCCGGCGACGCGGTCCTTGCGCCTCACCATCTCGTCGAGGCACTGCGCACGAAGCTCATGGTCGAGTCCACCTTGTACGATGGCGAAGAGGTTCTGGACATCTTGTCGACCGGACTTTTGATGAAAATCAATGCAGCGATCCAGCCAGCGCACTGATCTGCGCGAAGCCTCTTCTACTCGTGGTCCGGTCTCGAGACTAGGCACTGCGAGAAGACAAAGGCGCATGTTAGACCCAGGTATATGACGGCGAAATGGAGTACAGAGAAGCAAGAAAGATTGTCGGCCCTGACCTACGTCGTCAAGTTGCATAATGATGTCGGCACCGATAGCATGCTGTATGGCCATGCTTTCTTCTGGCTAATACGCAACATATCAGCCTAAACGCTTGACCCCGAGCGAAGACCTTGGTACCGTTAACATTGTCGGGGAGCCATCAAAGGGGCTAGCGAATAAAGCTCCCTCCTCCGTTATCTTGGTGAATTTGCTGAGAGACACTGGACACAGCCCGTCAGAATACCCTCTCGACGCCTCAAACATTCAGTCATACCAAGTTGAAAACCTCCGCTGTCCTGACATTGCATACATTAGACCGAGATTCAGTACATAGCTTCGCACATACAGTAAGCAAGTTGTGACTCCAGCCCTGGAACTTATGTGCGCCGCCGGCCTCCTTCAAGGTTTGGATGCCAGGGCGAAGATTGAGATGGTACGTGTTATTCAGTATCAGCGAAACACCGAGGCTTTCCATTTGCTGAGGAGTAAGCCCTTTTATTGCGGCTTGAGTGGCCACAGGCATGAACGTCGGTAACGCAGTGACACCATCTGCGATCCAAGGCAACATGAATAAACAGAAGACAATCAGGGTTTGCAACAGGGCCTGTAGATCCGACGTACGGGCCAGCTTCATCCGAGAAACACGGGCTCGTGTCGTGTGGCACGTCGCCAAGACCTCGAACTGCATTCTCGGACAGGTAACGCCAATAGGCTAGAAGCACAAGATGATGGCCTTCAGATGGGTGGTGGTGGGCCGCATGCAAGCGCGAATGAAGACGTGTGGACGCGTCTTCCGGAGTTTGCCGCGCGAGTTTTCGGCCCCGGCCCGGCTGGGAAACGCGCTCAGTTGACTTGCTGGCAACAACGGCCATCCGACGCGTCGACTCGTTGTCTTTGGTCAATGCACCGTTCTCTACATGCGGCCAAATTAGCTTCTGAAGCTAGATTGAGAACTCGACACTGTCTCAGGGGACACTCTACTTCGGCGCATGGCCTGCTTGACGAGCTAGAAGGTCGCGGGTTCGTGTCGCAAACGACCCGGTAGGCTCTGGACAAGTCTGTTATCTTAGGCCTGGCTGAGCTTCGTTGAAAGACCAGAAATTTTGCGTGCCTTGCTGGAACAGAGCTCTAGTACCGTCTACTCTGGTATTGACCCAACTGGCGTTTCGCTACACGTGGGGCACATTCTACCTATGATGTCCCTAGTTCACTTTCAGCTTCGCGGGCATAAGCCTATTGCCTTGGTGAGATACACAATCGAACTACCTAAGTGCCCAGCTGATGTGCACGAAGATAGGCGGTGCGACAGCTCTGATAGGTGACCCTTCTGGCCGTTCGACCGAGCGCCCGCACTTGGCAGAAGAGCGCGTCCAGGAGAACTTCGTCCGCCTGCGCGCTAGCGTGGAGAGGTTCTTCAATCACGCACAGGACTATGCGAGCTCACGAATGTCGGCTTCGCTCCGCAATGACCGCCACGGCGTGCGCATCCTGAACAATGCAGACTGGTTCCGTCAGCTTAACGTCCTGGACTTCCTGCGTTTGGCAGGCACACACGCCAGAGTGAATGCGATGCTTGCTCGCGAAAGGTACTTGGGAGCTTGTCAACACGGAGCAAATCTGCAGATCTGACTAATCACCAGCGTTCAATCTCGCCTTAACTCGCAACAGGGCATCTCCTTTTCCGAGTTCAGCTACCAGCTTTTGCAAGCATATGACTTTCTATGGCTTCATCAGAACACTGGTTGTACCGTACAAGTGGGCGGCTCAGATCAGTGGGGCAACATCGTCGCAGGAATCGACCTTATCAATCGCACTGCCCACGGCGGCCAGGTCACACCGTCAACATCCGAGGCAGAAGACGCGCCGCAGAAAGGCTTTGGCATCACAACACCTCTGCTCACCACTGCCAGCGGCGAGAAGTTCGGGAAAAGCGCGGGTAACGCCGTCTGGCTTGACAGGTCCCTGACAAGTGTGCTCGACTTTTACCAGTTCTTCCTACGCACGCCGGATGCCGACGTGGGCCGGTACCTCAAGCTATTCACTCTTCTGCCTCTGCAGACCATCGAAGAGGCGCTGGCCGAACACGCGGTACGTCCCCGCGCCATCCTCGCCTTCGGGGCTGCACTGTACTGCCGCTGACTCCCGCGAAGAAACGCCCTGAACAGCATGCAGCACAGAAGCTATTAGCCGATGAGGTCACGACGCTGGTACATACCGAGAACGGCCTGAGGCATGCACATGCGGCCACTCGTGTACTATTCGGCACCGACCTCGCAGATGTGCGAGCTGTTGACGCGATAGACGCACTTGAAGGCGATCCGCGACTGCACACTGTGCAAGCTTCGGACGCGATCGACGCACCTGTGGCCCGCCTCGCGCAGACGGTCGGGCTTGTCAAATCATTCGGTACGTACACCCTGGACTGCTTGATGCTTGTGTATGGTGTATTGACTGTGGGGGTCGTTGCAGGTGCAGCGAAGAGCCTGATCAAGATGGGCGGGCTGTATCTCAATGGAAAGCCGGTCTCGCTCGAAAAGACATTGGATACCGCAGATCTCTTGGACGGCAAACTGGCCATCCTACGCGCGGGGAAGAACAATCACGCTATCGTGACCGTGCAGTAGACAGGCCCTTCGTTCACCAGATCGCCGATGTCCGGGGCTCGCGTATATTAACTTTCCGAGGGGATCGTCTACAGCTTGCTGCAGGGGCTGCGATACACGTTCGAGGGCCTTACTTGCGCACACCTACGTATCTTGTCGTCATAGACGTCTGAGGCTTGAAACCCACATCTTACAGTAGAAAGCATCATATAATGGCATACAGTATCGTAGGGTGAGACAGAATACATAAACAGTTCGACATCAAAGTCTTCGTGCGAGGCGGTCGTGAATGTCATTCAAAAGTACAGGTTTCGCGGCTCAAGACAGGGTACAAAAAGGCATACAAATCAAGATAAAGAAACGAGGCCTCGGAATATGACACAATTAACCCTAGGATGTACAGTAGATTGTCGCAGATGAAACCGCTGGAGAGTCTGTGAGGCATCAGATAATGAACCGGCTGCTCGTGTTCTGTAGACATTGATCAGCAATGGGCCCAAAATGAACCTAAAAATGACGCACGATACGATGCGAGCTGGACAGCTGTGGCTTCTGGCTGTATTTCGCTTTAAGCACCTCCCTCACGCCCTTCAGTAGGTCCTGGTAGCTGATGCTCGGGTTACGCTCTGCGGATCATGTCAGCCGCTTTCTCCACAGAGCAATTTACAACAAATACGAACTGAGGATCTTCACGAATGCATGCGACATTGCGCCCACAGCCAGCCCATTCTGATATGTATCGGCACTCGTCTGACTGTCGGCGGACCCGCTCCAGGTGATAACGTCCGCGGGCGTCATACGCAGCTTCTTGAACGCGGAGGTAACGTCGCTGCCCTTCATGCGTCCGTTCGAGTGGTAGAGGTACGGGAGATCCAGGATAGAACCCGAATGGCAAGAGTCGAAGAGAGCGGTGAGACGACAGCCGGGCGGTAAAGGTCTGACCAGGATCTCGTGTAGTAGCTGTTGTAGAGGTAAGTAATAGCTACGAGGTGAGATCAAAGTCGGGAAAACATACGTCGTCAACAATGACTCCTGCCGTCTTGTAATCAACGGGGAAGATGACCTCGTCCATGCCATCCGCCTCGTCCCCGTCTTTGTCTCGTACTTGTCCGCCATGACCAGAGTCTGCGCTTTCATCAGCATCTTCTCAGCACAGAATCAAGGTAACGCCGACTCACAATGGAAGAACAACGCGTCGTCCTCATGCGCATCCTTGACAAGCCACTTCATAGCCGCGATCATATTCTCCCTCGTAGGCCTCGACCTCGGATCGTTACTAGTATCCACCAAATACAAGATATCCTGCTTTGGATACCCTCTGTCCACCAAGAAATGATACATATTCTTCGCATCATTCACGCATCCCTCTAGTGCCTCCTTCGTCCCGGTATAGTTAACGCCGATACAAACAGCCTTCTTTCGACCAGTGCAACGTGAGAGTTTGAACAAGGGGTGCATGAACGTATGGTGGTGCTTGTGCGATTGCTGAAGGTTCGCTGACGGGCGGACTACAGTAGGCTGTTGCTGGGTGGGCTGCGAGTATGTGCGTCGGTGTGACCTCAAGTGCATGTCGCGCGGGACGGACTGGGCTGGCTCGGCCATAGGCATGCTGCGAGGTGGCTGGTACGACGAGCCCAAGCTACCATACGCCCCATGCGTCGACGAGCCTGCATAGACGGGTACTTGCTGCGTCGAGCCAGCATAAGCGGGCACCTGCGAGCCAGCGTATACTGGAGCGCCATGCATCTGAGGCTGCGCGAAAGACGACGCGTACGGTGAGGACACCGGGTATGTGTTTGAAGCTGCCATCGGCGGTGCATAACCATACGGCGCATGATGCTGCTGAGCATATGGTTCGGAATAATCTGTGTAGAGGTGTTATGATTGACAGGGAAGAAGAAGTTGTGATTTGAACAGACGCGTACGGGAAGTCAATTGCGGCGCAGGGACGACCATCACCGGTCCTTGTCCCTTCCCAGAGCTACTGTGATGCCTACTCCGTGAATGTGAGCGCGCATGGTGTCCATGCGAGTTTGTACGGTCGCGCGACTGTGAGCGGTGGTGGTGATGGGTGGATGAATGATGGTGATGCTGTTCATGCGAGTCTGAGCGCGAATGGTGACGGGATCGACTGGGGAAGAAGAAGATTAGCGCTGGTGCTGCGGGATCTGCGAGGGAGGCGACGGCGTACGATGTGGACGTGTGGTGGTGCCCGTCGTTGTATGAGTTCTGAGAACTGTGTCGCGGGCGTTGGTGAGCGTTTCTGCGCCAGAGTTCAACATGTAGTCTTGTTTAACTCGACGTAGGGACGTACGGTGAGGGACTGGGTACGGGTAGATAATCGTGTCTGTTGCTGCAGTCAGACCAGTACAGTGTACAGTGTACACGAGCACGCACCCTCCCTGGATGAGCGGCGCTCCCAGCGGGTAAAACGGCGTGGCCTGAGTGTCTTGTGTTCTGCGTCGTCGGGATCGCCCACGAAAACGTCGAAGCACGCGTCGCAAGCGCGATTCGAGTCCGGGGTAGCAGAGCATAGCGACCGGTCGGTCGTAGCGGGAGGCAAGTTTAAGACAAGGATCAAGATCGAAGGGGAGTTAAGGGAAGGCAATGCTGTCAGAACTACACTGTTCGGGCGGCGAGACATGGACGGAAAATACGTACGGGAATCTGGGACAGTCCGAAGAAGCAAGGCAAGCAAAGGCCGAACAGCATGCATTCCTCAGCCTCTGGGCGCGAAGGGACAAAACAAAGCTGCTCACGGTACGGACATGCCGAGACAAGCGGTTCAGACGCAGAGATCGCTGATTCGGGAACAGAGGCTAGCAACAATGGGAAACAGGTCAGATGCTGCGGTGCTCGCAGCGCGGAGGAAAAGAGATCAGGATCCGTCGAGCTGTGGGCGGCGTTATATAAACGGACGATTCGACATTCGAGGCGCCCTGACTGTTTGAGACACAAGAGAGAGCTGTGTTCCCAGCTCATAAAATTATCGCTCGGCGCGCCGCGTCGATCCCGCGGCCGTGCTGAACCAACTTCGGACGTGACCGCGTCTCGTCCCCCTAACACGCGTCGCGTCGGTCTCGGAGGTACGACCACAGCATATACTGCCACCCTCTACCGTCCACAAATAATAACACTGCCAGAAAGATAGTGATAGGAGAAGCGCAGAAGCAACATCGAGTCAGCTGCCAGTCTTTGGCGGCTTGGCGGATGAATCGATGACCGTCCGGCGCGCTCAGTCATGACATGCTCGACAGTTCTACGAGCACCGCCCGGCGGTAGTACGACGGATCACTACCCCGCCGGGGGTAGCAGCTCCGAGTCCGAACTCCCCTCACAAAGACGACCGGCGTCTCTGAGTTAGTCGCGCAGATTCACTCCAGAACAAGAAAAGCAATACACTGTATTCGTATGTAGGTATGTGAATCCAAGAATGCGCGACCAGTAGAGCGACGCGCCTACAACAACAGAACGCAAGAGGGAGAAAGAGAAGACAGTAGACACCGTAAGAGACGTGGAGGCGTGGCAAGGGCGTAGGTAGTAAAACGTGTAAGAGACGTGAAGCGTGAAGCAGGCATAACTGAGAGCAGCAATAACATAACCAAAAGCATAAGGGCGCCCAGCTCCCTCACATGATGAAGCGCCGGCTGACATTCTACAAGAGTCACAGAGCGTCAGTACGGCCCGAGTAGAGCAAGTCAAGTATAGATAGAAACTCACAATCCGATGACTGGCAGACAACTGCGGCCTCTGATGGAACTTCCTCGTATTCCTCCTCAGCTCCGTCAACAGCCCCGCGAACGATATGCCAGGGTTATTCCGGATAGCCTTGACGAACGCGTAGCTCATCGCGCCGACTTGCAACCCGTTTATGTCGGCGTCCGCTGAGCTGCCGGAGTCGGTCGAGCCGGACCAGCAGACGACTTCTGCGGGTGTCATTTTCTCGGCTTTGAATTTGGGCGTGACGTCTGTGCCCATGATACGACCGTCGGAGTGGTAGAGGTAGACGAGGTCCATGATGGAGCCGGAGTGACATGACTGAAATGAAGATGGTCAGTAAAGGGTACTTGCACATGGAGGGTGATATTGGGGTATGTACGTCGAAGAGGGCGGTTAGGCGGACTGCGGGTGGTAGAGGCTTGATGAGTATGTCGTGGATGACATCGTCGATGAGTACTCCTTGGTCTTCGTAGTCGACCGGGAATATCACTAATTCAGCGTCAGCACAACCATTCTCAGAAATGTCGAGGACATGGATGACGCACTTTCGTCCATCCCATCAACCTCATCTCCGTTCGTGTCCCGGATCTGTCCACCATGTCCTGAATCTGTTCCCTTTAGTAACCATTCCACCAGCTGGACAGATCAAGCTTACAATGAAAGAACAACGAATCATGCGCCTGGGCGTCATAAGCCAACCACTGCATCGCGCGCTGTATATTCTGTTTTGTAGGCAAATTCCGCTCGTCCTCCGCTTCATCCGTCAAGACCATGACGTTCTCACGCGGGAACTTGAACTTGTCGACAAGCAGACGGTACATTCTCTTCGCGTCCTCAACGCAGCCGTCCAGCGCGTGGCTTGAACCGACATAGTTAATCCCGACCTAATTTGCGCCATAAGCCTCCGAACACCAGCCCTTGAAGCACATCCAAAAACGCACGCAAACAGCCTTCTTGTTCCCCGTACACTTTGACCAGGCGAAATCAGGATGTTCGAGACCGCTGAGATTCTTGATCCTCCTCAACGTCCTCGCAGCATCATATTCTCCGTAAACACCGTCATTGCCAGCATCCTGCAATCGCACCTCGTAAGCCTCATCTTCCTCCCCCAGCATGAACATAGAATTGTCATACCTGCTGCATATTCTCCCTCCTCCTTCCAGCCCTCGAATGCGTCGAGCTATACTGATTGTTCCCCCTCCCAAGTGTCGCTGACCGGGTGACCTGCGGCGGCGCAGGCGGCGGACCAGACTCGCTCGAGATGTTCCGACTTCGACTGTGCGCTACGGGTGGAGGAGGAGGGATGTCGGAGGTACCGCCGGAACGATTCCGTGTACGGTTGGTGCGTGTTGTACCAGTTCGTCCCACTGCGGGGACACCGCCGTTGTGGTGTGTGGGCGCTATTGAAGGAGGCTCGCGGATGCGAACGGGCAGAGGCGGCTCATCGTCATGCTCGGCTGGATGTAAGGATGGATGAGTAAGACTGGGTTAAGCGCTGTATCAGGAATGGAAGCCAAACGCACTGGGGACATGTGTCATTGTATGATGACCTTCGTGTACAGATGCTGGGACGTATCCGTGCTGGTCTGGATAACCCATCAAATTAGAGTGTAAGCTTGGGCCCGTGGTCGGGAAAGGGTGCAACGGCGCCGCTGCTGGATTCAGCAGCTCGTGCGCGGGATACTGACCCGGATAGTTGGACATTTGTGTGTGGTGTGAGCGGGCGTAGGAGCTTCCAGGAGGCGGGACCATCATCGTTCTGTAGGATTCGTGAGTATATATATATCGAAGAGTACATTTGAATAAGCGCTTACGGTGCGGCGCTGCGTGCAGTACCTGCTGGACCGAGCATCGAATGGTCGTCAGTGTGACTATAATGTTGTGTAAGCAATAGTTCATGGTGGCGAATATGGGGACGAACATGGAGCCGTCGCGCGAGTGCGGGATGTGGCCGTCGTCGTCAAAGTCGCCCTCCATATATCGTGAATCGCTGCATGCAACAGGTGAGGCTTGGTGTTTATGCGAGAGCTTCGATGGACGTACTGAGGTCTAGTCAGGAGTTGTTCGCATCAGTGCACGCCACAGATATCTCCAAAACTAAACGCACGGGGGAAGCATTTCAGAGTCCGCCCTTGTTCTTGTCCGTCTCCTCAGCAGACCCTTGCGCTTCGGCTTGGGCTCCTTCGGTTCCTTCGGCTCCTTGTCGCCTTTCTTGAAGACGCTCTTCACTCGTTTGAACATGACGGATAGGCGGTGATGGGATGAGGCAGGGAAGGTGTCGCGCGGTAGAAACGAGGCAGGCTGTACGGAACAGGAAACTTGCTCCCAGTCGAGTCACAGGTTCTAAGATTTAAAGCAAGGAGGAGGGTTTCGCAGGAAATATTCAAGCAGAGAGGAAGGTAAAGCAGGCACAGAGACCCGTTCCCGTCTGTGACGGTCGCGGTGTGGTTCGAGGCAAACGCGCTCACGGAAGCAGAACCTCAGCAAAGTGGAAATCAACTCGGCCACACGTGCCTTGCGCGCCCCACGCGCTCGGCCGAACCCGACACGCGGCTCGCAATCACTGAGCCTCTGAATTCACCAACACGACCGGCGCATGATATATCGGCATACGGGTTCCACGTCTGGCCGCACGCTTGCGTTCCGGCTACGTGCAATTGATATATTCAGCATAGGCCCGTAAGCGCAAGCTCTGGCACCCGCTTCAAGCTTCACAGAGTTCACCGTTACTCGGATTTGGCCGTGGACGTGGCCCTACTACTTGGTCCCTGATGAGCCGTCCTTTCGCCACGCACGCATTGTTTACCTCGAATACCACTAGCAGACGGCAATCATACAGTGATCTAAATAGATGCAGGGATCAAGCGGCATTTGTAAGGCTCTCATCGTAGGGTTACACGGATGCTAATGCTATCTGAATTACTACCTATGTGCGTACTGATTGCTGAAGTCATGCAGAGAACGTCTGTGAGTAGCGACAACTGCACCAAGTCTTTCAATCTGAACATTCCTTCACTTTCACCAGTTTTCATGCGCGGGACGGACTGTCAAGTCGTTCAGATAGGCAGACTTGGATGGATCAATGTGTGCACTCACGGTCGAGCTCAGAGGTCCACGCAGAGCGACCTTGTTCGACAAGATACATGTACGCCTGAGGATATCATCAATCAAAAGAAGTCTGCGCACTTCCTCAGCATTGCGTACCTTCGCTATGTTCTGCGGGTCTAGTCGAGCGTCGGGGTTCGAAGCCCAGTCTTCCCCCTTCAATGAACGGGTATGCTCTTGCAGGATGACTATACCATATGATCTGAGCATCACCTTTTTCATACAATCCAAGACGACTCACGACCATCTACCACAGCGTGAGCGACCTGAGAGGCATATTAGCGGGCGGTCCTACAGGCTGTGGATGTAAAAGAGTGCATACATGGATGTTCTCCTTGCCGAACTCTTTTCCGAGACTCTGCGCAAGCGCGCGGACCGCATGCTTGCCCATAGAGAACGCAGCTGTCACAGGGCTACCCCGCAGAGCAGCGCTAGCGCCAGTGAAAAGGAGCGTTCCTCTCTTGCCATGCTCATCGAGCTCCTGTCCCTTGAAGGTCAAGATGCTCTCGCGAGCAAACGACGAAGCGGTCATCACATTCGTGTCGACCGTAGACTGGAAATCTTCCGCGGAGGTATCAAGGAAGGGCTTGAAGATTGGAACGCCGGCGTTGAAGATGGCAACTCGGATAGGGGTATCGGGCCAGTGCGAGCGTGCAGCAGTGAATGCCGATTGCATGTCTGCGTGCGAATACGATGCCAGCGGAAAGACTGCAGCCTATAGAGATGATTTAGCACCACCTTGTCGTGAGATTTGTAGCAAAGAAGTCTTACTTGACCACCCTCTCCTCGCACACTCTCCGCGAAGTCATCCAGCTTCTTGCTCGCGCGAGAGATGAGCGCCACATTGTAGCCAGAGCGCGCAAAGAGCCGTCTAGACACCGCACAAAGCAAGAACAGGGGGAGAACTGTAAGCACGACATCTTCGAGAAGCTCAAGTTATACATACGCTGCGGCACTGCCAACACCTATGCATATGTTAATGGAAGAAGAGTAGTTGCGCTGGCAAGTCGAGCACACCTGTGGCCGATCCAACTCCAGCAAGGACCATGACTTTCTTAGCCGACTGAGCCATGATTGTGAAGCTAACGAGATGTTTCTATGGGAGAGGATAGGAGGTGCTAGTCGTCGCTGATAGTTCTGTTCGAGAGGATTAGGGGCGCCGTATTTAAGAGGGACGCGTTCAGAGTGACGTGACGCGCGCCACGCCAAAGCTGACAATGCGACCGGAATGTTCGACCGGTTTATGTCATTCTCGACACACAGGCTCACAAACACGGTTCGGTAGTACTGTAAAGCAGCGGCGGGATAAGTAGGTTACAGATTTCGGGTTCCTGTATGGAACACTCGGAGTCCGACATCGCAGGAGAAAGCAACCGGGCAATGCGGGCGACTCGGCCCGAAGAAGTGATAGTGTCAGGTGACCGCGTTTCGATTCTGAAAGAAGCGCGTTCGAGTTTGCGCGTGGCGACTTCTGTCCTTTCACACCTGAACCACCACTACCCCCTGCTGCTCAACCCGCTCGCTGACTGTATCTGTGATAACATGGACGGCGAGAGCTCCTCCAAGAGGCTGCGCGATGACGCACCTGACGGTACTGGCTCGACAGAGGGTACACCTGCCTCCAAGAAAGCGCGTGGCACCGCGATCACTCTGGCGAATACTCGCTATGCGGACGACCGGAAGAACCTTCTGAAACTTGTACAGAGGCTTACTGCTGCTGGGTACGCCGTACTGCAGTTCAATGTCTTTAATGTTGCTCATGTTGTCTTGCAGCGCCCAAGAGTATCTCGCAGTGCCACGCGTTGTCGTGATTGGAAACCAGTCGGCTGGTACGTGTAACCTTGCATGCTGTCTGGAGTAGTTTCTGACTCAGTTCTTGTGCAATTCTAGGGAAGAGTAGCGTGGTTGAGGCGATCTCTGGCGTACGTCTGCCGTCTGCCACACGACCGCGTCTTTATTGACATTTGTACAGATCACGGTACCGCGAGATGCAGGCACATGTACGCGCTGTCCGATGGAGTGTCGAATGGCCTCTTTCCCGGGCGACTGGTCGTGTCAGATATCTATCCGGCTGGAGTACGACGAGCGCAGCAACAAGAAGCTGGTATGCATTCTTAGCTCAACTTTCACGAGATACTACTAAGCCGCCGATAGGACAAGCCAGATGAGGATCTATTCGGAGGCATGATAACCGACAAAGGTCAAGTAGAACTCGCCTTACGACGCGCACAATTCGCTGTCCTCAATCCGGAGGTTTCTCGCGACCGTATACTCTCCATGTCTCACAGCGAGTTGAAGACCGGCGCCTCTGGTGCTCTCAAGGGTCTTGACTTCTCTCGAAACGTCGTATGCATCGACATTCGTGGCCCAGACCTGACTGATCTCTACTTCATTGACCTGCCGGGTTCGTGAGATATATGATATCATAATATTGATTTCGAGCTCACCAGTATTGCAGGTCTTATCCAAGCGCACGAGACTGAAACCTTGGTGAAATTGGTCGAGAATCTGGTTGTCGACAACATCAAGGAGGACAACTCCTTGATCCTTGTCACTATCCCTATGACCGGTACGATACACCCCGTCGTGTTCATTCGCTCTCTGACGGGCACATCAGATGATCTCGAGAACCAGAAAGCCCTCACGTTGGCACGACAAGCCGATGTAGCTGGCACGCGGACCATCGGTACGCTGAGATTTCTGCCTCTTGTTTGAGGAATCGAGGCTGAACATTGGAATGGTTTACAGGTGTGCTCACTAAGGCCGATGCCTTGCCTCCCGGCTCGCGATCTCGCGAGAACTGGCTCGAAGTTATCGAGGGTCGCAAGAGGAAACTCTCGCATGGGTACTTTTGCACGCGCCAGCCTGACGACGAAGAGCGCGAGCAGGGCGTTGACCATCCTACGGCCCGCGCCAACGAGACAAAGTTCTTCGAGACCGAACAGCCGTGGGCTAAGTCTACGCACAGAAACCAATTCGGCATTCAGAACCTGGTCCGGAAGATCGGACCGCTCTTGAAACGTGTGATTGTCGACAGGTAAGTCTTGCCCTTCTAATTATTGAAGCGTGCAGCGTGTTGAAGCTATCGTCATATAGTCTACCCCGTCTTCAACAGGAGACGAAGGAACTTCTCGACGAATGTGAGCTCGCACTTGCAAGGCTCCCGCCAGCCATCGACAAGGATGTCGTAGCTTTGATGCTCGAGTGCGTGGAAGTGCTACCTTTGAGATGTCTAACATCGTGATTTGTTTAATTAGGCTTGTTGCTCAGCTTTCTTCGGACATGACCGAGTTCGTCAAGGGCAGCCAAGGCAACGAGGAGCTCATTCAACAATGTCGCCAATCCTACAAGCGGTTCAAGGCTACCATCCGTGCTACGGCGCCAACATTCGTTCCCCGACTTCGTGACGAAAAGCCCCAGCCTCCCGCGCCTAAACCGACAACGCCACGCGCAGCCGCTACAGCCGCTACACCGTCGACTCCCAAGCCTGCAGCAGCTCCCGCTCCCGCTTCCAACTTCCCGTCGACATCTGGCGCCTTCTCATTCGATCGACCAGCCGCCTCGGGAGGCTTCAGCTTCGGCGGGGCCCAGCCCTCCACGACGCCAGCTAAGAATCCGTTTGGTCAGAACTCTACCTCTCCTGGAACGGCGTTTGGTAACGGTAGCGCATCCGGACATGCGCCATCCGGATCGACGGGCTTCGCCGGCTTCGCTGCTGCACGCCAGAACAGCGCTACGGCGAAGGCACCTGCACCCGCACCTGCTCCTGCATCTATCCAGCCCGCCACCCAGTCGCCCACCAAGCAGTCTCAGGCTAGCACTACTATTGATGGTGCCGACGATCTGGGAGATGATTCGGACGAGGAAGATATGCTCGAGCCTGCAAGGTCCGCTGCAGCCGATGGGAAGATGTACCTCGACGACATGCACGACCACATTGAGAAGTATGCCATTTGCATCTGTACTAGTCACGATCCTGATACTCCTACAGGTCGCTCTCGCGCGAGCTGCCCGGCGATGTGCCTCTTTCTGCAAAGCAAGCACTCATCGTTAAGTATCAGACCGGATGGGAAAAGGCTGCTTTGACATGCCTAGATTCTGTTCGTGAACGCACACAAACGATGTTGAACGAAGTGCTACGGGCTCATTTTGGTCGCTGGGAGTTTCTTCATGGTCATATCCGGTACGCCACCCCGGCATTACCCGCTTTGAAGATTGTCTGACCTATAGGTACAGGGACGCACTAGACAGTCTCGTTCAACACCTTTGCTTGAACGCCTGGTCCTTTGTCGTCGCCATCCTGGAGGCTGAGCGCACACCAGCGACGCAGAACGAGCATTACTTCCAGACGAGCCAAGATTTCTGGCTTTCTCGCTACCGCTCGCAACGCGGAGCGCGCCCCAAGACGAACCTGGACCCTGACAAGGCGCAGGAAGTCTTGGCAAAGCTCGTCGAGATCGGTTTCCACGGTCTTAACGTCGAGGATCTCCAGAGATTGAACCCCCCGGACGAGTACGAGCGAGAGCTAGTCGTCATGGCGTATGTTCGCGGGTACTATAAGGTCTCGTTCAAGGTATGCACGTTCCTTCTTGACAACGCAAAACCCTGCTGAAGCGCTCTCCAGCGAGTCATTGACATCATACCGATGCTCATTGACCTCAAGTTCTTGAAAGAGTGAGTGGCATTCTCCGTGTGTTGGGAACGTACGTAACTCATATTGACTCTTTCACTTTCACAGACTCGCGAATAAACTCCAGCCACATCTGCTCAACGCCCTGAACGTCGGCGGCGAGGACGTGAGAGACCGCTTTGAGCGCTATTTCGCAGAGGACGAAGATATTGTTGCCAGACGCAAGGAGCTCATGCAGCGCAAGGAGACCCTCGAGGTTGTGAAGGCTGAGCTTTATAGATTCACACTCTAGGTATCGCGACCCGCTTCCAATTGTTGTTTTCTTGGTTTTCGTACGTGTATCGACCCGTCTGGATATCTTGTTTGTTTTTACGATTTGTTGTCCTTTTAATGCAGTTACGCTGTCTTCTATCTGTAGAGCTAAATGACTCACGAGCTTGGATATCCATGATTACATGCTATTCAGAGGATCTAGTGGGGATGTAAATGCGCAGGCGTTGAGCAGTGCAGGCAGGGTGCATGTTCCGGGGTGAGCGATGACGATACGTGGACTACAGGATGAGGGAATCGCGAGGAGCTAGGTACTACTGTAGACCACATAAGCAGGAAGACGAATGGTAGAGACGGTAGCTGGGAGGGAGAGCGGATGGTGGTATATAAGACAAGCGAAGGGTTCAAGTCCGTGCTGGCGGGTAGGCAGAGGCAATTGCGATGCGAAGAGACAGACAGAGGCAGAAAGCAACGATAATTTACAAACAGTCCAGACAGTCTACATAGCATGTGGTCCGCTTGTTGAGTACGTACTCGCACGCCAGTCAGCGCCTTCTCCCGCGGGACCGAGCATACTTGGATCCTCAGGACCTTCCCGCGCAGTTGCATATGATGCATCCGTCGCCTCGCGCCGCAGCTCGTCTGGACGACCGACAGGGGAGCGCTCCTCGTCCGGTGGCGGTCGATGTGGTGCAGGGTACGACGGTTGTGATCGCACGCGCATCTCGTACGCATTCGCAGGCACTTGCAGTGAAGAGCCTGCGCGTTCACGATCCCACGGCTCTTCGACATGACCATATAAATCGGATGGATGTCGGTAAACAGGATGCGGCAGTGGGGATGGTGAGGGTATGTCGGAGGCGGAGTAGTACGAAGGCGCGGGTGAGGGAGCCATGACGGGGAACTTGCGTTGTCCGTCTGGTGGTGTCATGGGGCTGGTAACGTCCAAGTACGAGGTTGGTCGCCCTCCCGCATCCATGTACGATAGTGTCTGGCCTTCTTTCAAAGGCGAGTCCACGTACGGCTCCTGGATAGCGGGCGGCGTCTCAATACCCGAGTTCGGAGTAGACCCCCCGGTTGGAGGGTGGTCGTATGCATCTTGGTAGGAGAGCTCGGACACTGAGCGACAATGCGGCTTTTGAAACATGGGCGCGATCTCCAAGTCGGACCGTGTGCGATTACGCTTCTCGCGACGATGCTTGATACCGAGCTGGTCTTTGAGGTCGCCCTTGACCCACATCTCGCGCACGATGTCGCCGTCGGTTGGGTACAGCGCAGACGAGACTGATTTGATGATGAAGCGAGGGACTACACGACTGTGGTCAGTGAACGCGTGTAGACTTCGATAGAAAGGTGCTTACGCAAGGCTGTGGCCACAGATAGGAGCACCGTTGCCCAGAAAATAACGCTCGGATACAGAGTCTCCACCTCATAGTAGAAGTTTTGTGTCGGGAAGAACGAGTAGATGAGAATCCACAGCAGCATGACGACGTTTGAGCCCACGAGAACAACCCAAGTAATGACAGTCCAGTAATGAGTGTCGATGCCAACATAAATGTTCGCCGCGAAGATAGCGCAGACGGCCGAGGTGGTGCCAAAGTCGTAGAGCGACTCCATCGCCCTTCCGTTCCATGACATGGGTGTGCCGATCGTCCAGATGAGGTAGGGGAAGAAGAAGATTATGGCAGACTGGTAGAGACCGTCGGCCATGTAAAGCCAGAACTTGGTGCGGGTGTACTCCAGACCACGTATACCGCGGATGTAGAGCTGCGGGAAAGCCATGGCTGCTTTCGCGTTTACGTCCTGGTCGAAAGCTGTTGACCATCAGATACTGTGCGTCGATAGAGATTGCTACAAGCTTACCTCCGAGAATGATGACGGGTAGTGATGTGAAAACGAGGTTGAAGAGCAGAATGAAGGTATATTCGAATAGATACGTCGCAGAGAACCTGTGTTCTAGTCAGCTTGGGAACATTTTGCGGAAGGTAGGCATGCACATACCCGCAGAAAATGAGGAACCAGAAACCTCCGAGCGTCCAGATAACATTCTTGTAGAAGAAGTTACTATGCATGGCGGCAATGCGGCGATACGACCACCGTCCATGAACGATGAGCAGCTTCGTGAGGAACCTGAACTGGCCAAATGCGTAATCGGCACTCATAGCCGCCTGACTGCCCTCAAGACCGAACAAGCCAATGCCAATATTCGCCTCCTGGATCATAGCCACGTCGTTCGCACCGTCACCGATCGAGAGCGTCAGAGCGTTGCGACCCTCCTTGACGAGCTTGACGGTGAGCGCCTTCTGAGCGGGTGAAACACGACAGCAGACGACTGTCTCGCATTGCGTGCCGAGCGTAAGGAAGAGCTCTTTGAGGGCAGGGTTAAGCGCGTGTCGAAGCGTATCGCCGTCAATGACTACTGCGAAAGAGGCCTTGGCATTGGGAAGGAAGCCACGGTCCTGGGGGCGGAAAGACGGTGGGCCGAGTACAGATGCCATCTTGTTCAGTCCACCCTCGATTTGCATACGAGCGCCGTCGAGCGTGTCCGCAGAGAGGATCATAACCTCCATGTCGTTCTTCAGCAGGTTGCAAGAGTAAGCTGTAACGTAGTCAGAGGCATGAATATGTTACTAAACTCTTGACGCATACCAATCTCAATAGCAGTCTGCACTTTGTCGCCAGTCAAGATCCAAAGCTTGATGCCAGCTTGATGGAGCGTCTCGATTGCATCCGGCACGCCCTCCTGTAGCTTATCCTCAAGCGCCGTCGCCCCGAGAATATGGAGTGAATGCTCAATGAGCGCTGTCGCCTTGTCGATCTCTTCCTCGCGATCAGCCACAGCACTAGTCGCAGCATCGTACGCCCTGATCCAGTCGAGGTACTCCTCCTCTTCAACCATACGCCACGCGATGCACAACGTACGCAATCCACCGTTCGCAAACGTCTCCATGTCCTTCGCCGTCTGCGCCTTGAGTTCAGGGTCGCAGTCCTCAGCGAGGCGCTCGTAAATGACGCTGTCTGCCCCCTTGCAGTACAGAATAACACGGCCTTGCGGGTTGCGCACGAGTACACTCATGCGCTTGCGCGTACTGTTGAACTCGAGCACGCGTAGCGGAGTGTACCGTTCAGGCTGTCCGAGCGCCTCGATCTCCACATAGTCCTTCGTACGGTTAAGGAACGGGAAACCAGCGTCCCGCGCGGCGCTCACGAGAGCAGCCTCGTCGGGCGACTCAGCCTTGTACAACAACCGATGCGGCTCGCGTTGCGGTTCAGGCTTCTCGACAAGCACAGTATGGCAGATCGCGAGCGCCCGAAAGAAGTCGACTATCCTGCTGCGTTGAGCGCCGCCGACGTCCGCCATATCATCTGCGAGCTGTGGCGAAATGAGCGTGAGCTGGTCGGGTTGTAGCCAGCGGTTCTTGAACGCGCGGGTCATGGTGGTAATCATATCCTCTCGTTGGTCCGCAAGCTTACGCGCGTGCTCTTCTGGGTCGAGCAGATCCGCGCGACCTTCGCGCTTGGCTGCTCCGCGCTGAGCTTCAGTGATCGCCTCGCCATACTGTACTCCTCCAATAGAGCACTTCTGGAACTCCATGACGTTCTGCGTGAGCGTGCCGGTCTTGTCGCTGAAGATGTATTCGATTTGACCTAGGTCGTCGGAGATGTTCCACGTCTTGGGTACGCAGGCTGTATCGAGCGGTGGGTAGTACATGTCCACGTCCTGGCTGATAAAGTATGCCTGGATGGTCTTGACGATTTCAATGGAGATGTAGAGCGAAATGGGAACAATGTTCTGGAAGGCGATGAGACATGACCTGCATTATTCGTTAGTATATGCTAGGGGAATCACAGTAATATCGGACGTACACGAATGTGACCAGTGCGTTGACCACTGTACTATCCGTTGCATCGCTCCCGGCCTCGAAGTAAAACGCGCTGTTGTCCGTACTCGATTCGTAGATGCCATACACGATCGCGGACACGATGCACATGATCATCAGGATAACAAAGTTGACAATGACATTGAAGTTCGTCTCCTTCTCGATCTTCGAGCGCTTACTCGGCGTCTGACCACCGTTAAGCATGATCTTGCTGTCCGCTCCGGTGAAGGCGACGAGACCGATGACCCAGGGGGTGTTGCGCAGTGTACATCCGCGCAGCAGCAGCTCGTTGATCGTGACACCCTCCTGTTTAGGCTCGCCTGTGCGCGGGTCGTTATACCGCAGTGTTGCGTTATACAGGTACAAGTTGGCGTGTGGCGGCTCCGAGTCGACCATAAAAGCTGCGCGCTCCACGTCCTCCTCGCTCAAGATACCACTCGTCGCACCTACTGCGCGCCGCGGCTTCAAGTTCGTCTCGCCGTCCAGGTTCTTCGTCTCAATGAAGCATGACCCGTCCGGGTCTGCAGTCGAGAGCACGATGAGATCCGCGGGAATCTGGTCGTTCTCCATCAAGAGCACGACATCTCCGACCTCAAGCTTCTTCCACAGCGTACGCTCCCACCGCGCCAGACCTGAAACGCGCTTGGTCCAATTGAGAACTCCGCCCGAAGATCCCGTCAACGTCTTATCGCTAGCCACACCAATGCTGTCTGAATGTGCGTGGTTGCCAGTCACAGCTGCGGCAGCTCCGTCGAGTGAGACCATGCTCGGGTCTGCAGGCGGATACGAATGGTCGTCCACAGACTGGATATCCTCCAACACGCGCCCGCCGGGTCCCATCGGGCGCATATCGAGTGACAGACTCTCCTGCGCGTCCTTGTACTCGCTCGTGAAGCTCACGCGCGACGCGTCCCCGCGGCGCAGCATGATACGCATTCCCTCGCCCGCCTCACGTTCCCGCAGCTTCTTCACGCCCTTCGTGACGCGCCCGGGTGCATTCAAACCAAATGCGCGCTCGAACCAGTTCCGCGGGTCCGTGGGCTGATTGACGTTCTTCCAATTCCCAAGCTTCGTCGTAGCCGTCGTATTGAGCTCTTCATCGACCTGCGCGCGCCGATAGTCCTCGATTCCATCCTTAATTGCCGTGACTCCGAGAATAAAGACGAGCGGCAGCATGGCTATCTGCGGAGTTGTAGCGCCGAAAACGGGAAACACTGATTCGTGGGATTAGCATCGCGGAACAGGCAAGAACAATTCAGAATAAGGCAACACGAGAGATGTGGATGTGAGCGGTAGCATGATGCTCGGGAGGCTGTGTGGATGGCCGCCGTTTGAGGGATACCGCCGATTGGAGACCTAAGTCCGAGTATCAAGGGGCACTGGTAGAGCTGCGATACCCTTCACCCAATCATGATAACAGCGAGAGCAAGTCGGACGGCAAGTAGAAACTGCAGAAATGCAACCAGAACCGATAGAGCCATTGTACACACCTTGGAGAACGGTTGTAGCCAGAAAGTACAGATTGGCAACTCTGAACAATGATTTCAGTACGGTAGCAATATGCAGGACTAAGTGAGCTTTCATACCGCCTGAACTGCTCGTACAGATTCTTGGGTATGAACGTGAGGATGGTATACTCTGTTCATTGTGAGCCCAAAGAGGAAATGAATGGAAGACCGCACTCACTACTCGTCCGAACCTTATTGCGAACATAACGGGCTAGCGGCTCTCCCTCCCTGTCGACCTCCATAGCGGTGAGCGGCATGTTCACGTAGACATTTCTCCGTGCGCCAGGTATGACAGTCGACTTTCCCTGTCCCTCTGCCTGACCCTCCGCCACAGTCCCAAGCGCCGAGCCGTCCTGAGCTTTATTCCGCTTCTCCTTGTCCTTCCGGAAGAAGCGCGAGCGCTTACGCCTGACAGAGCGGCGGCGCTCAGCGCGTTGCTCGGCCTTTGTCGCCTCTTCAAGCGTCGAGTGCGCGGTACGGACTGTGCGCAGACGCAGCTCGGGGTCGATGTTAATATTCTCGTCATCTTCCTCGGCGTCCCGCTGACTTGGCTGGTGTTTCAAGAAAGGCATGGCGCCTTGTTTCGACCAGCGAGGCAGAGGCGTGAAAGGAGAGAGCGAGAGGACGGTAGCGGCGCGCTGCTGAACGTAGCGGTCCAAGGTACGCCTTGGCGGAATTCAGCGGTCGCGGGAAGCTGGGCACCGCGGGATCATCACCGCCCGTGGCTTGACTCTCACTATCACCATCTCGGCACGGTTCATAAGCATCAGCCTACACTCTTTCAGAGCTTAGCCATCCCCTGCCGTTGCTTCGTTCCCTCCGCAGGAGATTTGTGTTTCCTACTTCCTGAAAAAGCCAATCCTCGGCCCGGATGACTACTCGAGGAGGCTCGCAGCCATCGCGGCATCTCAAAGCGGCGGGAGTATCCCCGGCGGGCGGCATTTCTAGCCGCAAGCCCTACTATGTTTTAGCTGTTCTCGCTCTGTAAGTCCTCTGGAACGGATCGCTGTCCGCTTTCTGTGTGCTTCAGTTTCAATCGCTGTAGCAACGTACCGCCCTCTTGTCACTTGAGTGCCTTAACCCCGGCCAAGGATATTGGCGCCACCCTATACACGATCACGTGTGTTTTCTCGGCCTGAAGTCGCCACCGCGGATGGCTAATTGTAGAGTGGACCGCACCGACAGTCCGCGTAGACCCTTTGCTTTTGTACTCTTTACATGTCATGAAACGTTTGACCGACGAATATACATGTCAGGTTATCTGCAATCTACTACCGTGCTCAAGCTTTCCTTCGCAAGCCACCGGTAGAGCTCACATGGGAGAACGTCGGCTCTCTTCCACCTCAGGCTGTGGCAAGTCCAATCGTATCGCCTGAAGTGGCCGGCTCTAAGCGCTGTCAAGACAGATTGTGGATCCGCTCGTTCATAATGTTCGCGGTCCCTCACATGAGCCCTCAACGAATACCTTCGCCACACATAATAACCCACACAATGCAACGCCGCCATTCTTCCAGGTCTTTTCACCTTCGTTTCTAGCGAGCATCCTCACACCACAAGCCTCGATCCGGCGCATCGCCTACGATCCTAGCTTTGCGTTTGCACACGAGTCGCCGATCTGGATCCGGGAAACAGATGAGCTCTGGTTCTCCAGCAACGACGGCGGCGAGCTGGGGCGAAGCGATTGGGATCATAACAATGTGATTGGCAAGATCAACCTTTTGCAGGTCGACGGCGCGATTGAGATGCTACGCGGTGGAAATGGCAACGTGAACGTCCCCGTTACTTTCGTGAGTAAACATGTATTTGTCGAAGATTATGACCGAGAAGTCTGAACGTTCCCCTCATGTCCAGGTAGACTTCCCGGATACCATCCAAATGACGAATGGCGGTACAAACTTTAAAAACGACCTCCTCTTCATCACCTCTGGCCGCGCCAACCTCCCGCCATCCATAGTGCTTGCGAACCCCTCCCCGCCCTACAACACGACAGTACTTATCGACAACCTCCACGGTCGCCAATTCAACAGCCTGAACGACATCAAGGTACACCCCACCACCGGCGCAATCTTTTTCACCGACTCGACGTGCGTGCCGTCCCGCCGCGAATGTGCGACCGACGCGTGACGTGTAAATGTTGACACGCGTACAGGTACGGATGGCTGAACCATTTCCGCCCGGAGCCGTTGTTGCCGAATATGGTGTACCGACTTGACCCACGCACGGGCGATGTGCGCGCGGTTGCGGACGGCTTCGTTCGGTGCAACGGGCTCGCGTTCTCCGGCGATGGTAAGACGGCCTACGTGTGAGTGGATACCTTTACCCGGGCTCTCAGAAGTTCAATACATTCTGGTTGTTAGGAGCGACACTGGCGCAGCAGGAGGTTTTTTGGGCAGGAACCATACAGATCCGTCTACAATGTACGCGCGTCTCTTCCCCCTCGTCTTGCCTTGCAACGGCACTCACGCCCTTTCACAGCCACGCTTACGATGTAGACCCACATACTCAAGCCTGGACGAACCGCCGCCTCTTCGCCTACGCCGATGCCGGCGTACCCGACGGCATTCAAGTCGACAAGCTAGGCAACGTTTACTCTGCCTGCGCCGACGGCGTGCACGTCTGGGATTCCACAGGCACTCTCATCGGCAAGTTCTTCTTGGGCGCAAGCAGCGCTAACATGGCATTCGTTGGGGAGGGGAAATTGGCCATCTTGGCGGAGACGGCTGTGTATCTTGTGCAGGGACTTATGGCGGAGGGGTTGGAATTGGATAGTTTCTGACTGACAAAAACGAGGAAGGATTTGCTTGTATCACACTGATTGACGAGAGTCTTTCTAAGACGAGACTTTTTTAAACTCAAAATCCTCGAATACGTTTGTAAATCATGCTACTACCTAACCCGAATGCGAGACGTTCTCATGTACTATGTACTAATGACAGAGCCGGCTAAGTACTCCTACCTGCGCCGTACCAGTTGAATGGCGCAAACCATCAGCGACCCCTACCCCAACGAAGCACGCTAAAAACGTGTGAGTGTATCGACACAGAATCCTCACCTTGGTATCCCGGATCCCCCACTCTGACCAACATCCTACCGACTTTAACCGCGTCGTTGCTAACTCGATCGCGAATGCCAATTCGCCGAACCTCCCGGTGTGCTCGTAAGGCCACCAAGGTAGGCCCGGAGGGCAAGACGCGGTGAGCCGCGCACGTAGAGCTGCAGAGCAGATCTCCCGTCTGCGCGTACGTCGAACCAGTCTGCGCGAATCAAAACGTGCGAGACTCCCGACAGCATACCAGCCCAACCGCGTAATGGAGTGCGGGACGCGGTGAGTGGATACCCGTACTAGGGTCCCTCTGGTTTGAACCGACCAGAACAGACGACCCCGTCACATTACCTGCCCTCCATCCGACGCGAAGTGTACGACTGTGACTTGAAGGGGTTGCTGTAGATTAGTAGAGGTTGAATGAAGCTGTTGGAGCAGACTAGGATGATGCTCTTTCGGCCTTGCGGGTCGTGGTTATATAGGGCCACAAACAGCCCCTAAATCGTCAGCAGTCTCACATCCGTACCGAAACATCTCGGATACCGCATCCTCTCTTCCGGGAACTTACTCGCTGGTTCGTGTAGCGCACAACTCAAACTTCCTACCAATCATGGCAGCGGACGCGACTGAAAGTAGCGGAGTTGTGGGACCAATCTCCGGCCCGGAACGCCGGGTTCCTGCAGCCCAGAAACGCCGTTGCAGAAATGGAAATACATGACAGCGTCTACGAATATAATGACCAGCAAGAGTACATGATGACGAATCCTTACACTGGAAACAGCACAATATAAAAGAAATGAGATTCAACAAGGCGGCCTGCCGCAATCCGCACAAGGACACGGCTCCTCGGATGGCAACCTCAGTTGCCGTGTATTCCTACGTGAGACTGGGGTACGCCCTGCACCTCGGCAGAGTGTCCAATCGGGTGTGTGCCAGTCGACCGTGCCGACGGCGCTGGCCGGATATGCGAAGGTGACGGACGATCTCAGGCATGGTGCGTCCAAAGTCGATGTGCATTGGAACGAGGAACTTGCGGCGGAAGGAGTGCGGTTTTTTTCCAAGGTGTCTAGACGAATATTCGGTCATTCCCTATACACTATCCCGATACATGTACATACCTCTGTGTGCGCTTTCGGAGAGACTTCAAGGAAGAGGAAGGCTGGTCTACAGCCATGTCGCGCTGAGGCGCCAACTGCAGCAGCTCGCCCAGAGTGTTCGACATCCATTCATGTGCTGCTTCGAAGCCCATCCTGATATACACGATGCCGACGAGGGCTTCAAAGCGGTCCTTAAGGGCCATGATAGCATCGTTCTCGTATTCCGAAAATGCGCGCTGGTCTAGCGGACGCTGGCCACCCCACTTGTGGGTGCGCAAGAAGAAGCGTGTGACTTGGTCGATGGGTTGCGACCCGTAGGCAGCGCATAGGCGACGGGCGGAGGGATCCATGACGAGCGTCAGGTTGGCGAGAATCAGGTTCCTTTCAAAGGAAGTCAATGTAGCCTGAGTATAATTAATATACACCATCAAGAAGTCGGAGCGAGAAGACATACCGGTATAAGACGGCTGGCGGCTTTGTCCCGCCCACCCCTCAACAGGGTTGCCATGCTCAAGCCCACAACCGACTCGCCCACACATTGGATCCGTCCCAACTCAAAGCCAGCCCGAGTTTCACAGTTGAAGGATGTATCAACTGTGTCATCCCATTCGCACTGGGGTACACATGAAGGGAGGTCAGGGCGCGATGCTCGAAGGTCTAGGATGGTGGCAAGAGAGTCTGGCGCAGAAGGCATGATGAAGGAAGAGATGAAGAGTGATGGCTGGAAACTATTCAGAGATGGCGCATTTATACCTTCATGCCATGCAGGTCTCGCCTGGAGACGTCTTGGATTGGACATTGGACTGAACTGGGCTGAAACCTCAGGCCTCAGCGCCTCAGCGCTCAGCAAGGCCGTTGCGACTTTCAGGCTTCGCACGTCGGAACGCCGCCCATACCTTCTACGCTTACTCTGCAATATCTGGATGAAAAGCTTCAAGATCGCTTAGTTCAGAATATTCCAGCCAGGGATCTTCGTCAAACGCGACAGCGACGACCGAGCGCGAGTGGCCCGGCAATCCGGGCCGGATGTTACTCCCACGACAGCGCTGCCCCAGCGCCAGCGGTCGAGATGTTTTCTGCGTCTAGCGGTATGATCGTCAGCAAGCTCGCTCATATACACCATGTCATGAGAACTTACTCTCTCAAACCTAAAGCGCATCCTAGTGGCATCGCTTGAACGGCGGGTCGGATAGGGCCCTCGTACTTACGACGTTATGAGCGACCAGAATGGATCTCATATAACCGTCGTAAGCGTTGGCACAGAATATGTCTCTTGAGCATCATGCCAGAACGACTGTACAAGCGAGAGAATTAATGGTGAATGGTATATCAATGCACATCACAGCATCAGGCCGGCGCCTGCCATTGGTAGAGGCCAAGTACTCTGCCAATACAAACACTATAGCATGCAACTGTCAAAAGATACGACAGCTCGAACGTCAGCGCGCAACTATGGCCCGCCCTTGTTCTTTTTCTTTTTCTTCTTGGACCCTCCGCCATCTTGCTGCGCAGCCTGAGTAGGTGTCGTCGCGCCCGAACCAGGTTCATCGCGTGGTCGTTTCTTCCCATTCGCGTTGGCGTTTTCAGTGTTGGTCGCGGCAGGTCGTACTGGAGTCGCAGCCGGAGCATCAGGGGCAGGTGCCGGTGTAGGCGCGGGCGGTTCGACCTGGGTATAACCTTCCGGGATGACAACTTGCGGCTCGGATAGTACTGCTCTGTAGGTCTTGCGCGTTTCTACTCGCGAATCAGTAGAGATCCATTGAAAACATGACAATGGGGAACTCTTACGTGCACGAAGCACCAGCGATTTAGGTGTAGTGGTCGACGCATCGTGCGTCTGATCCTGCTTGAGCTCTAGAAACGTGAGCCTACAGGAGTATGTTGTCAGTAAGCTGGTGGCATGAAGCGAGTAGAACAGTGCTCACAGATTCCCGACATCTCTAGGCGCCCTAAGTTCGGTCTCCCCGAACGCTCCGCTACAAACAATTAATCCCTTCCCCTTCGTAGCCCTCGCAACCTCCCTTGCACAAGCCCACCAATTTCTCCTCGTACTCGCACCACCACTATTGCCCTCCTCATCCGTGCCTAACGCTCCAGAATACGCAATCTCGAATACGGCGCCGTTGCGGAGGGCGGTGCGTACGGCCGTGTGTTTGAGTCGGTAGGGCAAGCGAGAGGATGTCAAAGGGATTGAGAGTATATGTGCTGTTAGATTCGAAGGCTGAGTATGCGTCTGCACGGCATAATGCCATGCTCCATCCGTCAACGGACTCAAGGCGATCAAGTCGTACGGAGCGAATAGAGCAGCATTGGTATTAATCAGGCCGAATCCTTTTTCAGAGTCGCCGTCGAGGACAATTGTCAGGCGTTTGAGATAAAGGATGCCTTCGCGTCTGCGGAGGGAGGAGAGTAGAGGGTCAAGATGATTGATGTGCGTCCGGGGATCGACTTTGGAGTGCGCGGTTTGGGTGAAGGCTAGGACGGTGTATCCTACTGAAATCTGCGTTGAGCTTCAATACAGTATTCAAGGAGACAGCATGATACTAACAGTGCACGAGCAAGTCAATGCGAGCCTCAATTGCGGTAATTTGGGCGGGTGAGAAGGCTACGACAGGAGCAGGCGCATTATTTTGTTGCTGCTTTCCCTTGCCCTTTTTCGAGGCTTGACCAGAGGAAGAGGCTATAGATGCCGGTATTGGTACAGGAACATTCAAATCGAAGTGCATTTGCTGTCAAGCGCTTGAGCAAATAAGAAGGTTGATGGACGTCAAAGAACAAGTCAATCTCGATTCGGACTGGGAAGCAACAAACAGCGGATCAAACATGTACGCATGCAGGCCGAAGCGCAGTGTTCAGTCCCACCCACACTTTGCACACGACGACCACGAACCCTCCATGTCTCTCGCAAAGCTAACAGCCATCTCGACCTCAACTCTATCTCTACTATTAGAACGACAACGTCTACAGACTCTCCCGCAATACACCACCCAAACTTCCAACCCCTTACACCTCCCACAAATTACAAAGAACCTGCGACAGTTGAAAGCTGGCATTCTCGCGCTCGAAGCGAAGGAGGGGCGTACGGAAGCCGTGACGTTGTTGAGGAGTCAGTATGGACGGATGAGGGGAATGTTAGGGGAAGATGCGGATAGGGCTGGGATTGAGGTGTTGGAGGAGCCAAAGGTCGAAGAGGAGAGAGACTTGTCGCCTGGAATCGTCAAGACACATACACGCTCGCGGTCAAGCAGTACGGAGCCGATATACACCCCTTATGCTGATGATCCCGAGGCTGGCCCTGAGCCAGGCGTGTTGTTGCAGGAGCAGCAGCGGCTCATGGACGGTATGTTCGCCAATTATTCCCACTCATATCTGGTTCTAATGCTGGTTCTAGACCAGGATATGCGGTTGGACACGCTCGCTCAAAGTATCGGCCGCCAACGAGATATATCTTTGCGGATAAACGACGAGATTGGGACGCATCAGGGTCTGCTGGAGGAGCTCGACCATGATCTCGATACTACCTCCAATAACCTCGGTCGGGCACGGAGACAGCTGGGAACATTCGCTCAGAAGGCGAAGGCAAACGGTGCGCTTTACTTGTCGCCGTACTTGTGTCACTCGTGCTGAAAGTAGGGAAAACTGAACAGGCTCAACGCTTACTATCGCAGGGCTCATCTTCGTCTTGCTCATTCTTATCATCGTCTTCAAGACATGACGACCCTCTACATATACTCGCTCTCCACCTGCTTTCTTTTATCCCGCGCACTATCTTCTCTTCTATCTCGCTTGCTGTATTTTTGGAGCATGTTATCATTTTATCACATACGTATAGATGGACACCACTTCGATTCGCTTTTGGGGGTTCTATCCCGTGCATATATCGGTAGCTCCATGCACTTTCGGCTCGGATAACCATACCGGAGTCTCAGGTGTCAATGTGCTGACTGGAGGCCTACTACCTATACAGGACCAAACACGATGCTTCGACTAGCCCAGGTTGCACAACACGAAGACGCTTCGAGAAGACAGAAGAAGAAGAAAACCCTTGTAAGTCGTCATTGGTTATTTATTGCACTTTGAGCAATAGCTCACGCCATACAACAACAAGCCGGCCCAAGTACAGGTCAAGAGGCGGGTTGTCACTAGTCGCCACCGTTGTTGTTCAAACGTTCACTGTTTAATCTCACTCGACAATAACACGTCGTTCTTGTTGGCAACGTTTGCAACTGACGCTGGCTACCTCTACATCTCCCGCCACGGCAGATAATATGAAGGACGACTTGGAACGGGCGTATCTACTCACGCACAGCAGACGGAGACAGGTCCAAGCAGAAGACGCGAGGCGGACCATAACCGGGACTTCCCGCCAGCTGTTCTTCCACTTGTTGTTCGCCATTTCATTTCCCGGACAAATACGCACTGCCTCTTGTGAGGCGGCAACTGCAAGCCAACCAATTGGGTTGCACTCTAGTGAACAGCCATTGTTGCTTAGCTGACTGGGGCTACTTTGGCCTCCTTTCTGAGGGCGATAGCGCACAGTTGCGTTTGTCCCTGTCTCAACGCCACCGCGCTATGCTAGCGTAGCGCTCACTGTCGCCCTTCACCCCATTGTGGGCTCTGCTGTGGTTGAGGGCCATGCACTAGAGAAATGGGGGTCCTCACATGTTTGGAAAGCTTGACATTCGAACTTCCAGGACGCTCAAGTTGCAGTCCTGGCGACATTTCGTATTTTCAGATTGTCTCGTTTTTGCAGACGGGCCAACTGACTTGCTGGATGACTGGATGAGCACGGATTGCCATGTCGTCGTGGATGGACGTATGCGTTGCCAGGAATGGTTGGAGCGAGCACAGCTGGAGAGGTGCGCTTCGGCTCCGAGGACTCTTCTTGTTATTTCTGTTGCTTGTCTCCGTGTCACTGATTTAAACTACGCCTACAGGCAGTGCAAACTAGCGACTAAAGCTCCGTCGACACGTCTACGCCACCACACCGTCTTGTCCGCCTCCGGAGCGCGCGTCATGCTCAGCCGCCAACAGTCTACTTCCCCGCTTCTCCTAGACGACAACAAGCGGTTCCGGCTCTACGCACCGTAACCCGCGGCCGAACCGCGCATCCTACGTATTCCCCGTTCATACATCCTGAAATTGGACGGGAAAGCGAAGCATGGCTTATTGTCCATCAGTCGGCCAGCGCGGACAGAAGGCCACGCGCGCGCCCGACCTCCGTCCGGCGCCATAGCAAAGTTTGCGTCCGTGCCGCCAGGCTATTGTAATGTTCCTCCTCCGTAGCATGGATCCGCGCTTAACCTACGGTCCAATACATTGCTGTGCGGATGTGGACCGAGAGCAGGTATAAAAGCGCGAGAGGCATTCATAGACCTTTGCTCTTCACCCACACATTTCGCCTGCCTTTTACTTCGAGGAAACCCTCCACCTACTACTACTCACCCAACCTACCCCTCGCGCCGCATACTACCCGAACCGCAATGGACACCTTCGTCACACTCTTGGCTTCCTTCTTCGAGTCTGCACCCCGTGATGGTCCAACGCCGCCGGTGCCAACGACGAACTCGACGCACAACAACCCGTTGGAGACGCTGCAGGCGGGCTGCATAGTCGCATGAGTTCGCGACCAGGAGTCGCACTCCATGCCCTCGCTTGAACGCACAGCCTACCCTTCGCCCTTCAGAATGATCTTTGCGCGCGCAGTTGTGGTGGTGCGTATTTTGCATTCCTCTTTGCCCATGGATTGCCTCGAGGCTAATTGTTATGTCCAGCGATGCGCTTCGCGCGTTCCCACTGCGCGCGCTTGTACATACCTCGTGTTACCTACCCTCCATTCCTGCGACACCTTTCGCCGATCGCGACTGCTTCCTATCTGATCTGATCTGTTCATGCCATATATCCCCACGGACTCGTTGTACCCGACTCCCCTTAATGCCTCTGACGAAGGCCTCTCTCTGTTTATGGATGTAACTATATGCTACGCGCGCGCGACCCACGATCCTTCGTATACGACTTCTGTTTCTCATACTATACTCGCGATTGGGCATCTGTTGATCAGAGAGCCTGAGAGCGTTCATTTCCGTCCTTACTCGAGCCATGTAGTAGTACCTTTTGTTCCGTTGTACATCTCCCGGACGATCCATTGTATCGCACGTCTTTTACGCTTCACATGTGTATATCCCATGTCCATGTAGTCATGATCGACACACGTATCGATACCCAAGCCATGTATTGATCGAGTATGCATGACGACGCTGAGGGTATCCAGATGCTAGTATGACTCAACGTCGCTGTACTATGCAGTACGGCTTGATCTTGTCGTGGAAGACAACGCTCTTCCACCATCTTCGCCATTCGATAGGGTTCCCCTACGCACGATCAGTCTGATACCCTTACGCTATACCATCTAGACGTACCTTCTCGCGTTGGAACAAACACAGCGTTCCCTTCGCCGCGGGTTTGACAATGACATAGCCCTCGAGGTCCATCCCTCGGTTGTCCTTACCCGCGACCAATACGCGTTCGTTGTACGGCGGCTCTTCGCGACCTGCACTCGGTGCGCCTGGAAGATCGCGGAACACGTAAACGATCGTCTCGAGAAGCTCTTCCGGGTCCATGTTGGCGTAGAAGCGGCAGAGGGTATTGGCGTATTCGGTCCCCGCTTGCGTTTGCGTGAAGAGGGCCAGGCCGCGCACGAACTGCGAGCGCATGGTTGGCTCTATCATGGACTCATCGCCGCTGTATGGATGTCAGGTCATGTCGCAGAAAATGTTGAAGCCATAGACGTACCCTTCTAGACCGGGATCGGCGATGTCCAGGTCGCCGTTGTTGCGTAGTCCCTGCGTGAGCATCATCGCTCGGTCCGCATCGCTCACCGCAGCCAATTGACTTTGCCTGCCGTCCAGTTTCAGTACAGGAGAACGCCGACACAGCCTACAAGACTTACGGCACGACCCATGGGTGGTCTCTCAACTGCCACAGTCGTGGTCGATCCCGAGCGTCAATAGTTAGCATGTTCTGAATGAGTGCTGTCAGAGGTCAGTAAGAGGTCAGTGAGCGGACAAGGTCGTTATACGAGGCGATCTTACACAATGCCGAGTCGCTGATCCTATTCCATGGGTCATCTTCGATGTATGCCCCAGAGAGATACCGCGAGAACTCGCGGCTGTACTGGGTGGGTTCATCCCAGGGCGTATCTAACTCCCGATGAGCGCAAGACCAGACAATGCATGCATGTTGCACTTACTACCAGCGAGCATGGTGAATAGAATCACACCTAAGCCCCATACGTCAATCGGCTCAGCATCATAGTACTGGTTGCTGTTCAACTACCAGTTGGTCAGTGAGTGCTTTTCAAAGCTTGAACGAGGAGAGTTTACCTCCGGCGCCACGTACGGCAAGCTACCGCAACGCTCAGAGAGCTGCCGCGTCTTCCCCGACTCTTTCAGCTTGTAAACGGCGCAGAGACCAAAGTCTGAGATCTTGATCTTCCCCGCAGCATCCAATAACATGTTCTCAGGCTTCAAATCTCGATGGCAGACGCCCTCATCGTGCATGTAGCTCTGCACAGGGTCAGAATCAGCGCACTCACAATAAGCATATAGACCCACCAATCCAGCAAGCATCTGCAAGAAGTAATGGTGTGCAACTTGGTCAGGGAGACCAACGTCAGGAGCTGTACAAGCCACGTCAATGACCTGTGTGACTAGCTCCGGAAGAGGACCTACCAATCTTGTCGAACAAGTCACCACCGGCGGCAAGTTCCAGCAGAATATAGTATGCGGGGTAATAAGGGACCTTTCCAGAAGCGTTGATAGGATCGTTCCATTCGACGATGACGGCGTTGACAAACTGAAGTATGTACTCGTTCTTCAAGTTCGCATGCACGCGCATCTCCTTGTCCAGGCTCTTGCGCTCTTGCGGCGTCGTGTTCCGCTTAATGGCGATGACTTTACATGCCGCGTTGTTGTGTTCGTAAGTTGCTCGGTAGACGCTGGAAGGCTATCATCAGCATACAATACATACCACACAAGTGCAGATTTACGTAGAGAAGCCTCCACCCCCAATGCGCTCATTAAGTTCGTAACCTGACCACGAACTCAGCAGGTGCCACACTAGCCTTTGACGCGTCTACTAACCGACTACCTTCGGGAACCGGTAGCCAAGTGGCTGCGGTAGCGTTTGGTGCATAGTACAAGGTCCTTAGGGTATTCTTCTAGGTGTCGTTACAGCTCCAGATATGTTGCAGGTTCAGCGTCAGAGTGTGGTCGTGGTTCAAGCTCAAGCGCGTCTGCATCGCGAACGCGTTTGTTGATCGAGCCTCTAATCGCACGTGGCCGCGTGAAGGACGCGATCACGCGACTTGTTGCCATGAACGCGGGCTACTGATCGAAGCCTTGTATCGCGCATACTTTTTCGACGATCGATTATTTCAAGGGTAACCAAGACGTTTATTATCCTAACGACTCCCAAAACTTGCGAGATCCAGCCCTTGAGCAGCGATCTGTGCAAGATACAAAACAGTGTCTGACATGATGACAAGACGACCAGCACCAGCCAGCACCATGTTTGCTGATAACCTTCCTAGAAAGAACTTTCCAAGAAGCGTTCCTTGCGCATTCCACACTTGAACGCCGTCTGCGCAACCCGAGTAAATATTGCCATGGGTGTCAACCTGACTCGGTAAATGGCATGACTTCACACGAGCTTAAGACAGTCAAGATGTGATCTGCTGACCTGGATACCATCCGGGATTCCGGAGTCGGTGTAAGCAAAGACACGCCTGTTTGTGAAGGTCTGAGATACGGGGTCGACGTCGTACTGGTAGCTGAAGTCTCGTCGGTCGGTATACGTTCGAGACCAGCAGTTCATTTGACGTACATCGTAGCAGGCAGTGTGCCATTATTTCCAAGGAATTCTCCTAGAGCGCCCGTATCACTTCTGCGAAGATCCATACAGTAAGCAAAGTCAGATGAGTAGGGGACTACTCTCGCTCACACGTAAGCAGTTCTTCCGTCACCAGAAAACGCGATGCCATTGTTGCGGATGAAGCCGTCGGCGACAACGCGGACTTGTCGGGTGTCAGGATCCAAGCGATAGACTTGATTGGGCATAAGAGGTAGTGGGCGGAAGTGGGACAGAAATCCATAGCTATCCACTTGTTTTACTAGACGCAAGTACTGGGCCGTGAGAGGACGTACCTGACATCGGCGAAGAAGATTGCGCCGCTGGTTGGGTGTATTTTGATATCGTTCAGGCTATTGAATTGGCGTCCGAAGAAGTTGTCGAGCAGGACGGTTGTGTTATGAGGAGCCTTGGGATTCACGCGAACGATCGAAGGCGGAAGAGGTCCGCGTCCGGATGTGGCTAGGAGCAAGTCGCCTCGGAAGGGTCCTGGTATCTTTGTAAGCGAAGCAATAAGGAAAATCCTCCAACGCACCTGTCCCGCCGTTGTCCATTTGGACAGTATCTGGGAGGTTCAACTGTGCGAGGTTTCAAATATCAACACGGAGCCAGCTCAAGCGCAACATCCACGTACGGGTGTCACTGTAACATTGACTGCCACCGTACTCGAGTTCGCGGCCTCAATTGCATCCGCCACGTCCGTCAGACTGATTTTGAGCACCTGCGAGTTCGTATTGATGTCGTCATGGCCCAGTGGGCCGCCGTCGTTCGAGCAAAAGAAAACCTCATCCGTACTCGGATCCCAGATCGGTGCCTCGTGCGCGAAGGCGAACGTGGGATCAGCGGCGACTGCGCGTATACTAGCATTGGATCCTAAGATATCCAGAAAAGACTCGTCAAAAACCTGGAAGAACGGAGGAGTGGTATTCGTTGGATTGAAGAGTTCTGTAGACGTGTCGCCGCGAAACGTCGCGTTTGGACCCATGACTGCGATATCGAGAGGGTCGATTATCTAAGACGTTCAGTTATCCGGGTAGTGTACTGAGCATCTCAACTCACCACTGCCTGAGGCGGAAGGTCCCCCGACCATGCAAACACTGACGTGAGCGACAAGCAGATGACCGCATACGTAGTAGACCTGGCTTTCATGACGGGCAACACGAGGGGTCAAGGTAATCTGCGCCTCACTATAAGCTGTATAAATATGCCCTACATGGGCCGGCCGCCCACGCACCGCTCAGAAGACCCTGAGCCGAATGTCATCAGAGATAGCAGGCAAGGCTCCCCGTCCGACCAGCAACTGACACGTCCAGGTGCTCAAATTTGAGATACTCGGGCCGAATAGAAGGCGTGCACGCTGAAGCTCTACTTAGCAATACAGAGCACGAGTACCTATCTCTGCGAGATAGATGGTGGCGTCCCGTCGTGAAACTTGATAAAGCACAGAGCCGGCGAGGACGGTGGAAGTTTCAAGGAAGAACCCCGAGTCCTCCAGAAGCACGCCACATCCTAGATTTGGACGCCGTCTGTACGGCCGGAGTAGATATTATCCTGTGCATCCAGTGACATACCCGTTGAGTCTGAGTTCGCTCAGCGGCAGTCGAACACATTTGTCTTGTAATGCCATCGCCGGTGTGCCCGAGTGAAGGTGAACAAGCGCGGCCGTCAAGGATGCGTCGGTTGCGAAACGAGTCTTTTCGAAACCCGGATGTGATGTGGCCGGGGCGCATCCAACGCGTCATATGAAGACTTCAAGCTTCAAGGGCTGATAGTATAAATCACAGTGAAGACATATCGACCCCAGCGTCAAAGTGTGGTCGTGGTCGAGGTGCGACTAGGACACCATGCAGCTCGGTGCGGACCCGGCACCCGACGCGCTTGGCCATGTGGAGAACGCGATCACGCGACTTGTAGGTTTTGATGTGAATCAAGCGCGCACGGTGTCATCGGGCATGTTTCGGGTCTTTTTCTTGTTGAACGACGATGAATGAGATGATTAGAGACTAGAATTCTTAGTTATCGCCGAAGCTTGCAAGATCCAACCCCTGCGCGGCGATCTGAGCGAGATAGACTGCAGTCTCGGACATGATGACAAGACGACCGCCGCCTGCCAACACCATGTTCGCCGACGTGGTTCCGGTGAAGAACTTCCCAAGTAGTGTCCCTTGCGCGTTCCATACGTGTATCCCGTCTGCGCAGCCTGAGTATACGTTGCCCGCCATGTCAACCTGCCGATCTCACCGTGAGTGCTGCAGTACTATGACTGAGAAAAGCTTGACTACGGACCTGGACACCATCCGGTATTCCCGTATCAGTGTAGGCAAAGACACGCCTGTTCGTAAAGGACTGGGATACGGGGTCGATATCAAACTGGTAGCTGATGATACGTTAGTTAGAGGCATACACCTGTGGCTAGTCTAGTACTATCAGCGTACATTGTGGCTGGCAATGTCCCGTTATTTTCAAAGCCAGCGGCACCTGTGTCGGTTCTGCGCAAAACCTGTCAGTAAAAGTAGAATGAGGCTCTAGCTGGGATACATGTACTAACATGTATGCAGTCGCGCCGTCGCCTGTAATCGCGATACCATTGCTACGAACAAAGCCATCGGCAACGACGCGTACTTGTCTCGTATCTGGATCCAAGCGATAAATCTGGTTGGGCATGACGGGTAGAGGACGGAAATGATTGATGAATCCATATCTGACCCAACATAATTAGTAGTGCATATCAGTGCGACGTCAAGAGTAGACGTACGTAGAGTCGGTGAAGAAGATGGCGCCACTAGTTGGATGCACTTTGATGTCGTTCAAGCTGTTGAACTGGCGACCGAAGAAGTTATCGAGTAGTACAGTCGTGTTGTGAGGGGCCTGGGGATTGACGCGAACTATTGAAGGCGGCAAAGGTCCACGTCCTGATGTAGATAAGAGCAAATCGCCTCGGAAGGGCCCTAGTCCTTCGTGAGCGAAGTCTCGCTATGCGGCTCTATCTGTGAGCAACGCACCTGTTCCGCCGTTATCCATCTGAACAGTGTCCGGAAGGTTTAACTTGTATAGACCACAGTGTCAGCAGTCAGCCGGCTCATTTGCGTTGTCCACATACTGGCGTCACTGTAACATTGACTGCCGCCGTACTCGAGTTCGCGCCCTCAATAGCGTCCGCTACATCCGTGAGACTAATCTTGAACACCTGCGAGTTCGTATTTATGTCGTTATGACCTAATGCCCCGCCATCATTCGAGCAGAAGAACACTTCGTCGGTGCTGGGATCCCAGATTGGTGCCTCGTGCGCGAATGCGAACGTGGGATCGGCTGCAACAGCCCGTATGGTTGCATTGGGACCCAGGATGTCCAGGAAAGCTTTGTCGAAGACTTGGAAGAAAGGAGGAGTCGCGTTCGTTGGGTTGAAGAGCTCTGAGAATGTGTCCTCCCGGAATGTCGCGTTAGGGCCCATGACTGCGATGTCGAGAGGGTCGACTATCTATGAGACTGTCAGACACGAACGTCGTATGCACCGTCTCAACTCACCACTGCCTGAGGCGGCAGATCTTCCGACCAAGCATATACTAAAGTGGATGACAAGCAAACAACTGCCCAGGCAGATGGCTTGGCTTTCATGACCATGGTGGGCGAGAGGGATGTCTAAGGTAGACCGTGCTTTCAGCTCGACCGTCAACATAATATATGCCGTACAGAACTCCAGGAGCCACAAGTATATCAGAAAGAAGTCGCTCGGCTAGGCGTCATGAGAGACGGCAAGCAAGGCTCCCCGTTCCGGGAGCAAGTGACTTGCTCATGTGCTCAGAATAGCGAGAATAGTATGATTAGACTACATCCCGAAGCTCGGAAGATCTAGTGCACGTGCAGCTATCTCAGCGATATAGATGGCAGTGTCCGCCATCATGACCAGTCGGCCATCACCAGCGAAAGTCATTGTGGGAGTACTGGTTCCAAGGAAGAACTTCCCGAGGAGCACTCCCTCTGCATTCCAGACTTGAACGCCGTCCGCACAGCCGGAGTAGACGTTGCCTTGCACGTCGACCTATATGCGCGCACCGGTTAGCCGGCGTCATCTGTGCGTGACCTGAATTGACTTACCTGAATTCCGTCGGGAACGCCAGAGTCGACGTAGGCAAAGACGCGACGGTTGGCGAACATCTCAGAGACGGGGTCCACATCGTACCGGTAACTGTCATTGCTTAGCCCAAATCGTCAGTACATGTACCGCACGCACTCACATTGTTGCTTGTTCTGTGCCGTTCAGACCTAGGAAACGTCCTGCAGCGGCGGTGTCGCTCCTAGAAGTGCTATGAGCACGAATCAAAGAAAGTGGAGTAATATCGGGTTCGTACACATATGCAGTCTTGCCATCGCCGGTGAACGCGATGCCGTTGCAACGGACAAAGCCATCCGCGACTACACGAATTTGACGAGTGTCAGGGTCGAGTCGGTAGACCTGGTTCGGCAGAAGCGGTACTGGGCGGTAGTTGCTCAGAAAGCCGTATCTAATCTTCTGTAAGGATACCAACACACAATGACTATGGGCGGACTTTGTTGGAGTACGCACGTAGAGTCCGTGAGGAATATCACGCCGCTAGTGGGATGTATCTTCACGTCGTTCAAGCTATTGAACTGGCGGCCAAAGAAGTTGTCGAGCAGGACGGTGTCATTGTAGGGTGGTTTGGGGTTCACCCGCACGACGGACGGAGGCAAGTTACCTCTACCAGTGGTCATGAACAGGAGGTCGCCCCGGAAATTCGTCCCGCCGTTCGTCATCTTCCAGTACGTTAGCAGGAGCGCACACGAATGGCATAGATGTACTCACTTGGATATCGTTGGATAGGTCGAGCTGTCTTCCAAGCGTCAGTAAGTGTACGGATATATCGTGTGGAGCGCGCAGACACGTACGGCCGTGACGGTCACATTGACTGACGCCGTGCTCGAGTTGGCGCGCGCAACAGCCTCGGCAACCTCAGACAGACTGATCTTGGAGACTTGCGAGTTGTGGTCAATATCGCTGTGTCCGATTGGTGTTCCCGCTTGAGCAGCGAAGAAGACCTCGTCCGTCTGCGGAGACCATACCGGCGCCTCGTCCGCAAATGCGAATGTAGGGTCGAAGGCCACCCGCCGAATGGTTGCGCGGCCGCCTAATATATTAAGAAAGTCTTTGTGGAAGACTTGGAAGAATGGAGGTGTAATGTTCGTGGGGTTGAACAGCTGGTCGAATGTGTCGTCCCGGAAGGTGGCATTAGGACCCATCACCGCCAGGTCAAGGGTGTTCACCATCTACCGAGGTTTGAGTGTTACGTATATCGCAGACAAGGAGTAACTCACAATTGCTTGAGACGGAAGCGCTCTTGCTTGGGCGAGTATGAAGAGTACAAAGACAGTCCCAAGGACGCGCGGGGAGAAAAACGATGGTCGGGAGTTGGTTGAAACCATGATAGCAGCCTGAAGGGCAAATAGTAAGTCCGAACCAGTATTTATACGAAGCGGCCGCTGAAATGCTGAGACTGAGACTGAGCGCCTGAGAGTCCGCGGACCAGAATATGCCCATGAAGAAGGCACATCATCCTGTAGTCCATCTGGCTGTATGCCGTGCGTACGTGAAAAAGCATCTGTGACAGCGCCCTACGTCTTGTCCTTGATCATATCGTCGTTAAGGCTCCCTTTGAGTGGTCCACGGTATGGATTGCAGCTGTGCATCGCGTCCACGGCTGAGTCCTGACAGATTATCACACCACTTCAACTTGAACGCAGCAGCGCCGAGCGTATAGCTTGAGAGTCCGCCAGCCTCAGTCAGCCAGAGCCATCCAAGACGGTAGGCCAGGTCTGGGACTCAAATTCGGAGACTGCAAGCTTGAGCGCCCCGCTAGCATAAGCAGTGCGGTCCGTGGGTCTACAACACTTCTCGGCTTTAGACACGGCGCGCGTTGGACCGAACGATCAAGATAGGGCCCGGTAACTGTCGCAGGACAGTGTTGATAATCTCATACTGCGGTTCGTGCCATCTGGGGTGTATTCTGAGCATAGCCGCCATATATGCGGGTGCTCAAGGTAGGAAGCGAAGGTACTGCGACATGGAAGTTGCGAACCAAGAAGCGTGGGCGCGGGTTCGGCGCCTAAAACCCAGATATACGCGTCTCGCGCCATTGTTTTTGGCCTTCTTTCACCCCACCACGACCCTCAGTCAATGTACTCTGACTACGAAGACGACCGTGATGGCGAGGCCGAGCCGCCCGCTAAGCGTGCGGGCGGCTACAGGATCGAAGTGTGCCCGAACAACCGTGCCAAATGCAAAGGCGAGTCTCAGTCGCGTCGACGCGTCGCGTCTTGTGGAGGTTCGCGTGCGGGACTGACTCCTTCGCTCTCATTCCCCTCTAGGTCCCAAGCCATGTCAGGGTACGTCCTTTTTCTATGAGCTCATTCAAAGTTACCTGAGAGAGGACGCTGTTAGGTACCGTCATTCCCAAGGGCACCATACGCCACGGCAGCGTCGTCGACATCAAAGGCAACACCTCAATGTGCGTGCTCGATGTCACGGTGTTAATTGGTTTCTAACCGTGGCTTCCTCTATGTTCTTTCTTTACTGCTGCTTGTTTCCAACTGTCCTGTGCTAACTCTGAATTGGCTCTCACGTCTGTCTTGTCCTCCTCGCCGCGCTTCTTTCCGGCGGCACACCAGTTCATATCGCCACTGGGGCTGCGTCACTGCCGCAGTTCTAGGAAATATGAAGAAAGAGCTCGGCGATCCAGAGAATCTTGACGGCTTTGAGGATCTTCCCGAAGAAGATCAGGAGCGCGTGCGCAAGGCCTGGGATGCGGGACACGTTGCAAAGGAGGATGTTTCGGAGGGCGCGGATAAGAGCAAGGTGATACCCGGGTTTGTTGACCCGGACGCGCCTGAGAAGCCCAAGCGGGGGAGGAAGAAGGTCAGTCGCTGCTGACAGAAATGCGAATGTACGTTAACGCGTATCTTTGTAGAAGGTAGCCGAGGAGGACGGCGACGAGGCAAACGGCGACGAGGAAGAGAAGCCCAAGAAGAAGCCTGCGGCCCGTAAGCCTCGCGCTAAGGTGGCTTCATTCCGTCTCCGAGAGATACTGTCGCTGACGATAATGTAGAAGGCCAAGGAGGAAGATGAGGAGGGCGACGTAAAGATGAGCGATGCCGAGGAGAAGCCGAAGAAGGCACCCGCTAAACGGGGTCGCCCAAAGGTAGCGCCCGATTTGCCCGTCGCTTGCCTGTATCTTCGGATAGCTGACGATACTCACAGAAGGCGAAGGATGAGGATGAAGAGGACGTCGAGAAAGCGGAAGATGGGGAGGAGAAACCGAAGAAAGCGCCTGCACGCAAGCCGCGCGCCAAGGTAACTTCCTTGTCGCGACATAAACGGCGATTTGCTGACGGCTTTGTAGAAAGTTAAGGACGAGGACGCTGACGAAGCCGAGGACAAGCCGGCTCGCCGTGCACCGGCAAGGGCCTCTCGTGCTAAGGTATGCGTCGGAGTTTTACAAGCGATTGCACTGCGCCAACAATGATGTAGAAGCCCGTCGTCGACGATGAGGGCGATGAGGACGATGCTGAGGAGAAGCCCAAGCCCAAGGTTCGCGGCAAGAAAGCTGAGAAGGCTGCAGCGCCCAAGAAGGCCTCAGCGAAGAAGGTATAGCTGGGCTCTCCTTTGACTTCGCACATACAAATTCCTGACACTCTTGCAGAAGAAGGTGGACAGCGACGACGAAGGCGAAGACTTCGGCGCTGCCATGGACGCTGTCGAGGATGACGAGGGCGAGGCGGAGGCGAAAGAGACGGACGACGAGAAGCCTGCCGCGAAGAAGCGCAAGGCGCCGGCAACCAAGGCTGCGAAGCCAGCGTCGAAGCGCCCGCGCTCAGGCGGCCGTCAGAAGAAATCGGCTGACGTGGTCGAGGAGAGCGATGAAGAGTAGACGGAGCTCTGGGTCTCTATTGCAAATATAATGACTGCTGCTCGTGGACGTTATCCCTTTCGCTTTTTTGTACATGCTTTCGTCTTCCCCTTCTTGTGCTTGTTGCTCTGTATACTACCAAACCCAATTGCCGTGCATCATTCATAAATACAGTTGTGTATAACTCGAAGACACTACACGTCCGGATCGTTCGTACTGCCTAGCTCCTCGTCGACGCAGCGAGTTGTTGTATCCTCACTGCGAGTTCGTACGGGGATCGAGCGAAGTAGGAGAGCGACTGCGTACTGGTCGCACGATGAGCCTCGTCCTCAGAGGCGTCAAGGGAAGGCTGTTTGTCTGCCTCAGTATCGATGCCAATGGAGTCGTACATCTTTACTCGCCTGGTAACGTGTCCAGGAGAGTAGTTCGTGAGTGCTCGATACATAGCGGTGGCGCAAACTCCACTGTGCCGCATTTAACAATCCCGGCGCTACACCGGACTAGTAGGAGGCTTACAGGGATAGCACTAGGATCGGACATTGTTAGATCGCGCTAGCACGTCAGCGCAGAGTGGATACGCACATTCGACGGGTTGCAACATCTAAGAACAGATGGTGAGTTTTCGGGAAGCGATGACATCTTCTGGCGAGTGCGTACCAGGATGAGAGGATCTTCAGATTGAGATAAAGATTACACACGACTTCCGTAGGCTGAAGGCCACAGCGCTCACCGTTGAGATTCAAAGCCGATAAGATCTAGAAGGATATGTGAGTCTTTGCGGGCATAATTGTGGCACTGTATGCGTATCGAGTGCACTCACCACTACAGGGACCTCGACGAGGACGGCGACGATCAGCCATACGATCCCCTGGCAGTGACAATCAGTTCGATATGCACGGCGTAAGTTCAGCACAGAGCTCGCACTTGACGATACAGAAAGCGAGCAATGCCGAATTTGCGATCTTCTCGCATGCGCAGTAGGCCCACGAGGGTGAGACCGAGTAGCAAAGCATCGGAGCCGAGGACTCCAGCCGCGTTCGGCAGGAATGCATAGGCATCGAATGAGATGCATGACCCCACACTTGCACTATACAATGCCCTAACCTGGTTGAAAGATACTGTAAGCCAGAGAAGCCGTCAGAGCATGTGTGGCATAGTACCAATGTCAGATCTGGGCACTCCTGGTTCAGCAGCCAGATGAACAAAGGTTGACAACATACTGACCTCGTATGTTGAGAGCTATGCAGCTGAGCCAGACGATGATGGACACAGTCATGATTATGATGTTTCTCTTCCAAACAGCGGCACTTCACCAAGTTTTAGTCTGCTGCTGCCCGTTTCCATATAGTCACTTACATGCGGAGGATGAGGAGGAGGGAAGCTAGGGCGATAGTCAAGTAAGTAAAGAACTGGTTGTGCTCATATCATCAGCTGGCGGCATAGGCCAATCTTCGAACAACATACCATGCCAGCAGCATACGGAGCCTTGAGAGACCTCAGTATGGCTCCGGGCAGTGATGCTCATTCACGTACTGAGCAATCATGGGTCACCCACCCACTAGTGAGGATGATCAAGAGCAAGAAGGCAAGCAGCATAGACAGTCTGCATGCCGAGTAGACCTTTATAGAGATTAGCAAGGAAGCAGTATTTCATAAGCAATCACACACCCAGATGGTCCAGCGGTATGACCTTTTCCCTCTGAGTACATCCCACTCATAGTCAAGGTGGGAGAAGTACTCCCAACTAACAAAGGGCAAGCTTCAGACTCTACCGGTGTACCTCGTCATGTTGCTCATCTCACGTCGCGCAACCAAAGCATGCATATAAGATCTTCGCTAGAAACACTGCCAGGGCGTCAATTCGAAGCCTCAACCAAGTTGAGATGAGGTGACGCACGGCTATCTCGGGTAGCCTCAGCAGGGCCTCTCCAGTCCGGCATATCGAGCACTACTAGAGTTGACAGAAAGCATCTGAGAAGCTGAGAGCTCTTAAGTATACCAGACGCTCGATTGAAACGCCGCGTACGCCGAAGAGCGTCAATCCATATCATGACATCGATGATGTGGCTTTACCCAGCGCCTCCGGGAACAGGCTCAAGCATAGCCTGCGAGACGTAGACGACTTATTCTCCGCATCCACACATCTTGCGTCTGATGAGCGGGGGTGCAGAGTTCGATCTTTGGATGCCACCGCGTTGATTGAGATTAAAAATGCTATGTGCGAGCCTCCCGGAACCGTTATCCGGCGGTCATCTCGGACAGATATTCAACACTCCATATCTAATAGACCGCAAAAGATGACAGTCAATACATATTGCAATCCTGAGCGTGACGAATAAAGCAGTCAGGATGCGAGTTGGTGGTCCTAAAGCAAGTGCGCGCAGCGCATTTTCTCCTAACCCTAACCCCGATGCCGAGTGATTCCCGCGCCTCGCGGCCACACCGCGTTGTCGCCTCGGCTACTGACGTGACCCCTCGTTGCCGCACCTGGCCTTACTTCCCACATACGATGGCAGCGGGATACTTGGTCATAATATGCTCGGCGATAACCGGAGGCTTCGCAAGGCTGCACGAGGACTCAGTAGGGGACGGACTCGTCTTACTGTTTGAAGTCTGACTACGGTCAGATCGCAATGAAACTGGAAATTGAATTGGAGGCTGAAGTCGTCGGGGTGCACGATCAAGCGTCGAGAGAGGGATCCTTGATATACTCTAAGCTTCCAATCAAGAGAACGTAGGGTAGTTGCGCACCTCATCTCGGGTTGATACACGTAGCTCATTAGTCCTCGGTACATACGCCCCGCACAGAACACTCTGAAGAGACAGTAGTCAGAATTTGCCAGGATGAGTGGAACCTGAACTCACAGACACAACACTAATACCGGCCGAGTTTAGATCAAACAGGAATGGGATAGATCATTAGACACGTACATTCCACAGGTTGGAACATCTGGATAAATTTGCAGTGTAAGCAGCAACGTCTTACGTCATGGTAAACAACGTACTGAGACAAGAGAGTCTGCGCATTGTATTTGAGTGCATATAAAGCGCCAGTCATATACATGCTTACCATTAAGATCTAAGATTGCAAACACCTGCATGTGCCGATCAGCTGCAATAGAACAGATTGTACCGACATGCAGGGAGATACTCACGACAACGGGCATTTCGACGACTATAGCCACTATCAACCATATGATTCCCTAGCATTTGACTCATCAGCAACATGACTTTTTGGACGCAAAATGAAGTCCTTACTTGACGGAAGAGAACACGAGAGATACCATCCTCCAGAGTGTCTCGGCGCACACGCAGTATACCAGCAAGCATCAGGACCAAGAGTACGGTGTCAGACCCCAGGATGCCGGTGGAGTTGATCACGAAGTCGTGGGTCTTGTATGGAAGACATGTCCGTTCGCTGACATGATATGAGGCTCGAAGCTGCATTCAAAGGCCGACATTATAAGCCCATCAACGAGAGAAGTAAGACGGAAATGCACCTGGGTCACATCTGAAGCTGATAGTTAGCGGCGGGAAAGCAGCCAGCATACTTAATCTCGTACCATGAATATTAAGCGCCACGCTCGAAAACCACACGATGTAAGAGATAACGACGATGACGGTGTGTCTCTGCCAGACAGCGGCGCTTCCAAGATTCATGAATATTGCAGTTGAAAGCCATGCATGATGCGGTCGTAACGTACATTCTCAGGACGAGAAGGAGGGAAGCGAGTCCCATGGATGTGTACCCTGATGCCTGAACAAGGTCCAAGCCATAAGCGATAGAGTTAGGGCAAACCCAAGTCGCACTACGTACGAAAGCGGCCATGTAAACTGCCTTCATGACGACAGTTTAGAGAAACGGTGTAATTCAGATTCATGTGAAGAACCGACGTACCGTGCAATGTTGTGTACCGCCATCCATGGCAATGGCGTCAAACATGAAGGCAAAGATCATAGACAGCCTGCAGCACGTGTAGACCTTCACCGGCATTAGGGAGTTGTTAACTTCTGTGGTAGGCTGCACGCACCCATATCGTCCATCGGTATGGCCTCTTTCCTCGATAGGTGTCCCACTCGTAGTAAAGATGGGAAACGGACTCCCAGCTGCTTAAACGCTTAGCTATAGGGATAGAAGTGCAACCGCAGGGGAACACTCTCACACTGCACAACCAAGGCATGCATGGACGAGCTTGGTGAGAAATACTGCGATGAATTGGAAGTCAGCATCCGATCTCCAGTTCAGAAAGTAGAGCGCACAAGCATCCCGCGAAAGCTCCGAAGGGTCCTTCCAATCTGGCATTGTTGGTAGTCGGTGAGCAGTCCTACTGATAGGTCTTCGGGAGCGTAGACAGTATATATACCCGCTACTTGAGAATGCGATGTCATGTTGGAACGGGCTTGCGTTTCAAGAATCAGCGGGTAAACCTTTGCCCTCCTGATCGGGTAGCCACGATGCCGTAGAGAGGGTCACAGCAAACATTGGTCTTTGTTACACCTGAGGCTTCCTGTGCGCTTCCTCATAGGTAACAGGCTAGACCCTTGTTCTCGCGGGGAACGATCACGGTTATGGTCCGCTATGAGATGGGTGCTACGGTACCGCTTTATCGGCGACCAGCCTGGCATATGCCGACGGCTCAGAACCTCCTTCGCTCAAACAGCAAACCCAATCTTCTTCTACTCGGAGCATGTGTTCACAGCATCTTCACAAAGGCGCAAGTAGAGCAGCGTCAAAAGCGATCAATGTCACATCACAGACAGCAAGGCCTCGGGGAGTAGGACAGTCGGGCCAGAGATACTGTAGGCCTTCCTGCATTAACTTTGAGTGAGTCTCGAGCAACTCTCCGCAGCTAGAATGGCTTGTCTCGCTTGAACCGGACGACGTGTAAGTGATTGCTCCGCCAGAGAGGTCTTGCGAAAAGGTACAGGGAATGCGGGGATGTTGACAGCAGGGTAGACTCCAGTTGCTGGGATGTTCAAGGCCTGCCAAAAGAGGCGACCTGAGACTGAGTGGAGCCCGACCACGCATGTACAGTGCGACAGTCTGCGCAATATAAAATCTGAGCGACCGTGAGGAACGGAACTTGGTTCAAAGATGTTGCTCCTGTACTCATGAGGCGAGTGCTCGAGTTGGACGTTGGACGTTGAACGTTGAACATGAAGCAAGCCATTTGCCGCCGCGCTGTACCGGAAGAACGGGCCGCTGCCGCCAATTGATCCGTTTTGAAGCTTGTCTCCCGCAATACCCGCGCGTTCCGTCACGTCGTTTTCCATGTTCTTCCAGCTCGCATCCACGAAACACCTACGGAAATGCCCGTCAAAAGCAAAGTGTCGATAATGGGAGCCGGCAGGTGCATAAGAGGGCCATGACTGTATCAATCGTACAAAACGTATCTTGTTACTGATGGCTGCGATAATCATACAAGCCAAGATAGTACAGGTTGGTCAGGCAAGCTTGCAGGGTAAGACACGGCTACGCGAATCAAGATGGATCTTAGAAGGCATGGCAGAGCGATCACCCTGCTTGAGGGGTATCGCGAGAAGTTACGAAGATTGGCGGCGGCCGGTATAGGTGTCCCACGGAAGGAAGATCCTTCAAGAGAATTCCACTGTGAGAGGTTAAGTTATCGAGTCTCAAGTTCTGGAGTAGAGACTCACTCGCTACCGGCATCGAAGTGGTAACTCATCAGTCCCCGGTACATGCGTCCAGCGCAGATGCCTCTGCACAGTGTAAATCATCAGAAGTTGCGCTGGATGAACACACATACAAAGTCACTACTGCAGCCCACTCAGATGAGCCCCAGTGAGGTGAAATCAAGACACGCACGTTGAAGTGGTTGCAGTAACTGCCATGATTGGGAAGTGAGCAATGAGCAGGGTGAATTGTGTGACGCAACTCACTAACGCCAGAGGTGCTTGACAATGGACAAGTCGTAAGTGCACAGACCGCATATATGTACAGTACTTAATCTCCCTTACCGTTCAGGTCCAATATGCAAAACACCTAGATTGTGTTCACAAGCAACAATTGTAAGCAAGCACGTCCCACAAATGTACGCGAGAGTACTCACAAGTACAGGAACCTCCACGAGGACCGCTGCAGTCAACCATACAACTCCCTGGCGCAGGTCAGGACAAGCTTCAGAAGCGATCTAAACACCGAGGTTCGCACCTGGCGGTAGAGGAGACGGACGACACCAAACGTTGGCGCCACTTGTTTGCGCATGATACCGACGAGCATCAGAGCTAGTAGTAGACTATCTGAGGCCAGGATACCGACAGAGTTGGGCAAAAATTTGCTCGTGTTGTACGGTGTACATGCCCCGAGTGTTGCGTTGTACGAGGCTCGAAGCTAGAGATGAGCATGAACATATGTCTGATTGAAGTGACATGCCAAAGCGTACTAAGGTCACATCTGACAGATGCATACTGTTTGCGTGAATACTGAAGCCGTCAGGCCTACCACGAAAATTGAGCACTGCGCCACTGAGCCATATGATATAAGAGGTTATGACGATACAAAGTCGTTTGTCCCAGACAGCAACACTTCATAATACGTCATGTGTTGAGCGTAGAGACAAATTGGTAGACTCACACCCGAAGCACAATAAGAAGAGAAGCAAGACCTATGGACACGTACGAGATAGCCTAGAAGATTGGAGAAGCTGGCATTCAGATAATGTTTCCTCAAGGCATGCGGCTCCGAATCGAACGGACCATAGCGGTGGCGTAGAGTGCCTGTATATCGATCAGCTCGCAATTGTTCTCGGCACCTAAGTAGGGGAGCGCACTTACAGTACAATGATTTTTCGACCAGCCTTCTGCTGTGGCGATGGAGAGTAACAAGCTGATAAGCATGGAAAGTCTGCAGTTTGAGTAAACCTAGGGAAACTCCTTAGCGATTCAATGTATAAAATAGCACCATGCATACCCAAATGGTCCATCGGTACTGTCCTGATCCCCTGAAGACATCCCACTCATAGCGAAGTTGGGTAATATATTCCCAACTTCCGCCGAGTAAGTTCAAACGAGTTGGTGCACGCATCGCGGGATCCACTCACATTGCGCAACCGCAGCACACATGCAAGGTCGTGGTCAAATACACTATTGAGATGCATCAGCTTTGTGTTCCTCGTTCTAGACAGACACGCACCGTTGTCTCGCACCGTCTCAGCAGGACTATCCCAGTCAGGCATATTAAGAGAGGTATGGATTGAGGGTACCGAGTCCAACGCGTACTTATACGCTACACCTACCCATATGAAACGTGAGTACACAGCGCGAACTTGATGGCGACTCTGAAAGGAACTCACAACGATTGTCGCACCTGTTCCGCCCAACGTTCATCGGGATGTATGCGCTTCTAACATCAATGCGCTCGGATCTACAGCGCTAACCATAGTACGGCTGCGAACCGACTTTCATGAATGGACCTTATGCGGTCGAAGTACACTCCCAGCAGATCAAGAAGCGTGACTGGAGCAGATTACATCTTGCATCGAAGCACCCGCACCGGCTAAGATCCGCGCGATCTAAGAGGTGGCCTGCTCTTACTGGAAGGTGAGGGATTGGCGCTTGGCAGAATGCTGCGCAACCATTGATATCGTCCTAGAGGTCAAGCACGAATGACAACAGCAACGGACGCTTGAAGCGCCCGCCTTGCCATTTCAAGGACAAACATCTGCTCGTCTCGGAGTGGGACTTGAAGAGGGCACTGCGGGAGTCGATACATCAGTCATCAACTTTGGGGGACGACCGAAGTCGTGACTGCACCGCCGTGGAACTCGGACCACCAAGCGATGAAATGGGGACAGTTGTCAGAGCGCAAGCTCTTCGTGTGCCAACGGCGGCGCGGCGATGATGGTAAGCATCTTGCGGCCGTTGGTTATATGGTGGAGAGAAACGCGGTGGTATCCTTGTAAAACTTCATGCTTGCCGGGCATGCTCGTTGACTCCCAGGAAAGGTCCTAGTTCTGGTGAGAGAGCATCGATTTGAACCACCGCAGGAACTCATGCTACTGGTATGGTGTAGAGTTGCGAGTCGTAACTCCGGCCGGCCTAAACAGCACTACGATATCTTAATGACAGAAGATATGACAGTCTGTCGAAGTCAGTGTTCGAAGCAACCTTTTCATGATCGGCTCCGGCTTGACCGCGGCCGAAAATTGATCCGCTGACCGGCGCTCATTAAGCGAAGCCGCGGCCGCACCCTCGTTGTGTCGCTTTGTCGCGTACTGCACCTACGGTCGCACGAGCATACGGATGACTACTGGGATTGTTATTTTCAACCCGGTGCTAAGGATACCTCAGCGGAAGCTTATCATAAGTAGGATAGATACGATTTTATGACAGGATTGGCCTATGTATAATACTGAATCGTGGATGGGCTACCTACTGAGAAGATCTCGCGAGACGGTGCAGAGAGAGCTGGCCGAGCGGAGAACCGCATGGAAGTGAGTTCCGTGACGGAAGATCTAAGACCAAAAGTTATCGCATCGTTTTTGCAAAGTAAAGCAGCTTGGAATGTGAGTACCTATCGTCGGGGTTAAGGGCGTAGCTCATCAACCCTCGATACATACGCCCCGCGCAGATCCCCCTGAGCGTGGCGAGTAGTCAATCGCTGCACAGTGGGACAAACATCATACGCACAGGGACACTACTGTGGATTGACGTCAGATATTGGGAGCAGGACTCATATAGCCGGGATACGCACGCTCAACTGGCTGGAACAACTAATCGCTGGAGTGAGCGAGAATGAACTTGGGTTTCAGAAAGAGCTTACAAGGACAAGGGGCTCTTTGCATAGGGTGTGAGTATGCGAACAACTTCCCAGCACTTCCAGTTGCTCTTACCGTTGATGTTCAATATACAGAAAGCCTGAATAACGAATGTCATTGTGAGTTGATGCATTTCATGCCATCGTTTACGATGCCAAGCACTCACAAGAACCGGCACTTCCACGAGGACAGCCACGGCTAACCACACGATCCCCTGCGTAATCTTGTCAACTCTTTGAAGAAATCTCCGCAACAGAAACCGCACCTGACGATAAAGGAGACGAACGATACCGGTTCTCGACGCCTCTCGCTTACGCAGAATGCCTACGAGCATCAGGCATAGTAACAGAAAGTCCGACCCGAGGATGCCGACGGAGTTGGGTAAGAATTTGTTGGTGTCATACGGTACGCATGACTTGTAGGTCGAACTATAAGTGGCTCGAAGCTTCTTCAGGTCAGTACGAGTTTAACTCTCTGGAATATGTCGGAAAGGTGCGTACAAGGGTCACGTCTGGTAGACAATCATCGGTCCGTGCAGATGGAAAATGCTACGCTGGCATACGCACCGCGAACGTTAAGCACTACACCCATGAGCCATATGATAGAAGCCATTGTGACGACAACAGCGTGTTTTTCCCAGATAGCGACACTGTTCATGACACGTTGAGTTTGAGTACGTATTGAGGGCCGTTGAAAGCTCACATGCGGAGAACGATCAAAAGTGAAGCGAGCCCTATGGATGTGTAGGAGGTGGCCTAAAGAGGCGAAGTGATGTAAGGTTCGGCCGTTCGCAATCTCCCTCTGAGGCAGACCTGCATCGGACATACCATAGCAGACGCGTATAGTGCCTACGTGTTGTATATCAGCTTCCACTCTCGCGCGGGACGAAGAGGATACATACTGTACAATGCTGGCTCGACCAGCCATCCATGGCAGCAACCAAGAGCAGGAATCCGAGGAGCATGAATATTCTGCAGCCAGAGTAGACCTGGGCCTACGCGTCAGAAACACGGCAGTGAGTGTGGAAGTAGCAAGCATACCCAGATGGTCCAACGGTACGGTTTTGTTTGCCTGAAGACGGCCCATTCGTAGTAGAAATGGGTGAGATATTCCCAGCTGCAGCCATGTGGATTTCAGAGTCATAATATGTCTGAAACAATAGATCCTCCTCACATTGCGCAACCCCAGCATACATGCAGAGTTGTCTGTAGGTATACTATCGCGGGGCGTCAGTATCGCTCATTTGTTTGGCAGACAGCCGCATACAAGTGTCTCGCACGATCACCACGGGGCTATCCCAGTTGGTCATATTGGGCGGGAAGGTTGCAACGAGAGCGCTCAAAATGTCGTCTGCCCTATATACTACGTCCTACGTCGGGCACGAGCAGTACTGAGGAGGGCAACTCCGCTAGCACACAGCCGTTGACAAAGTGATGGCAGGAACGTCGGGTCAATGCTTACGACTCCCCGCGTCGTTGAGCTCCGTAGGTCTATATGCCATTCTGTATGGTATAGCCCAGAACGTCATTGTCCATCCTAACTCCTACGTGGGTCGCCCACTACTGAGTACAGTTGGACAAGGCTTGACAGGCGGATCAGGATCTTTGGCTGAAGCAGATTGCAGCCGAGTGTACTTAGGGAATGGTCCGCTCTTGCTGGGAGAGAAAGGCTTAAGAAGGCGTGGGTGATCATGGTGGTCGCGGTTCAAACACGAATAGAAGACATCCGAGCACACGCCGCCGCGTCGCCGCGACCAGCGCCGCATTGTAATCCGCGAGCACCTTGGGAAAAGGTTCTCTCTGAGCTACGGCCCTTGATTGCGACTAGTATACTAAATAGGCATTGCGGCTCGGAACGCATCACTCGGTGCTAAGTGATACCTATCGTACGCGTAACGCGGGAGGGGTCCTATTGAATAGTAGTAACAGTCCGTATCGACCTCGTAGAATCCTGCGTATCTCACTCGGAACGCTGCCCGATACGCACCTGCCCAAGGTAGCCACCCTGATCAATGGCAATAGATAGAGAACCGTGGCCTTTGGCCTGTGTATTGAACGTGTACAACCCAGAGAAAGTACGACTACTGCTACAAGCGAAACCAATGAATGCAACTAACACGCGACTGGCGAGTGGAGGAAGGATATGCTATAGCTAGTGTGTTGTGTTTGTCCGTCCGAGATGTATGAGAAGATCCATGAAAGCGTGAAAGATGTGGGAGTAGACCAGTCTACGCGGAGGCGCTCGCGCTCGCCGCAGGGTTGAGAATGAGGATAGACTTTGTTGGCGTTGCGGACACACTGGCCGCCGATGATGTGACGGCCACGATCGAAGTAGGCGCTGCAGTCGACGCAATAATCTCAGTCGAGGTGGGGACAGTAGTCGAGGCCGTCTTGTGCTTGTGGGCGATCGACGTCACTACCGTTCCGCCGTTGGACTGGATCGATGCAATGATGGCTGAAGCTGAAGCTTGAGAAAGGACCACGGTCGTGGCAGGCTCCTCAGATGCAGTAATGCTGGGCGTGGCGGAAGGCGTAGCGGTTACGGTAACGACGATCGTCTGAGTGACGATTGTGGGGGCGGATGTAGCATCATCACCAGCGTCCTCGTCATCACAGTCCTCATCATCGCCCTCGTCGCTGTCGTCTCCAGATGCGTCTGTCGCATTTGCAGCGTTGGTCGTGTTGGAGGCAAGAGTAGGGAAGGCGACGGTCGAGATGTTGGCGGCAGTGGTCGAGTTGAAGCCGCCCGGCACGCCGAGCTGCTGGAAGACCTCGTCGGCGAACGTAGCGGACGTGCATGAGACGGTCTGTACGGGCGCAGTCGATCAGCAAAGGCGTCTACGATACTGGGATGGAGAAGACGTACCGTGCCGTTGCCGGCCATCACTGGAAGCGCGAGACATTGGAACTGCCCGCACTGGTCGAGCGTCTGCCACTTGCCATTTTGGCACACGGCAACGTTGTTGCTCACGCAAGCCATGTCATTATCTGAGCGTCACTGTCAGTTTGACTCTTGCGTAAATGGGCTAGTTAAGTACGCACCGAACTGGCCGGAGCAGGACGAGTTGGCGTCAATTGCGCCGAAGATAGAGTTGAGCGCTTGCGCATCGAGCGCGTTCTGCGTGAGGTTGAATGAGGGCGTGGTGTCGCGTTCAAACAGGATATCCCTGGAGAATGGTGCCGCGAGCGCAGAGTGCGCGGCGAAGATCGTAGTGAGAGCGAGAATGAGGCGGGCCATTGTGAGTGTAGATGGGATAGGCTGGAGTGGTATGATGCGAGGGCTGTGATTCGTGAATGAGAGTCAAGGGTCGTGTATAAAGAGCACCGGGCTCGAGAGTGAAGTCGAAGCTGGATCGTCAGGCGGGAGGCGGACAGCGGACGAGGCATTGCAATCGCTTCTTTCGGAAGCTTATAAACATGCTAAACAATGCCGTGGACACTCGCATACTCGGACACTGTAAAGAACAAAAAAATTGATGGATGAGGCGGTACAACGCACGACCACCGCCAAAGAGAGAATAAAGGCGAGGGACAAAAGCTTGATGCGCCTTGTTCGCTTTTCGGACTTCGCCGCGTCGGCGTCCTCGGGGTTCTCACGGTTGCCCGGTGCCACAGCTTCGGGTCTTTCGCCCAACTTTCGCCACCCAGGTACAGGCCACTGCACTATGAGTTTACTGCATATCTAAAGATACATAAAAGTACACGTGGCTATACAGCACAGTGGTGAGAGAGCCGGCGAGAAGAGTTGAACGAGATTACAAGCTCGGTAACGACTAGCCCGACGTCGCCGTCGCTGTGCTAGAGTCAACCGTCGGTGCAGTCGGCAACGGTGTGCTGTTCATAGTAGGCGAAGCCCCTGTGGAGGCTGTCTCCGATGTGCCAGCATCGGTCGCCTTGCAGGTCATCGCAGACTCGATCTGGGTTTGGACGTTCGTTGTCTGGGCTCCTCCTGTCGAAGCAGCAGCGGCTGGCGTAGTGATCATGGGTGGTGCTGTGTCCATCGGCGCCGGTGAGGTCGATGACCCAGTCGGCGAATCACCGACTGAGTCAGGCATACTGTAGAAGTAACTGAATAAGGCGGCCTGACCCGACGGATCCCCGAGAGCGCAGTCGTCGACGAGTTCGGCAAACAGGTCGAATACTTCGTCGAAGGATTTGCAGTCAACAATCTGTGAAAATGAATCAGGGCGATCTCCACTAGTCAAGGCGTAAATGAGCATACTGGGTCATTGGCCAGCTTGTCTCCCGGGACGGCGTAACATTTCTGGCTCTGCGAAACGCAGTCCAAGGCCATAGTCCAGGTTCCGTCAACGCAACGATGGGCGTTGTCTTCTATACAAGCATACTCGAGTGGATAGTCCGCACCTATTGAAAGTCAGTATACCAGCCTACTGATTCGAAGGACACAGATTGGAACTCGCCTGCGCACGAGCTGTTCGCAGAGAGGGCAGTATAGCCGAAGTTGAAAACGAGAGCTTTCATGGCCAGATCCATGCCTGATTGGTCTTCTTTCGGAGAGCCATCTGAAGTCACGGTGCTACTAGAATTGGTAGAGTTGTCGTCACGCTCTAGAAGTTGCATCATGGGCCACGCAGTGGCTTCCAGGATGAGCAGAAAAGAAAGAGTCGTGAAGTGCAAGGAGAGCATGATGGGCAGACGATGAAGGAACGTGAGGGTTAAACCTGTGATACAGACTAGAGGAGGTTAGCCAGGCGGCGTGCCGAGCTCAGCAACCTATATACGAAAGACAACAAGAGCATGATGAAGACAAGGTCGTCCATACGCATTGGCGTTGAGGTCACTGCACCGGGACATGACCATACTCGACACAAGGCACGCGCAACAGTCCGATACTTCTATAGGACAATCGCTTCACGGACTCCCTTCTGCAGTCTTTCCAGTCGGCGTTTGGAGCAAGATGCTGCCGAGTGCGGCTGTCGGAAGTGAGCGACGGCGTGGGAGAGCGGCGTCTGCCACGTGGGGGCATTTTCCGGTGAATACATGCGCGCCGCTTCGAGCTCATCACTGCACTCGTCGTCGCCGCGCTATCCACCATGGTACGTATCTTTCATGCCCCAGCCGCCTCCTGGACTACCTATGCCCCGCCCGAGCACGATTTGGAGGGCTGATTCGCGATGGACGGGCTGGATGCGATCTCGTTGGTCTGGATGTCACTGAGCCTCGGACGCTGATATCCTTCGCCTCTTCAGACGAAAAAGAGAAGAAATGGCGGCCGTAACAAGAAGGGACGTGGCCACGTCGGATTCGTTCGCTGCTCGAACTGCTCGCGCTGCGTTGCGAAGGACAAGGCCATCAAGCGCTTCACCGTAAGGAACATGGTCGAGAGCGCCGCCGTCCGCGACATCTCCGAGGCGTCGATCTACCCTGGTGCGTGCTTTCTATCACTTCATTGCGAATATATTTCTAATCTTTATCTGCAGAGTACGTCGTCCCGAAGTTGTACATCAAAATCGCATACTGTGTCTCCTGCGCCATCCACTCGCATGGTGCGTTTCCGTCTATCCAGCTCTCTGAGATCTGAATACTCATACATCTGTGTTTCTATAGTTGTCCGTGTACGCTCGCGTGAGGGTCGTCGCAACCGTGCACCTCCCCCGCGTGTTCGGTGGAAGGATGGCAAGAAGGTCAACCCCGCCGTCGTCGCTGCCGAGGAGGCCAAGGCGAAGGCCGCCGCTGCCGGCACGGCATAAACCAGCTTCACCCCCACTTTCGTGTTGTTGTAGTTGTATTATTTGCCATGCTTTCCGCACTTTGACCTGTCTCGACCACCACATGCGCCTCTCGTACAATATGCAGAATAACATCTTGCGCAAGTCTCGCGCTGACCCGCATCGTATCGTGTGATGGCTTGTTTGGGTTACAGCGCGCGTACAGATATTCGTGCGTCGTGGCGCAGGTACAGATCCTCTGTAAAGAACGTTTCCGGATTCGCAACACGAGTACATATTGTGCTACGCATGGTGTCGCAAGAGATGGTGGACGTCGAAAGGATGATCAAGCGTTAGCCTGTAAGCCCGTAGCAAGCTGCATGCAGGCAGAACTAGTACTGAGGCCTGAAGGAGGAAACCAGACCATAGCTATCTCGTCGAGCTTGTCTTCTCGAACCTTGGGCTTCTACTCGAACATCCAGTATTCGGTCACACGTATTGCAGTTGAAAATGGCATTATATTCTCGAGAGGGATGTCCCTTTCACCACTATCTAGAAATCCATCATCGCCCGAAGGCTAGTGTTGCTAGCGAAAGCGAAGAGTAGTGTTCCTCTCCGCCACATTGTAAATGTCCCCCTCCTCTGTAGAAACGGCAGAAGGGAGTGATAAGGTGTTGGCGTTGAGAAGAAGAGGCGGGACAACGGCGAAAATTGGTTTTGTTGCGTGTCCGCGGGGATTGCCGGAGTGAGAGATAGGGGCACTTTTATCCAAGCGACATGACGCCACTCGAGGAACGCACCCCGACGCCGATGGGAGAGTCAAGCTCTTCCAAATCCCTTCCACTCTCGGCGGGCGCTCGGTCGCGCGGCGCGTTTGCCTCGCGCATTATCGTAAACAATACCAAGTCACGACTGCATAGCCATATCGCTTTGTGAGCCATCGGACCGCGTAAGCAAGCCGACGCCGCAGGCGAATCATCCCGTCCCACTCCGCGCCTCAGCCCCTCGAGGAGCTGCGCCATTCATTGCTCGAAACTGTACCTTGACTTGTAACCACCACCATCTCTGCCCGCGAATGAAGTTCAATAACCCGCTGCCTCAAAACTTGGCCAAGGAATGCGACAAGGCCGCTAAGATCTGTGCGTGGTGCCACTTCTTTCCTCGGATCTCTACAGGTTCCTGATACGTTCCTAGTCAAGAGCTTTGTGGATGGAGGCAACAATGGACTCGATGGTGTATGTGTCAGGAACATCAGAGGCCCTTGTGATGTATCTGAACTCTGCGTAGGTTATCCCGCGACATGTTCTCGAGCAAGCAAAGGGCTTTGCTATCTTTACTGTCTTCAAAGCCGGCTTCGTGTTCTCCGCTCGTGCAGGCAGCGGTATCGTTATAGCACGACTCGAGGATGGCAGTGAGTTCTCACCTCGCTCAGATTCTCATCACCGGCTGAGGATTGTTCAGGTTGGTCCGCTCCGAGTGCCATTGGCACTGCGGGCGTGGGTTTCGGCGGACAAGCCGGGGCTGAAGTAACCGACTTCTTGGTCGTACTAAACTCACGTTCAGTTCGTGACTCTACCCTGCTTCATATGTCTGCATATCTAACCTATGTATTATCCAGGCTGTCGTAAGTTCTCAAAGTAGCGCCGAATCCATTGCTCGATTCGCTTATGCTCTCATAGCGTTCATTCATGGCCGCCGGCTCGCTCACATTGGGCGGGAACATGTCGCTCGCAATGGGCCCGCTAGGTCGTAACGGCGAAGCGACGGGCGCGCTCAATACATCCGGCAAACTAGCGGCCATGTACTCGTACTCGAAGACGAAAGGTCTCTTTGGCGGTGTCTCGCTTGAAGGAAGTGTGATCGTCGAGCGGCAAGACGCGAATGCACTTGCCTATCACTCGGATGTGTCCGTCAAGCAGCTTCTCTCCGGATCGGTCGACATGCCCGACTTTGCACAGAATCTGGTCACCACACTCAAGGCCTGTACGGGTATGCCCGGCATGCGCGGTTGGGTGGACGACTCGCCTGCAGCGGTGGGTACACCTGGTGGACCCTCTACCTCGCCAAAAGGCTATGCGTTCAGCGGTATCAGTTCATCAGGTCCAAAGACGCCCACGGGATCGTTCATGTCCCGCGCGAAGCAGCACAAGAAGAACTCTCCTTCCTTCCCGCCACTCAGCTGGGGCTCGCGCAAGAACGAAGGCAGCTACTTCGGCGCGGAGGGTGCGGCGTACTCGTCCACGGGACGTAGAGCGGACGATACAGTTTCGGAACCATATGACAGCACCTACGACGTGCGCTCAACTACGCCGTTATCCTCAGCACGGCGCTCGCCGGTGGAGACTAAGAAGCCGTCACCTACCCGCGACCTTCTCATGGACGATGGCCCTACGAAGTTCGAGACGCACTTCGCCAGTGACTTCGTGCCCGAGTCACGGCCAGCAGCGAAGCCTCTTTCGTACTCGAACGGCTCTTCGCACATGTTGTCGTTCGGAGCGTCGGACCTCGATCCTTTCCCCGCACCACCTCCGACGAATGGTAATAGCTTCGGCCACGCGCGCTCGCAGTCTGCTTTCCCTGGCGGCTCTGTGGGCAGTCGCAACCATTATGCGCCGCCCGTGCAGCCTACATCGACTAGTGAATACGACAGCAATCCGTTCGCGCCGACAATTGACGATGACGATCCGTTTGGGCTTGGACTCGGGCGGCGCAGTCCAACAGGCGGAAGGGCGTCCGCACTGTCGTCTCCTAGTCCGAAACCGTTCATTGCGCCGAAACGAGAGCTTACGACGCCTATGCCTGCGGATGGGATCGCAAGGGCGATTGCGCTATTCGACTTCAACGCCGTGCAAGGTGGGGATCTGTCCTTTAAGCAGGGCCAGGTTATCACCGTCACGGAGAAGAGCGATGATTCGAATACTTGGTAAGCTTGAATTGTGAATTGTATGCGATGAGCAGTCTCTGATTGCGACCAGGTGGAAGGGTAAACTCGAAGGCCGTGAAGGGATATTTCCGGCGAACTTCGTCGAGGTTGTACGAACGTGATGGTACGGCGAAGCTCTACCGTAGATCTCAATGGATGCCTTGTATGTCGCCTCTCTCTTGTAGCACTGTTTGTGTATCTGTATGAATATGCAAGTGTACATGTATGAATGATTTGGTCTCGTACGGCTCGCGTTAGGATAGAAGTACTGCACTTGGTTTCAGCAACTAGATTGGAAGTTAGGGGCTGGAGAGCGGCAAAAGCCGAAGCGCCTTATGGCCGCGCGACGATGGTCTTTCGCGTTGTTTCGGTCCCTCACGTCAGTGACAGTGGGCAGGACGATAATGCACATGACTATCCGTATCCCATGAACTTATCTGCGTCTTTGTGAGCATACCCCACGCAAGCTGCATGCAGTAGCGCCCCGGCGCCATCATCCCATCACGCACTTCCGCGCCGACCAGGTCTTCTCGAACTCCTCCCGTCCACCCGTATCACGGAATCCTCTTACAGAGCGTCCCGTCGCACCACAAATTCGTCTATCTATCATCTCACACGCGCAAGATGAACATATAAAGCTGATGCCGTCGACTGCGAAAGGATCTGACTCCGGATCCCTGCTTTCGCTCTGGACCCGCGGGCCAGTGTCAACAGCAAATTTGACCTGTCCCCGTCCTTGACTGCTGTCCATCACAGTCATGGAAAAGCAAGACGTTGAGGCCGCTGGGCCCGACCCAGTCTTGAGCGAGAAGCAGTCAATCGCGAGCGGCGAGGTCCCGTTACCGACGACGCCAACTTCACGCTTCCAGCGCTTGACGAACATCTTGAAGACATGGGGCGTAGAGACGAACGGGTGCGTGAACCTTTCTCTTCGCACAAGTGCTTGGCTGACTGTAAGGCGCAGGATCGAGCCTATACCTATCGAAAGTCGCACCGAGCGCCGGACATATCAATTCTTCTTCCTCTGGCTGTCAACCAATTTGAGCGTCTTGACGTGCGTGCCTTCTTTTCGGCAGCACTGGGACGTCATAGGACTGATATACACTTTCTAGCGTTAGCACAGGAGTATCTGGTCCAGCGTTCTTCAGCCTTGGCCGTCGTGACTCGCTCGTTATCATCTTGGTGGTGGACCTCACGTGCGCACAATCACGAATGAATACGGGATGTGGATGCTCACTTCAGAACCATACAGAACATGTCTGATACCGGCGTACTTGTACGTACTGTCACTTTGGACTGGCCTTCTTACCGACAGCTAAGCCTTCGTCTAGCGCGGCCTTTGGTCCCAAGCTCGGGACGCGAGCAATGGTCCAGGGGCGCTTTTCATGGGGGTTAGTCAGTCCGCTATCATTGTGTGAGTAGGGATATATACTGACACATATCCAAGTTTCTACGGCGGCATCATACCTAGCCTATTCAATATCTTCTCCCTCCAAGGATATCTCGTCCTGAACGCGATCATCGGCGGCCAACTGCTCGCATCCGTGAGCTCTCACCTCAACGACACGCTCGGCATCGTGATCATCTCTGTTATCTCGCTCGCAGTGACTTTTGCTGGATATCGTGTTCTGCACATGTACAAAACCTCGCTTACCGTTCCATTCTTCCCACTGACCGTGTTATACAGATATGAGCAGTACGCATGGATACCCAACTTCCTCGCTTTCTTGACTATGCTGGGTGCTGGTGCCAAACATATCGTAGACGTTGATACGCCCACCGCGACGCCCGCCAATGTGTTGTCATTCGCGTCGCTCGTATGCATCTCAGTCTACAGTTGGTGCACCATGTCACCTGACTACGGTGTCTACCATGCTCCTGCGCCAACCTGGAAGATCATGCTCTATGTCTACCTTGGCTTCTTATGTGGCAGCGTGAGTGCATGCATACTTCTAAACTACCCTCAGCGAGCTGACTATAGATCACTTACAGATGCCTGGACACATGATAGGCGCGGCTTTCGCCGCAGGTGCGCCAGCAGTTCCAGCTTGGCAAGCGGGCCTCGGCGCAGACTTTGGCAACGTTGGAGGGCTTGTCGGCGCAGTGCTCTTCGAAGCTGGCGGTTGGGGAAAGTTCCTTGCTGTCATATGCGCATTGACAATACCCAGCGCTGTTGCGCCCACTATGTGTGAGTGGGATAGATTCGTGTTGTCCTGCCTCATGCTGACGTAGCAACAGACAGCTTTGGTACCAGCTTCATGACGGTGACTCCCATTCTGGCCCGCTTGCCGCGATATACCTACGCCTTTGTCGCAACAGCGATGTGAGTGTTTCTCAGAATAGTTATCGCTAGGACGTGCTAATGAAACCCCGCAGTCTGATACCAGTAGCGGTCGTCGGTGCTAACTCTTTCTACGACACTTTCGTCGATGTTCGTCGCACCTTTACAGCGGTACCAATCCCGTTGCTAACCCTGTACATTGCACCAGATCATCTCCGTCATCGGCTACTGGAGCGCAGGTTTCGCGGGTATCGTTATGGCCGATCACTCGATTATCAGACGTGGTCGCTGGTCGAGCTATCGCCCTGTAGAAGACTGGGATAATCCTCGCGTCCTTCCTCTCGGCTTCGCCGCCATCTTCGCGTTTCTGTGCGCCGTTGGTATCATCGTGCCCTCGATGAGCCAGGTGTATTATGTCGGGCCGATAGCAGCGGCTGGTGCCGGAGACATCGGAATCTGGCTTGGCTTCACCGTCGCTGCGCTTGTGTATGTGCCGTGCAGGTTGATGGAGATGCAGCTGGAGAAGAGACTGGGCAGAGGCGGTGCGGTGCACTTATGAAGAGTTGCCATTATATGAAGTTATGATAGACGGAACAACGATGACTGCTATGCGCGACAATGAAGCAGCGCTATGATGGCTTTGAAATAGTCTTCCCGGTCGAGTTTGGTGATGCGCTTCATCATCATGGCCACCTGGACCGCTGTGCGTTGCCTCCGTCTTTCGTGCACATTATTTCGCACTACTATTTATCCGCCATATAACATATGCGTCGCTCTATATGCCTATTCTGCGCGAGCCGCGTGCAGTAGCGCCTGAGCGCTATCACCCTATCACACACTTGTGCTTCGACGCGGTCTTCTCCCGTCCACCCGTATCATGGAATCCTCTTATAGAGCGCCTCTTCGCACCACGTATCCATTTATCCTCAAAGGATGGCCCCGCGCGCACGCCGCCCTTTCAACGAAGATGAACTCAGATGAAGATATAAGGCCGATGCCGCCCACTAATCTGACCACGATTCCCTGCTCTCGTTCTGGACCCTCTGACCAGTGCCAAAGTCATCTTTCACTTCTCTGTCTTCGACTGCCACTTGCCACAGTCATGGAAAAGCAAGACGTTGAGGCTGCTGCGCCCGTCCCGGTCTTGAACGAGAAGGACTCAATCGCGAGCGGCGAGGTCCCGTTACCGACGACGCCGACTTCGCGCTTCCAGCGCTTGACGAACATCTTGAAGACATGGGGCGTAGAGACGAACGGGTGCGCGGACCGTTCTCTTACACAAGTGCTTGGCTGACTGTAAGGCACAGGATCGTGCCTATACCTATCGAAAGTCGCACCGAGCGCCGGACATACCAACTGTTCTTCATCTGGCTGTCAGCCAATTTGAGCGTCTTGGCGTGCGTGCCTTCTATTCGGTAGCACCGGAATGTCTTACGAATGATAAACGCTCTCGTCAGCGTTAGCACAGGGATATCCGGTCCAGCATTCTTCAGCCTTGGCCGTCGGGACTCGTTAGTTATCATCTTGGTGGTGGACCTCATGTGCGCACTCTAACGAATGAACCCGAGAGACTGATGCTCACTGCAGAACTGCACAGATCATGCCTGATACCGGCGTACTTGTGCGTATTTCGGACCAACTTTCTTGCGCATAGCTGAGCCTTTGTCTAGCGCCGCCTTTGGTCCTAAGCTCGGGACGCGAGCAATGGTGCAAGGGCGCTTTTCATGGGGGTCAGTCAATTCGCCATGCTTGTATGAAGTGCGAAGTACTGATACGACTTCTAAGTCTCTACGGCGGCATCGTACCCAGCCTTTTCAATGTCTTCTCTCTGCAAGGTTTTCTTGTCCTGAACACGATCATCGGCGGTCAATTACTCGCGTCCGTGAGCTCTCACCTCAACGACACGCTCGGCATCGTGATCATCTCTGTTGTCTCGCTCGTAGTGACTTTTTCTGGCTACCGCGTCCTGCACCTGTACGAAGCCAAGGTCAAGTCTTTCTCCTTCTTCTCACTGACTGGATTGTACAGGTATGAGCAGTACGCGTGGATACCCAACGTCTTCGCTTTTTTTACTATGCTGGGTGCTGGTGCCAAACATATCGTGGAAGTTGACACACCGACTGCAACACCCGCGAGTGTGCTGTCCTTCGCGTCGCTCATTTGTATCTCGGTCTTTAGTTGGTGCACCATGACACCAGACTACGGCGTCTACCATGCTCCTGCGCCAACTTGGAAGATCATGCTTTATGTCTACCTCGGATTCTTATGTGGCAGCGTAAGTGTATGCATGCTTCTCAACTACTGTCAGCGAGCTGAGTAGAGGCTTTACAGATGCCCGGACACATGATAGGTGCGGCTTTCGCAGCAAGCGCACCAGCAGTGCCAGCTTGGCGAGCGGGTCTCGGCGCAAACTTTGGCAACGCTGGAGGGCTCGTTGGCGCAGTGCTCTTCGAATCTGGTGGCTGGGGAAAGTTCCTTGCCGTTGTATGCGCGTTAACAATCCCAAGCGCTGTTGCGCCAACTATGTGTGAGAGGAATACACTGACAGTGTCCTGTATTATGCTGACGTAGTAACAGACAGCTTTGGCACCAGCTTCATGACGGTGACTCCCATTCTGGCCCGCTTGCCGCGATATGCCTACGCCTTCGTCGCAACGGCGATGTGAGCGTTTCTCGGGCCGCCCCCTGGCTACTATGTTCTAATGAAACATTGCAGTTTGATACCAGTAGCGGTTGTTGGTGCTACTTCTTTCTACGACACGTTCGTCGATGTTCGTCAAATCCTTACAGACGCCCCGAACCCGTTGCTGACCTTTTACACTAGATCATTTCCGTCATCGGCTACTGGAGCGCAGGTTTCGCGGGTATCGTTATGGCCGATCACTCGATTATCAGACGTGGTCGCTGGTCGAGCTATCGCCCTGTAGAAGATTGGGATAATCCTCGCGTCCTTCCTCTCGGCTTCGCCGCCATCGTCGCATTTCTGTGCTCCGTTGGCATTATCGTGCCCTCGATGAGCCAGGTATATTATGTCGGGCCGATAGCAGCGGCTGGTGCCGGAGACATCGGAATCTGGCTTGGCTTCACCGTTGCTGCGCTCGTGTATGTGCCTTGCAGGTTGTTGGAGATGCGGGTGGAGAAGAAACTCGGCAGAGGCGGTGCGGTGCACTCATGACGAGGTGTCATTACACAAGGTTATAATATAATGAAACAGCGATGACTGCTATACACGATGGGGTACTGATGAAGCAATGCTATGACGGCTTTGAATAGTCTTCCGGGTCGAGTTTGGTGACCCATGTCTTCTTCATTGTCCTGTACGAGATTAGTCAATTGCATATCGTATGACATCGTCAGCTCACCACTTTGAGGCGCTCTCCCTGCAGAAGTCGCATCGGCACTCTACATTCGATCCTGGCGGTGGCGGAGCAAGATCAACATCCTGGGGAACCAGAACACAGTCACAGTCGTCCCAGTCGATCTTCGCCTCTGGGTCCTTATGCCAGGCGATGGGTCCACTAATGCCGCTAGCCTGCATGTGGCCGCATAACTGACCGAGCACAGCGGTGGTTAACCATTCTGAACGAGGATCGGGCGCAAGCTCTAGGGAAGCGTGCTCGAGGAAGTCTAGTATTGGCTTAAAGCGGCAATCAGGCGCGACGAGGTTCCACTGTGGGTCTGTGAGATCGACGTCGAGTTCGCTCTCAAACTCGTTTTCCACGCAACATACTGAGATGCGATTGAGAATCGTGGAAGGGAAAGGACGCGAGGGATGTATGCTCACCGACGACAGGGTCGTGAGGCTCAATGAGAGGGTGCTCGTTCCGATGTCTGTCCGCCAGAGTTGCGCCCTGCTCGGCCAGGAAGCTCCAGAAATTGTTCTCTCGAGGGTATAGGCCGACAGACTCCTTATGACGAGTAGTTACCGTTAGGCGAAATCGGTTCGATCTAACCGCACAGAGCCTGGATAAGCTAATGCAAGTACGACAACCGTGAAACCGATCTGTGTACCTTGAGTTTCGCCAGGTGATAAGGTTCATTTTGGGATACGCTTCACCCCATGAGGACAACCGGATGGCAACGTCTACGTTCTCTCGACGGGAGGTCAATAGATCAGGTATAATGTCCTGGACGTGGCCCAGAGGCAGAAAACAACACATGTCCCTTATATGGAGATGAGACGTATCATGTGGGGGTACCCAGCCATAAGTCCCGGCGGCAAGATGCGAGACGCCGTTGTCCCAGCCAACGTTGGTGAACTCTGTTTGGTACCACGGCATATCTCCCAGAGCGGCAAGCCTGCGTAGCTCTCGCAAGGACATCTCGTCGGCGCGTTTGGTCATGTACGTCTGTACAAGTTGCTGAAATGAGAACCCGAAGCGTATGGAGGCTCTTTCCCAAAGGGCAAAGAAGAGCTTGTCGATCAAGTCGTAAAATTGACGCTGTCGCTGTGAAGCGGCGGTATATTGTAAGCATCAGTTCTGGTATGCTCTCAGGATAAGTACGTACTGTCATGATACGGTTCTCGTGGGCAAAACTCCCAGTTTCCGGAAATATAACCAGAGTGATGCGGATTATCTAACTCTCGTCGTAAGCAGGGCGAACTCGCTAGTACACATAGGTATCACTCACTGGGTGAAGTATGTACCTGAACTGAGCACAAGGGTCCGGATAACATAGACTAGGGTCCTTGGGACAACCAACTTTATGTAAATACCACAGGCATTGTGCAGGAGCTGTCCGTCTGATGTCAGGCAGGGTGAGCAAGAATGAGTCGTCGCCGGCGACCATCACATCCGCGTCTGTCAGGCCCTTAATAACGTTGAGCTAGATGATTTGATTACAGGTGACCGTGTGGACAACATACCTCGAGAACGCCGACTAATTGCTCGTCGGTGAGTTCGAACTGTTGCTGAACGTGCTTCGCCGCGTCCTTCAATCAAGGTTAACTGTGAAGGGTATCCATCTCGAAGACCTGGCAATACCCGTAGAGTGCGAAGCTGCAGAACACACGGCCGTTAGTTATGAGATAGAAGTCATCATCCTCCACGTACACCATGGTAGTACAGATGCACGTTCTGAACTATCGTGCGCTCTGCTAATGTCATCATCGTCCACATGTGGAGACCTAGGCGAGGAACTGTCCAAAGCGTAACGTGAGCAAATGCTACACGAGGGCACAAAAATAGATACCTACCAGACTTCAGTATGATGAATAGTTGTGGCGCGTCGGCTTGAGCGGAGTACGCCAATAGTTCGGGCAAGCGTGCGTAGCTGTAAAGGATAAAGCTCGCGGATAATGCACGCCTGGAGAGACTGGACTAACCGGAGCTTCTTGAGTATTCTCAAGTCATCGCGCCATATCTAGGGAGACTTGTCAGCGGGGATAAGGACGAGACGCGCGGGAGTTGTACCTGCAGGTCATGATACTCTTTGCACAGAACCACACCTCCGTGCCCCGTCATGTACACGTTGGTCGCACCAGAGTACCAGCCAGTCCTTCCAGCGGGGTTAACTTCGATGTGTTTGATGTCGTGAGTTTGGATCCTAAGGTACTGACAAATGACAGCTGAGCAGGCAGCGGCGCGTGGAGGCAGAGGTGAATTACGCCGAGTTCGTCTCGATCCCGATTCAGAAGGAGGGCCCTGACGTCCTTCTGCGTTTCTCGGGCGACCACATTGGTGTCCAGATTCAGGGCAATCTGAACAGAGTTAAGTATGGCGATGGCCCATACCTGAGCGAGGCACTCACGTTGAAGGTATGAAATGCGTTGGCAAGTTCCATTCGCTGTCCCTCGACTATCGCATCGAACGCATCGCGCATCACGAAGGTACGCCAACCTTTGGCAGCGCCGATCTCTCGAACTCTAGTGCTGGTCTCGATGAAGACCCTGCGTCGCAACTCAGTCCGTGGACCGTGATTGGAGAAAGAAACGGAAGCGTACCGAGCGAGCTCGCGCATCTTCTCCTCGACCTGGGGTGGCCATTCTGGACGGTCCACTAGCCGCCGGCTGACATCCTCCAAGGCTTTGGACGCATATTCCGCGAGATCTTCGCAATCTTTTCTCCGCCGGCGAGCGCTCTAATCGCAGATCCCATCGGTCAGTCATGCTCACAGACGAAGAATGTCAAATCAAGACCTTGGCTTCGTCGATTAGCGTACGGGCGGCTGAGGCAGCCAAACCCAGTCCGGGAACCGATGGCACAAGATCGTTGAGCTGATCGACGATCTCCAGAGCTCTCGTTGCCGCACTCAATGCTATGTCGGTCTTGTTGTCACGAATTCTGAGGCTTCCGCGAGTGCTCCCAGCCGGCGAAGACGGGGAGCTCGCAGACGCCGACGGCGATGATGCCGAGATAACGATACGTGGCATGAGACGAAGATGCCTCGGAGAAGGCTGAACCGGAAGACTGTTCGGCCGCGTATATGTACCAGCAGCCGCGAGGCAACTCTCCTGATTATTTTGCACCGTCGGACACCCACAACTCGGGAGCGCTCGCGTGGCCTTGTTCTACATCAGGCAAAGCGTGCCTTGTGTGAGCGAGTATTTTGCACCGTCAAAGTCATACAACCTCATACAACTCTGAAAATGTACGTACGCAAGCACGCCATCGATGCATGGCCATCTCAGATGAAAGATCGCCCTGCAACAAGTGGAGACTGCGGAGGGCTGGATGACGGACTGGCTGAGGACACGATCACCCAAAACAAGATGGTGGAAGGCGACGAGGCGACAGACAGTAGGTTCAGGGCTGCAGCCGGAGAGCGATATCCAGCGCTGCGCGTCAACTGCGCATGTTCAATCGAGTGCGGTACGGCCAAACATGATCAACATTGGTTCGCTACCTGGTGGTGAGTGAGCTCCCTCTCAAGCCCGGCTTTCGAATTGATGTACTCCTAACAGCACATGTTTTCATCGCAGGCGGGTAAGGCTTCATTGCGATGAGAGTGGAGCCGAACGTGTCGCGCCGAAAGCTGGTTGTTGAACAAGGCATGGAAGCAAGGTCCGGCTACGATGACAGCGGACTAGAAAGTCTAATCAGAGTGAAGGCAAGGATTGGCTTGCCCAAAATGGAAGTGGACACACCTGACTGACCAGATTCCCACCGTCCAAGGTCACTTCTTCAGCGACCACCACAATCGGTCTGATATACCGTAGCCTCGTGTGCCGATACACCCCTCGCGTGTCTTCCAAGCCCAATAGCAATCAGTTTTAGCGAAGTTCGACGACGAATTCCTTGCGGCCGGCCCCATCCTGGCCGCAAATGGGCTGACATTTGGCTGACATTCGTCGAGCTCCCGATGCCTTCCAGGTCCCAACAACAGTGTCCCTACTGGGCACTGCTACATGCCTTCCGAGCTTAGACATGTTCATTTCTTCTCTTGGAAGGAGACTAAGGCGGCCCTGTGCGCGATGCGTGCCGCTACGAATGCCGAAGACGGTGCCGCGAGCTGCCAGCTCGCATTCCAGGGCTGCGTAATCGGCGAGCATATCTTCGGCAAAGGTTATAACTCCTTTCTTCACGGATCCGAAGGCTCTCCGTATCCTACCTGTACCCGTCATGGCATCTCCCCCTGCTCATACTCAGGTTTTGATCGTCGGCGGCGGCCCAGCAGGCTCATACGCAGCCGCTGCTCTCGTTCGCGAGGGACTCCACGTTGTTCTCTTTGAGGCTGCCGAGTTCCCCCGATATCACGTCGGCGAAAGCCTCATACCTTCTGCCAGACATCATCTCAGTTTCATCGGCGCAGACTCCAAAGTTGAAGCGGCTGGGTTTACCGTCAAGGTAAAATGACCTCTATTGATCAGCTTTCGCACACATATTAAACGATTTGTCAGCCCGGAGCAGCTATGAAGTTCACGCAACATAAACAGACGGGATGTACGTGCTTGGATATAGCAAATTGCTTGCACCCGTCTAATCGTGCGTTGACAGACACCGACTTCATCGCGCTCGGAGCAGATCGATACGTCTGGAATGTCTGCCGCGCTGATTTCGACACCCTGCTGCTTAACCATGCCAAAGATGAGGGCACTCTCGTTTTTCAGCGGACTAAAGTCACAAACATCACTTTCGCTGAAACTGGACGGCCAATCTCTGCTACGTACACTTGCGCCGCAGATGCTGCGTCGAGCTCTGGCTCCCCTACAGAGCGCACCATCACCTTCGACTACCTCATAGACGCGTCTGGTCGTGCAGGCATCCTCTCTACACGATATCTGAAGACGCGCAATTACAACAAAGCCCTGAAGAACGTCGCTACTTGGGCATACTGGCGCGACGCTGGTACTTACGGTGCCGGTACGAGCGCTGAAGGCGCGCCATTGTTCGAAGCCTTGTCTGGTACGTCGAGTGGTAACAATGAAACGCCATCAGCTAATGCGCACTGTATGTAGACGAGTCAGGCTGGGCATGGTTTATTCCCTTGGCCGGCGGCCTTACCTCCGTCGGTATTGTGCGCGACCAGCAGGCCATAGTCTCAAAGGCCTACTCTCCAGCCGAATCCCCTCCAACTTCACTGAATGTGCCACCTCGCCCACCGACAACACCTGTCCGCGCTACCCGACCTCGCGGCTCTTCTCTTCTATCTCCCTCTACCCCGATCAGCCCGCTCTTTGCAAAATTCGCTCTGGATACACCCAGTACCGCACCATCTACGCCACCCTCTCTGTCTCCTGCCGCTGTACCTAAACTGGGGTTGCACATCACGCTGCCTACGAGCGCGGCACCTCCAAGTCCTACTTCATCATACGATGGCGCACCGCTCGATCTGCCATTCTCTCCTGGAGGTTCGCTGGCTGGTGACCGCCGAAGCTCGGCTACCGATGTGGGGGATAGGATCTCCAGTGGGCGTGGAGCACAACGATATCTAGCAGCACTCGAACTCGCACCCGCCGTGAGAGACCTCCTTGGCTCGCAGGCAGAGCTCAGCAGACATGGTGATCCTAGCAGTGTCGCTCGCGCTACCGAGGACGCCAGCACGGGTACTGATGCGTGGGAAGACGCATTCATACGTACGGCAAGCGACTTCAGTTACTCTGCGGCGTCTTACGGCGGCGAAGGTTATCGCATCGTAGGCGATGCTGGCGGTAAGTGCTTGTTATGGTCTACTGCTTCCGCTTCTGACAGATACTGTAGCATTCATCGACCCGTTTTTCTCATCGGGCATTCACCTGGCGATGACATCCGCGCTCGCTGCTGCTGCATCCATTGCGTCGGCTGTTCGTGGTGAGGTCGCCGAGAGCGATGCGAGTACATGGTTTACGTCTCGTGTCACCGTATCATACACACGGTTAGCCTGTACTCAAACATCCGGTCAAGCGATGAGCTGACTACCGCATAGGTTTCTGGTTGTCGTACTCAGCGCGTACAAGCAGATGCGCTCGCAAAGCACCGACGTCCTCAATGATGTCGGCGAGAACAACTTCGACCGCGCGTTCAGGACACTGCGACCTGGTATGGATATATGACTAGTCACCCGATGAACAATGCGCTGACGCCCATCTTGCAGTCATTCAAGGTAATGCGGACCTCGGCCCGTGTGCCACGGAAGAGGAAATCCAGCGCGCTCTCGACTTTTGCACCGACCTGTTCACGCCCACATCACCCAGCGAGCATGCCGCTGTACGGACCCGTATCGCAGCCATGTCGGTTGCTGATTCGGCCTCACGCGTGGAGACCATAATGCATACAACACAGCCGGGTTTGGCGACAGCGCCGCCGCGCATTCATGGCCGCAAACGCAGCGGCACGATCGACAAAGTCCTGCAGTGGTTCAAGGGTCCAGACGAAGATGACGACCACCCTCTTCGGCCGACACTCCCACCTCGTGCCGACTCTGAACCTCTACTCTCCAACCTCGATGCGCTGCTCGACGTGCGCGCTCCTGTGCTTGGCGCGCAAACGCTCGAGGCTGCGGCGAGCATCACGTCCCGAGGAAAGTCCGCTGCCAGCGGCAAGGATGCTGCTGCGGAGGCTGAAGAGGAGACACGGCGCGTGTTGACGAAGATCAACGCGAGGCGGGTCATTCATTCCGAGCATGGCGGGCTACACTCGCTAGAGGAAGAGGCGCTGGGTGCGCTTGGGTTACGTGTGCGCCTGGAGCGAGGAAGGCTTGGACTTGTACGCGATCCGGAGCATATAGAGGGACCTCAGACGACTTGCGCATGATCAAGTAGTCTACGAGTGTGCCACAGGACATTTGATAATACACGTGCATGGGCTTCGGTACATCTGCTATGACAATCCTTGCGGCTCTGAGCAGACTGCTGGTGTTGTGTGTCCTGACGAGCCTACAGCGACTGACTTTTCCAATCGCTAAGCGTCTTCGTGTCGACGAACTCGCGTATCTCCTTCACCTTCGGCTTATCACCCTCGGTGAGAGTGAAGAGGAAGATGGACTCGTTGTTGAACAAGGTCTTGCCGTCTTCCTCGGCATACAGACGGGACTGAAGGCGGTCAGCTAGGCTACCCCAGGACACGCTTGTGTCGACATACATGAGCCCAGACACGGTTGTCGCTCTCGATGTGATCGAAGATCTCGTACTGGAGCAGTCTCAGTCGCCGTGGACATTGACGTGAACGAGACGATGACCATACCTTCATTGGGAGCTTCCCAAGAGCCTCAGAAATGGAGCGAGCGTAGGCCAATGCCTTCTCCTTGTCCTTGATTCCATCGTCGGCGATGGCTGGTATCGTCTTATGGTGATAGGTATCGTCGAAGAGGTTGGCCAAAGCATCGAAGTCCCAACTTGCAGCGGCGGCGTACCAAGCGAGCACGGTTGAGAGAGTAGGAGAGTGTTCAGAGGGTGGCGTAGGCGAAGCCATCATGCAGCATGCGGAGGGACTGGCGCAAGTCATATATATCTGCACATAGTAATAGAGAGGTTCGGAGCAGAAGCGAAGCAAGCCTCAATAGTCATGCGATATTCGCGGTGTGAAGCGAGCGCGGTACAATTCGTCATCAAGCTAGAGGCGCTGAATGCAGTCAATCTAGCCCCTGATAATCCCTCTCAACGATGTCTTCATGTTTACATGGTTTGCATCGGCAACTCTATTTTTCTCGAGCTCGTTTGCACGTGAAAGTGCATTGACGGCATCGTCGCTGGCACGTCAAGGCTAGAGGCATACCCATCAGACCGGAATTGTTCAGATGGTATCGCAGAGCAGTCACGTACCTTTGTGGTTCATAGGTGTAATTGGCAAGACCGCGGTACATGCGCGTCGCACAGATACAACTGTGCTCGCTTTAGTGAATCATTTCTCGACGAGATATTTCGCAATGGGACATACAGAGCGGAGACTTCGAAGGGATGCATCATCTGTGTGTGAGGAAGAAACAGGGTCAGAGAGTCTCAGGGTGAAGATGATCGGTGAGAGGAGCGACTGACTATAGTCATAGGCTCTGGGGATTGTTCAGTCAGATGCACGCATCACGTACAGTCAAGTATTGACAACTTACCATTCAGACTGAGGACGGAGAGAGCTACGGCAGGAACTTCAGCTGCGACCACCAATGCCATCCACAATAGGCCCTATACAGAGATATGTAAGTAACTCGCTGAACTAGCGGTCAGATGTTCATCACCTGATGGTACAAGTATCTGGCGACGCCAAAGTGTCGTGACTCCTCCATACGGAGAAGACCCACAAGCATGAGGACGATCAACACGATATCTGTCCCAAGGACAGCACTTGTCGGCAATTGTTGTCCATTAGGAGCGCTTAGGCATATCCCAGAGCTTTGTCCGCCCCTTGATGGATTCTAGAACAAGCCGTCAGCAATGTGTGCACATCGAAGATTCTCTGAGAATACTTGCCGAAACCAGGCTTTGGACGTTTACGACGAAAATAACTAAAACTAGGCCATATGAGATAGCCATTACTAGCCTTTTACGCTCCCAGATAGCAATTCTGTTTGCATTGAGTTCTTAGATATACCTTGCAAACACTAGAGAGAGGTTGAAGGCAGCGGAGACGTACACGCGAAGTGCAATCATGAGGGATGCGCTGGCTGTTATCACGTAGGATAAAACCTGTCTGATATTGAGTGCTGTAGCTGGGATAACGCGGACTTCAACGGACCGTGACGGTCGTCTCAAAGGCCTGTAGAGGGCAGTACTTAGTGCCGTCGCCTTTCTGACAGGAGATAGGCAAATGCTCACCGTGCAGTCATTCTCGACGGTCTGTATTACCAGAATCAGTGTTAGCCATACCATCAGTGCCAGTCGACATCCAGTGTAGAGCTGAAAAAAGTCAGCATTAACTTCAACACCGAGTGACTGCGGCCGAGATACCCAGACGGTCCATAGGTACTTGCGTCGACCTGTCCAGACTCCCCATTCGTAATCCAGCGTTGAGACGAAATCCCAGCTTTGGGCCATCAGCGCTCAAGATAAATGTGGTAATGGACAAGTACAGATTTTACGCACATCACGGCTCCAAGCGTCAAGTGAAGGAATTTGAGAAAGGTCACTAGAGCCGATTAGATATCTTTTGGCGAGACGAGCATCACATTCAACTCGAGCTTACATCCGTCCTTCTCCACCTCAGCTGGACTATTCCATTCGGGCATTGCTGCGGAGACTAGTGATGGTAGAGAGACAAAGACTGACAAAACAAGATTCGAAAGCGACACCTGAATCCGACTATACTGCGGGCCCACCCACAGAACTCTTATAAGCCGCCTGCTGGCAGTGCGCGCGGAGCAATTGCGCCGTACGTGCAAGAGTAAGTACGCAGCCATCTTCATGCCCTTCCCGCCATCGTGAGTTGATCGAGTCGGAGATCATGCAGATCATGAACTCCTGCCAGAAGGTACTTGACATTGGCGAAGCGCTGTTGATATCGAAACGTGATGCTGATGTTGATATCACAGCAAAGTCTCATGTGAGCAAGTTTAAGTGGATATAAGTCGGGCTAAGCGATGCTGCATGGCTCTTTCAGTTTCAACAGCGTAGGCAAGGTGCTATTAGTGGGCACATGTAGTGGCTGATATTCTCAGAAGGGCGGTGTTGCAACATGGCAGCATGCATGGGTGACAGATACGCGATGCAAAGGTACGAGATGTTTACTGACGCGAACAGGTACGTGGTGGGCGTCCGAGAGAAAGGTGTCAGCGAGCTACCGCGTCAAGCGGCACGAGTCACGGAGCTGAAGTCGACAAGTTGGCAGAAGAGCAAGATGACCTCATCGGTACCGATGAACGAGATTTCGGGCATCGCAGAATCTCGCGCCCACAACACAAACTTGGCTCTCACCTCCATCTACCCAGTCCCGTCATGGCCAAGGGCGGCGGCAAATCTTCCGCGTCTTCTGGTACTCGCAAGAAGCACGCTACGAAAGCGGCCAAGACCACCGGTGTCGCGATTGCGCCACAGAAACAGCAGAAACAACGTGGCGAGAAGGGGAAGAAGGGCAAGGGCAAGGCGGTAGAGCCCGTCAAGAAGGCATACGTCCCGCCAGTGAAGCCGACAGCGGCTCGGCCGGACCCTCTTGATGCTCTTGGACTTGCGGCGCGGCTGTCCCCCGAACTTGTAGTCGTCTTGCGTCGCTTAGGAAAGAAGGATGCCCTGACTAAGACGAAGGCGTTGGATGACCTCGTTACTAGCTGGCTGGACTCAGCGCATGCATCGGAGATGGCGCTTGCTGTACCAGTCTGGCTACACCATCTGCCTTCGTTGCTGCTACTTCCGAGCAGACGAGTAAGCCTGCTTGCCGCCAACATACATGCACGTCTCCTCCTTCTACCGGAAGTCCGCGATCAAATGTATTTTCACCTAAAGGAGGTTGCGAGTGCAGACCAATCTGAGGCTGTTCTGGGTTCCTGGGCGCTCGCGGCACACGACCAGGATAGACAGGTGGCGATGGTGGCGAAGCGTTCGTTCAATGCTCACGTCGATGTCGCGCCGAGTGAACGCAAGCTCACGTTCGACGATGCGGCTCTGTCGTTTATTCAGCGCGCTATCTTCGATCCATTGGGACTTTACGCATACCTTAATCCAGTGTCGATACCCGTCGACACGACGCCTGTACGCACCATACGCGGCCGGCCTGTACCTGCGCCACCGCCACCGCCAAAGAAGTCCGATTCAGAGGCGCGACTTGCCGTAGACGAGGAGAGTGAGGAGGACAGGAAGGCTCGCTTGCGCGTTGGTGCTATCGGAACGCTTCAGTGGATCTTAGGTATTTTGTCTGTCGCCAATGAATATATCATGTTTTCTGAGTGGCGAGGCGCAGATACGCGAGCAAAACATGAAGGAGAGAGGAAGTTCGACGATCTTTCTGAGACGTTGTCCAATTCGAGTTTATGGACAGGCCTGCATCACAAGAACCCTGTACCGTATGCGAGCGAAACAGAGAGCCTGGGTGCCGGACAACCACTTGTGAGGGCGGCAACTTGGCATTTGCTACAAGCCCTGCTACAGAACTGGAAGGCAGAAACAAAGACACTGCTACCTTTACTGAGCATCGCGGTTCTACGCTCGGCTTTTGTTGAGCCTGATGCGCAAGTTCGTGCCACGATGTGGCGCCCATGGTTAACATTCCTCAAAGGTGATGATCCCGGCTATTCACAGTCTTTCGTATCTGAACTTCACGTCCGCAGAGTTTCCGAGCGCCTGGGAGATAGAAGCTTTGGAAGATCGCGAACGAGATCAACAGCAACTCAGCGACAACGACTCAGGAGACGAGGACGAAGATCCTTCAGAGGATGAGGATAGCAAAGAGCCTCGGCCAGCTACAAATGGTTCCCCGTCAATACCCAAGACCTCAACTGCTTTCTCGGACTTGCTCCAATTTCTTGAACTTGGTTGCGCGGGTGCACCCGTGCAGGGGTATCCGACGGTTCTCATCATCCTTACCACTATCCCAACATCGGCGAGTACATCTATATCTTTCACACTCCGTGCATAAATAATGACGTCTGATTACAGATCCTTGCTGCTCCCCAGCCGGAAGCGCCATATCCGGCGCATGCACTCTTCACTTCCTTCTGGGCTGCCTTGGCCGGTCGTGCGCTCGGAACTCTCGACCGCGTTGCAGCAGGTGCGGCGTTCCTGTCCGCCGTCCTTGAATGTGCGGCCTTCGTCACCCGCCGCCTTCGGAACGCGGGCAAGGAGATTGCGACGCCGGATATGGCCACGATACTTCTGAAGGACCAATACGCTACGGCATGGGATGCCCTCCTAGAAGGAAAGCTGAAGCTCGAGGATACGACCGCTGGAGGGATTTTCGCGAAGGCATTAGCGGCACTCGCTCAGGTTGACGAGAGCCTTTTCGACATCGCGTGGGATGCACTCTCACCTAGCTTAAAGGCGCATACGGAGCCGGCAAACGTAGCTAAGGCACTGGCTTTCCTAGGTGCAGGTCGATCAACCTTCGCGCCGGATACGCATGCTCGCGCGGCGGCGGACGAGCTGCTTCACTCCGTCGCATATACCGCGTTATCACGCGCTCGGGAAGCACTCGCATCCGAAGACGCAGCGAGTGTGCGCGCAGGTGCCTCTGCGCTATCCTCTTTACTCGCTATCAGCGCCGATGCGGGTCTCACGGATGAGCTGCACACCGCGGTAGAGACGAGTCTTCCCGCGCTCGCGGGCTCTGCGCCGTCTCTCATCACATCTTATCTCGCCCGCCACCCCGCGCCAGCGCTATGGCACGATCTACTCGCTACAATTGCCGCACGGCCGGCGTTGGTGTACACTGCGCTACCAGCGCTCGCAGAGGCTGCAGAGGCAGGTCGAATCGGCGAGACGATGGTGCCAAGGGAAGGTGATCGCGCGCTGGACAGTGCAGTTGCGAAGTTGTTTGAAGATGCTGTCGAGGGGAGGGATACGAGGGCTGGCGCGCTGCTCTTGCGCGTCGTGCGCAATGCGCGATTCTTCCTGAGCGCAGGCTCGTTCGAGACGCTGCTGCAATTGGTAATTGCGGGCGTCGGAGAACAAACCAACCTTCTCTTCAATGGCGCTGGAGAAGGCGGCTCATTTGGCAGGCTCACAGTGCTACTAGAGGTTTTGGTTGCCACGCCGAAGGAAGAGGTCGTGCGCCATGCCGAGCTCGCCGCGGATGTGTTTGTGATCGCACATTTGACAGGAGCATGCTTTGACGCGGACGAGCCTGAGGTGACGCGTTCAGTGGGCGTCGCACGGAAGCTACACGGTCTATGGGCGGCGATTGGTGACGAGCAAAGCGTAGAAGCAGTCAAAGCAAGGTTGCGGGAGCTCATCAGCAGTGTTAACGCGCGCCCCAGTCCCATCGACATTTTGTCCTCCTTAAACAATGCCCGTGTCGAGCCTGCGGATGTTCTCCCATCACAAGAGCACCTCGATACCCTCGCCGCCGCACTCCCTTTAGACCCATCTCAGTCGTCATTGGGCGTTCTCCTCCCGCTTGTCCCGCTTCCGGGTTCAGTCGAACCTTTCGAGGGGCCAGTGCCTTCTGCAGACTCTGCGGGGTTCGGCCCGTATGCCCGTGCGGTAAGCGCTTGGGGCATCGCCGCTATGTCCGACCGCGGTGCGGCGCGCTCACAGCTGTGGGTACTTCGACACCTCATCGCCCTCGGCGTGCTCGCCGAAGAGGCTACCCTACTTCCTGGTGCGCCGAGCCCTGCCTTTGGTCCGGGCGTGGAGGAGAGCGCGCTGCTGGACTTGATGGTTCGCGCGCAGCAGCTTTGCTCGTACCTCCTCACCGTACCGAACGAGGACGGCTGGCATGCTGCTGTCATTGGCGGCACGGCACGCGACGCTGTTGGCACGGTCGTCAAGCAGGTGCTGGAAGTTGCGAAGGAACGGGACGGCTACCACGACGCGCGTGTACTACTCGATGTTCTCGCGTACGTCTTGGCCGATGCGGCACCCGCTGAGGCCGACTTGTGGATAGGTCTCTCGCGCAAGCTAGAGAAGGTGTCGCCGATGACTGCGCTGGCAATCGTGCACGCCGTCGCACGAGCGGGCGCCGAGCCACCCCGGCTCGACCGGTACCGCAACGAGCTGGCCGCAGGCATGCTCGGTGTGCCCGCGTCCAAGGCAAATACCGACGGCGTGTTGCTTCTGCGGCGTTTAGCCGCGAGCGCGCCCGCACCAGATAGTGACGTGGCATTCCTTCCGCAAGCTCGTGCTGTCAACTTCGCCCGTGCTGCACAAGCTTGGCTGGCGAGCGACGAGGACCTGGACGACGATGTGCAGTGTGCGCTTACGGAAGTGTTTGTGCATCTCGTTCCGATCCTGCAGGGCGTCCAGGGCAGCCATTGGGAGCTTCTCTTCGACGTTGCTGAGGATAACTTGCAAAACGCATCGTTCGGCGAGGAGAAGACGTTAGTTGCGTTGAAGCATACTCTTGATCTCATTGAGACGGTGCAGGAATACGCGGCGACGAACAAGGCGTTGAGAGAGCTATGGAATGCGAGGAAGAGTGCAATGCTAGGTCTCGTCAAGGATCTCATTGCCTCTGAAACCCGTAAGCCTTTGTCGCCTTTTCTCGCGCGCAGGATTCTGATATCCATCGCAGCTGGCATATCCTCAGAGCCTCGAGCTTTGTGCCGACAAACCGCGCTCTCGCTGATCACGGACCTGCCCGCTGCCGCTCTTGGACCTACGGCGTTGGCGAAGATGGCGCACCTCTTATCAGACCCTTCACCGGCAGTACAAGCACGCTCGTACTCCCTCCTTCGCCGTGCCGCGCACGCCCTCACGGAGCACCTTGTCGTTGAAGCTGGCGTTGATCTCGAGGCTAATGTCGCCTGCGAAGTGCCGGAAGAGTTATTGGCTATGCTTGACGTTCCGGATCTGGAGGACGGCTCAGTGTTCGGCCCTCTGCTTGGCTGGATGGTGCTCTTTGACATGTTCACGGACGCTAGCCAAAAGGTCAAATCTGGCTACGTCGCGCACCTGCTTCAGCGCGATATGGTCCGGGAGCAGCTTATGCCGCTGCTATACTCGCTACTCGGGCTTGGTGGGTCTGGTGCGCGACCCTTCAAGCTCGATCTGTGGGCTGTCGACCAGTTCATGGTCGAGGACGCCGATGCTTCTGATGCGCTTAGCATGCGTCTACTCGCGGCGCACGTGTATTATCGCTCTCTGCTTGCCATTCCGAGTCTTGTGCGTGAATGTGTCACGGGCGGAGCAGACATCGGGGCAAAGACGACTATCACTAACTATACGGCGACCCACTTCTCCCCTGTCATCATCGCTGCGGAGTTGGCGCTCTTGAAGAGTCCGCAGGCTATGGCCGAGCTTGCGGCGGAGAACCTGACCGTGAAGGTCGCCGCGTCGGTGCGGGAGGTGAGCGCCGTGTACACGGTCGACGAGCAGCCTCTCGATCTCGTGTTGCGCCTGCCGGCCGACTGGCCGTTAACGCGCATCGAAGTGCGCGATGCGGCGCGACGCATCGGCGTACCCGAGGGAAAATGGCGCGGGTGGATGCTCGGCGTGCAGCAAATCGTGTGGAGCCAGAACGGGCATCTGCTCGACGCGGTAGTTCTATTCAAGAAGAATGTGACGCTGCACTTCGAAGGTCAGGTCGAGTGCGCGATCTGCTACTCGATCATCAGCATGTCCGAGGGCAGCCTACCGCGCAAACCATGCAGGACGTGCAAGAATAGGTTCCATTCATCTTGTTTGTATAAGGTGCGAGTGGCTCTGGAGCTCGGTGCTGCAACATATACTAATGTTGCGCTCAGTGGTTCGAATCAAGTCACTCATCGAGCTGCCCGCTTTGTCGTTCTGATATCATGTAGAGGATGTAAAGTTGGAAAGAATAAGCACCGTCATGTAGCCTACTCAAATCATCAAGCAATGTATACAACAAGCACATGCACTGTAACATCGAAATCCTGGCAATGTAGAAAAATCTTCATCAACTGTTGCACCCTTATCCGCTATATCTTCCGACACATTCAGGACACGCTTTGCGAATGCGGGCCGTTGTACAATGGCCGTATGTAGAACATGTAATATGGCGGGGAATGATTGTCTAATCCGAGCCAAGTCTGTTTCCGCCGCCCCAATTGTAACCAGTCGAGCGGCCGGCTGAGGCAGAATCACCCGCCCGCTGTCGCGGAGCCTGTACATGAACGCCACTGCTTCCCATCTGTGCTAGTCGAGGTCCAGTACCGATGAGCGCGCGAATGAAGCCGGGGGCCTTCGCGTACGCTCGAATAGCGGGGATGCCTCTACCGTCGTCACCATAGATTGACATGTACCACAGATGACCGACGACGGCGCCTGTCACGCTCTGCGCCGCCGCGGCAGGGCCGCCCATTAATAGATCCATCGCTGTCAGCGTGTAAGCGGGACCGGCCAGCGAAGGTAATTAAGTCCGTACCGATCAGAGCATAAGGAAAGTATGCCACTGGCAGCGTAATCAACCCAAAAAGTGACGTCTGTGCGCCTGGTGGTGCCAATGCGGAGGAGAGATAGGTAAGGCATAGTGTCAGGGGACGATTATGCACGAATGAGCCTAATGGGAGATTCAATCCCTACTTTGACAATCACGGTGAGATATAGAAGCAAAGATCACAATACAGCTGCTTACGATGATGGCCGTACACGCAACGAGGAGTTGCCAAGCGAGGTCGTCGGACCGGCCTGGGAAGTACTCTGATTCGAGCATGTTTGAGTTGCGACTGACGAGTATATCAACTTCCTGAGCTGCCATGACAGCTGCCATTACACGCACTAAAGCATCACGAGTTCAAAGATATAGTTGATGCCGCCACCTGACGTGCTGGGGGTCAGTGACCAAAACCGGTGTAAGTAATAATAAGGTTGTCCTTACCTCCAAGGAAGAAACTGGTCCATATTCTCCAGATCTCTAGAGCTTTGAGTTTTGAGCATTACGGAAGCGAGACTAAGCAAACCTGGAACTTCTTCACGACCAGATCTTTAACAAAGACGAGCACATATGGATGGACGAGTTTGAGCATTGCCGGCAGAGACACTGCAAGCGACGAGCCACATAGGAAGCGTGTCACCGCCGGGATCTTGTATATTTCATTCAAGAAGCCATTGCCTGCCATGAGTGGTCACCGTGAAGCACAAGTGCAGAAAGTACTAGAGCTTGTTGTAGTCGGGGATAAGTTGCGTTCTCAGTCCAACGAACACGTCATGATTCGCGAACACGCGTGCCTTGCCGTGAGAATTATCGTGGCGGTCAACTCTCTGCGGCGTCGCGCGCCTCTCCGGCTTCCTTTCCGACGTCCATCTCTTGAGAGCGATCTGTCTTCTCGACGCTACAAGCTTCAGTAACATGCATGCAATTCCCGCTCTTTCTGGATCCGAGTCAGCTACGACTTCTCTCCGATTTCGGACAACACGTCGTAGCGCACCACGAAGTTAGATTCAAATGCGTATACCGAGCAACTCAGCACGTCGCCGATAGGTTTACTGGTAGCTTCGAGCTATCCACACTTATCTCGTACTGGGATAAGCGTTCAATTTCATCTCCGAAACTAGCACCAACGGCGATACGTGGTATCGACTTGCACGGACAGTGGACGGCCGCCGACGCTCGCGCGTTTTATGCTCCGAGGTAAAGGCTCAAACGACGGTGTGAACTGATGACCTAGCAACATCGCTACTTATTGCACTTTCAAGTCTATGGGTGGCCGTTTACTCATAGCAAAGCGCGCACGGGGCCCGATTACAAGCATTCTCTTCTCTTCTCCAGGCTTCGGGCTACACATCCGAGCCAAGCAAGGGGTCACACTGTTTGAGCTGACTTGATACATGCATGTGTACCGAGCTGCTAGCGTCGTTCAATGCTCTTCTCGCTCAATAGCCCAGGTTTACCTGTGGCGCAAGGCGCACGATGTTGCTTTTAGGCCAATCGCCGAAGAAGTTACGCACTGACGTGATCCTTGTCATTTGGGCTGTGTACCCGGGTGTGTTACCACTAGTTTGGCTTCATTCACTGTGGTTGTAATACCTTGAGTATAATACGTAGGTAAGGTTATATGCGGCTCGGCTATCCGGTGCTTTTACTGTACGCTTGACGATACTTTTTCACATGACGCTATGTAGTGTTGGATCTTGCTTGGATCATGAATATGCAGCAGACATTCCTCACTTCGACCATTCGACCATGGGTCCCAGGTCATCATCTGTGGAAAGCATCGTCTTCCGAGTCCCTAGTGATAAGCACCCTGCATCACGATCCATATGCCGCGTCCCTCGTATAACCGCTTTATGATATCAGACACGAGGATTTAGCATATAAGAATACACGAGGATAGGTTACCCGATTAGTGACATCGAGCGCGTGTGGACTTCCTCGTGAATAATAGAGCGTCATCGTCTACGTCGCGTGCAAGACACCGAATATCACACTCAAACTCCGCTATCGATCAAAGAGGGACGTGCTCATAGGAAATGGCACCTGTGCCTGCTGTTACTCACGACTGAGGACACGACATCTAAGATTTCGTGAGGCAAGGCCGCAAAGTTCCACTCGCGACCAGCAGCCGCCAAGCAATTGAAGCATCGTCGAAGGGATGAGAAGCGCTCACACTGGGACCTGCATACACGGCACGCGACCAGCATGGATCATGCCCGGAACATTCGACGCACTCTAGACGCTGCCCATTTGGTCATAACCTTGCCACAATCGCAAGGAGCTGTATAGCCATAATGACTTCTCGAACGAGAAAAGAGCGTTTACTGACGCACTGAACGCACGTCGTCGGCCCCGATAGACCTCCACGAGTTGGTGTGGTCCCGCCCTGAGTTCCGCCTTCTGCATCGTTATGCATGCACCCCCGGCGAAGTATGGGGAAGAACGACGGCGCGGGAGTGCGCGGCAGTCACCGCCGGACTCGGGATCGTGGATAGACGTGGATGATCAGAGGCGGCAGTTGCCGTGAGGACGGCCGACCGACTGACCAGGTGGCAGGGCATGATTTGCCTCCCAACTCCATGCAGAGATGTAGCTATAAAACCAGAACGACCTTAACGCATGCGCAGATCGACCTTTTGTCCCCTCTTTTGCTCCCCCGTAGTCTCTGGTAGGGTGCATCGTGATCATCTACGATCGTCAACTCTCGCATCCGAACTCCCATGTCGACCCCATCGTGCGTTTTGCCCTTATGCAGCTAGACCCTTGCTCGAAGACAGTGACTGATCGTCAGCGCATCGAATCTACAGTCCACCCAACGTCTTTGTACGCCCTATACTATGCTAGCGAGTGACCATCTGATCAACTGTTTGCTTTCAGTTTGACTTCACTATCGACGACAAGCCTGCCGGGCGCGTTATCTTTCGGCTATACGACGACGTAGCACCAATGACTGCTCGTAATTTTCGCGAGCTTGCTACAGGGCAACATGGCTTTGGTTATGCTGGCTCGGCGATACACCGTATCATCCCTGGAGTGCGTTCTCTATTGAACTCGCAGCGCCGCCATCGAACTAACAAGGCTTAACTTCGCGCGCATCACCCTTTTTACCACATCACCCCTTGTCGACTTCGCTATGCAGTTCTTGATACAGGGAGGGGACATAACAACCATGGATGGCTCAGGAGGCCGATCCATTTATGGCCGGCCTTTCCACGGTACGCGCTCATAGGACCGGCTGGTTGTCCTCTGGCCCTTCGCGCGCGCAAATAGTGCTAATTCCTGGGCTTGCTAGATGAATCCTTTGTGCGGAGGCACAACCGACCAGGCCTTTTGTCAATGGGAAATCGTGGGCCCCATACAAATACGTCGCAGGTGCGTTACCCACGTTCGTACAATTCGGATATCTGATAGTGACCGCACACATCCAGTTCTTCATTACTGTCGCACCCGGTCCTCATTGTGACGGGAAGAACGTCGTGTTTGGCGAGGTGGTGTCGGGTTTCGATGTTGTGAAGGAAATCGAGGCGCATGCGTCTGCGACAGACATCCTCCGCCGTCCTGAAGCCAGGATCGCCGTCTCAGACTGTGGGGTCTTGACGTGAACTGGATACTATAACCTAAGAGGGGGTCAATCTTTTGCCCGCGCTGATCTACCACAACCCACCTCATGTCAATCATGCATTCACACACTCTACCCAGTGTAAAGCACGCTGATTACACGGTGTCTCTGGCGTGTATACAAGATGCATCGTGGCAAAGGTGTATGGGATGAACCAGCGCTCCACTGCTACGTACTTACGGCACATACTGTCCTCTTTCATTTACTCTCTATGTGTTTGGCCGACACATGCTAGGTGCATGCAGACATGTTTGATGGGTTCGCGCCCTATCAGCGGGTGGGTTCCGCTCGTTCATTAACAAGGTATTGTGCGCAGCCTGTAGTCAAAAGGCCCCGAGCCGGCGTTAAACTCGCTCTTCTTTACGTCCCGGTCATTCTGGGGAGCAAGACACGCCTATGCACGTTTGTTTCTGTTGGCCGATCTGACTAGGCGCAAATCATATCAATGTACAATCAGAAGCTACGGCGCGCGGTAGTTGCCGCTCTGCAGATACAAGACAATCTGGACATCAGAGGTTTTACGCGCGGATTCGCTTGCAAAATGAAACTCCGTGAAGCTATGTACACGCACGAGATGGCTGACGAGAACTGACAGTTGCAGACAAGCTTATTACATGGGAGCGCTCGCGAAACACACGTGATCGTGTAGAGCACGGCGTTAGCGCGCGGCAGTGTTCGACCGAGTTGCCTTTGTTCGCCGCGACCACGATGATATCAACGTATGCATGGTTGCGTTCGATGTTGACATGCATGTTTCGATTTGGGAAAGAAAACTTGTCCCGTGCTGCCACCCAGCTCTGCACGTTCACTGTCCGGCGGTGATATCTGGCGACTAGCATTGTCCTCGCGTTACAATAGCCTCGGAGACTGCGAGGGAATCAACTGTTCCGCCTGGTTCATTCACAGATACGTATCCAGTCGGACGGTTCGATGGAAGTTTCCATACTTCGGGGAGAAATCAAGCCGTCACCCAAGCTCAGAAGTCGGGGAGCATCCAGCTCTGTCGGGTTAGGCGATTACTTCGACGCGTACGCAGTTTACTAGTTGGTTCCATGTCATTCAACTCAATGCCGGCTTAGAACGTATACCGTGCTTGCCGATGTTGGAGATACGACACTGCCGTTAGTTCTAGGTACGTCTTGCACGTACAATGCTGTCATGGTCCTGATCCACTTTGCAGACACGGGCTCTGCCGACCTCTGGGTTTTATCGCAGCAATCTCTGACGGAAGCCATCCCAGTATATGCCGGGGTCTCTTTCTACTCGGCCGGTCTTGATGCGGCTTTCCTTTATGGCGACTCGCGGACAGGCACTGCGGCCTATGGACCCATCGGTCGCGACGTCTTCTCGCTAGCCGGGCTTCCTAATCCAAATCAGTACTTCGCTTCTGTCGGAAAAACAAATACGAGCGTAGAGCGTACCGGCGCTGCAGGCATATTTGGGCTCGGATTTCCGCTGAACAGCGTCATCTGGAACGAACTTCTCAGCGCACAGTATCCTCGTGCTCGTCGCCGCTCCAAGCAACTGGATCTGACCACGAAGACATTCCCTGACCTGTCGTTCATCTCTGCATCTAGACTAGCCCCTGTCTCTGGGACAAAGGCTCCATTGCGGCGCGCGATTCCAACTGTAGAGGATGTTCTTGACAGCTTCACTTCTTACGGCCCACCAACAGCTCGCCTTGCACTTGGGAGCGCGCTAACGGCGCCTATGTTTTGTATCGCCCTGCAGAGAGAGGTCGTGGATATTGGCGGCAACGCTGGGGCTCTCACGCTAGGAGGTCTTCCTACTGGGGTCGATGCACAGGCTCTGAAGTGGGCTAACGTTCGCACCTACGCTACTGACGAGGGTGGACTCGGGGCGCCCATGACCTCTCCTGACGAGAAGTATCCGTTGGCTTGGGAAGTGCCCGTAGACGATGTTTATCTGGATGGACAACGACTTCCCCGTTCAAACCTCTCTTCGGCCAACATCGCCCTCACGGCACTTATTGACACAGTACGTCTGCGTAGCCTTACATGTTTGTATGCGACTCTGATATTCTCAAGGGCTCCTCCCTCGTCCGCGGGCCGGCAGACGTTCTAGCGCTCATCTATTCGCGGATCGGAGGGGAAGACTACCCTTGCAAGGCCGCTCACACGCTGGCCTTCAGTATTGCTGGACAGCTTTTTCCTATCGATCCGCGAGACTTCGGCTCCCAGTCCTATGACGATTCGCCTGCTACATGCACGCCTGCTCTCGCTCCTGCAGACCCTCCTGGCGGCGGTTTCCTGTACAGTTGGAGCCTGGGCGATCCATTCCTGAAAGGGTGCGTAACTTGAAATTTCGCATGCGCCAGGATCATGATATTGACCTATGTCTAGAGCACTAACCGCTTACTACTACGGCAATCTGACATATCCTTCGCAAGATCCTCCGCGCATTGGCTTTCTGTCTACCGTGCCGCCTGATGCCGGAGATCGGCTTACTCAAGTCGTGGAAAACGCCATGGCGGCAGGTGGACTGCTTGCGTGTGCGTTGTTATCTCTTGTTCTGTTGAACCGCTCATTGAAAGAGTACAGCGACGGCTGAACCTGCGCCCACCGGCTATGTTCTTGGACCCACCAACTCTCTTGGAGTACCGCAAGCTGTTCCCAGCGGGTCTATATCCGTGGGTAACCCTGCTTCCCCAAGGATGACCGTGGATCCTCTTCTAATGCTGATCGCTACATGCATCGGCATCTTGTTGCTACAACGTTGACGGTGTTGATATATATCGTGCTATTATTGAATGCCATTTCCATCCGCGTGTCTCTTGTGCTTCGTGCACAGCCAACCGAGTAGAAGCCCCGGGAGAGATGCGTACAAGCTACTTCACCTGCGCGGCGTACCGATTGACTGTCAACCCGCGCACCATCGCCCGATGCAGCCAGTACTTTTCCCATCCTCCCATAGTTCGAGCTTGCTCCATGCTTCCGCTCGGCCATAAGTTCGAGCTATCTTCATCTCCGAGTTGCCGCTGGCTCGGCGTCTAGCCCTTTGTTGAGTTGACGGAAAATAGGCCATGCATCTACATCATCTGACCGTCATAGGATGGAAGGCAGTCTTCCCCTACTTTCTCAAGCTACTCACTAAGAACGTCACTTCCCACCCGTCGCACTGTAATGCTTTTGTATGCATCGTAGTGCCCAAAGATATTGACAGGCATGGGCGGACCACCGTTAACAGCGTTCACGGGAGTTGCCTGTGTATACAACTACACGTAATCCCAAGACATACGCCCGGCATAGTGCGCGCGGCAAAGGTGGACCGACTCACGAGCACTCACTTGTAGTCTCGCTAGTCAGTACCTTCTGAACCTGCAATCTTCCGTCTTGATAGTATAGTAGAGAGCACCCCATGACGAAGTTATTGGCGTCACTCAGAAGGTAACGGGGCATGAAACTGATTAGTATATACTTGTAAAAGCTTGCAAGATTAGCACGTACTTGTAGGTCGCTGTATTAGCAACGCGCGTCCGTGTACCTTGCATATGCCATGGATAGTAATTCCTTTGCGGCTCACGTCAAAAAGTCGACTGCAAGTCAGAGGGTATGCACGATGCGTGTTATTTCACATAGAAGATAGCTAAAGACGGGCAGATGACTTGGGGGGTGTTTGTACACGGTGCAATGCCAGGCAGTCAAGAAACAAGGATCACAAGAAGTCGCGAGGGAGGGGATCCGAGTTAGAAGAAGGTGTGAAGCACGGGGTTCGGAAAATGGGGCAACGCGGGTGGCGCTTAACGGTGTGCAGATACGTTCCAATGGGAAAATTTAATCGAGGAAGTAGTGGGGGAGCGAGAGACCAGGCAGCGAGGTATGATATATGTGGAGATAAATGAGTGCGTGAGATGAAGAGCTGGAGTGTGGGGTAAGCGACATGAAGATGGAGGTGAGTGAACGCTATGATGATGGACGACAGGATGTCCTATGGTGCGCAAGAATGATGGTGAAGACGACAACGAAACCACATGACGAATTAGAGAAGAACAGGATAAAGTTAGACATGGCGGAGACGACGACCAGCAGCCCATCGACAGGAAACGATAGCAATGACGACAGCAAGACACAACGAATTGTCCGATAGATGTTTGAAAAATGTCCTGGCGCGACGTATTCACCAATGGCGCCCGCCCGATATCGCGCGCATCTCGAGCCGCTTGAGTTCGCGCGCGGTGATATTCACGCCACGGTAGTCCTCGAGCCACACGCCGCGCTCCGCGCACATGTCTAGCACCTTGCGCCAGAACGTGAGCATCGGTGCCGGTGCACGCTCAGCTTCACGCCGCAGGGCACTCGCGACGCTCAAGTCGCGGATGTACTTGAGCTGTGGGAACGCCGTAGGCTGGAGCAGGCTGCTCATCTGCTCGAGCAGAGGGAAGAAGCCGTTGCCGTTCGCCTGATGCGCAAGAGCATCCTCGATGCGCGCGTCCATGTCGCGCACAGCGATAAGCTCAAGCCTCGGATGACAGGGCAAAAGAACGTGCGGAGCGATCCAGTCGGGACTCTCCCAGTGCCACTCAGCGTCGGCGCTGCAAATAAGCTCGCGCAGGTTAGGGCACATGCGTGCCAAGCATAGACCACCGGCGCCCTCATCGCCCGGACGGTTCGTGACGTAGTGTTCCCCGACGAGACTGCTCGAATGACCCAGCTCAAGCTGACGCAGCGCGGCGCCATGCGCGGTGAAGAACCGGTAAAAGCCCTTGCCGGTGTAACTGAAGTCTGCACTGAGAACGGAAAGGTTCCTAAGCGCGGGCAACTCCCAGGCGGCGAGCGCCCCGAACATGTCATTATCCAAGGTGACTTTGAGGCTCTTGAGCGCCGGTAGTCGAACTCTCATAGCGGCAGCTCCATCCGCATCCGTGACGAGGGCACGGAAATTCGGCGAGCAGCTGCTGAGCTCCAAGTACTCCAGAGTACGCGTGCGCATGTCCATGAGTGGACTCATGCGCTGGTGAAAGGGCGCATCCTCGTAGCTGGTCCAACTCAAGCGGCGAAGCTCAGAGCGCGGGTGTGCGAGGAGGCTGAGCAACTTCTCCGGCTCGCAGCGGGGGTCCGGCGGTATATCGAAGCGGTTGCGTTGCAAGCTCTGGTGGTCCGTGTACACGGATAGCTGCGGTGCGTGTTCGAGAATTGTATGCAGATCAACGATTGCGCATCGTTCCAATACCGGTGTCTCGATGTGTAACCGACGAATGTATGCGCCACTCGAGGGTCGTCCAGCAAAATATTCAAGCAATAAGAAATGTGCGAGCGCCTTCGCTTGCGCCGCGCGGGAGATCCAAACAAATTCGTAGTGATACATCTTGATGAGGGAGTTCCATGATTTGGATACAAGCGACAGTGCCTGTTTCGTCCGCATTGACGCCGCGTACACGCCCTTGTCAAGCGGGTGTGCCTCAAGGAAGGATAGATCGACAGAGGTATCCAGAGGGTCCGGGAACATCACAGTCGCTTCCCGGAGGATAATTAACCAAAGCTCGGTCGGAAGCTGCGAGTAATCAAGCGCGCGGGGGTTCGCGGTCCGGCGCACTCTTCGCGGTAATTCATCCGACCTCGCGGTTGTTGTCGAGGATGACGATGAGGGGTGGTGACTGTATATTTTGTCAGCAAGCGGTTCAATAGCGCGTAACGTCAACCCGTAAAGCGTAACATTATCCAAACCCGGTCTGCACCCGAGTATCAAGAACAAAGGGAAGGAGATGGTTCGCACGGCCACATTCACAGACATGGAAGACATCTTCAGAACATCAACACAGGCTTGGGCGCAGGGCCGCGTTCCCTGACGTCCGAAGGGAGCGCACGTCCCCAGTGAAGTTCCATCTCGCTGTGTTCGCCTCACGGACAAGTCAGAAGAACCCGTCGTGCATGCAGGCGAAGGTCGCGTAGTGCCGACAAAACAAGCGAGTTCCCCGATCGAGCATAAGCGCTTCAACGGCGATGCCCATACTCGTGGTAGGGCTTCTCAAGGTCGCCGTTGAGTTCGGGGAACATAATGTTCGGCGCGCGAGACACAAGCGGGGGCATCAGGTGCTGCGTGAGTGAAGACAGATGTCCGTGGCGGGGTGATATCGGCCGCTTCCGAGAGGCCTGGGATGCCCTGCCATGCTCAACGCCTGACATCGCCCAACACAGTGAGATCGTGCGCATAACCAGCATCGACAAGCCATTCCCAGCCAAATGAGGTGGCATTTAGCGGTCGATGCTACCTGTGGCCGATGTGGTTATGTGTGGCGCAGAGGAACAAATGTTCGGCTCAGCCGCCTCGATCCGAAGCTAGCAGAGAGCAACCCGAGTGCATCCCGATGTACATCCACTCCACTGGCTTCAAATCCCATGTCCACCAAAGCATCCCTTTCCCTTTCTATCGTGGCCAGAACTCATCGAGGAGATGAGATGCTCACCGGATGATGTTTCGCGACTTGTGCTTCAGTGTCGAGATAATGTTAGAAAGCGAGTGTCGCCTTTGAGAGGACATGGCCGGTAGAGAGAAGAAGGAAGGTAGGTGCGCTGGCTTGGTGGGAAGATGGTGGTGGTGGATCGAGAGTGAGTTGGATCCGGAGAGGGGACGGTCTGAGGCACCTCCTCATTATGTTCGATCGACACGTGCCACAGCGCGGTAACCCCTCTAGATGCTAATGAGCCAACTTGCTTCCCGCAAGCATCTCGGCGCATTTGGACGTCGATCTCCAGAAAGTCTACATAGCACGATGACAGTCGCGGCCCCTGCCATGCCCTGTTTGAGCGCATACGACCGCACGTATCTGCATGCACGCGTACGCGACAGCCGCTTCCGACGTCGCAACGTTCTCAACTCCCTGAAAGCTACCGAAGTGCCGCTATCCAGCTCGTCATCCATGGCTTGGAGCTCGTATACCTATCCTCGTTACGACTGCAACTGCTCCAGGCAACGAATGTAACGTCTCTTACACTCTATTCATCCAATTAACTCGTCGCAGTAGGACGAGGAGCTTGTCACCTGGGGTTACTCACAGACCTCCCTCCGATAGTCAATGGCCCCGTCAAGCTCGGAAACAGATCTCACGACTTCAAAGAGACTCTGGCCGACGCATCACAGCTTTGCGAGGTTGCCTGGCCCTGTGAGGGCATACGCAGCCGAGACGTCCTGAGCAACTCAGACGCGATCGCGATGTTGACGATATTTGGACATTTAGGGTTAACTACCAATTGGTCGCTCTTTCTGTCTGTTATCCTGTCTATGGGAGTAGACCGAGGACTCGTGACTGGAAGGGCTCTTAGTGTTTCGCCATGCTTCACGATCGCAAGTGCGAAAGCTGCTCACGAAGATACCGGAGAGGGTCTCTTGAAATGGCCGGCGAAGCTGTGCTCATGTCCGCGCTTCCTCCCCTAGAACGTTCAAGAATTCAAACGTTCGCCATGTTGTTTCATTAGAATTCTATGTCTTCCATACGGAAAGCCTCACACTCGGGCGCAGGGCGACAATTATCGGACGCGCCACACCCCACTGTTCGGGTGCCAGCAGGTTTCCCGGGGAAGCGCCTGCGGAGCACCGGGAGCAGCTCGTGATGATCCCGGTAGCACAGAGGTAAGATAACGTCCTCTATCTATCTGACCCCCAGCTCTGGCGTGAAGAGTTGATGCGAGCTCATCGTGAGGACGTATGCCCTTTCTCAGTGGGCGTCAGTGTAGGCGATATACAGCACAACACTGTTCATTGTAGCGAATCAGATCCTCGCGCCGCACTGACTAAAGACAGAGCCACGCCAGCGGTTACTCCAGCTTGACGCGTCAGCTTCGTATGCCCGCTACGCTGATGTAGCGCCGCCTGCTCATCATGCGACAGACGGGATCTACACAAACACGATAGGGCCCATACGTGGTCACGTAGTACGTGGCAGGGCTGGTTTCAAACCCTGCGTCATTGTTTGATGCTTGTGTAGCAGATAGCTACACTGTAGCTTTGCGAGCACCGGTGCACGGGCCGACAAAGCTGTGTGCAATGCTTGGTTATGCAAGTGTGTGCAAACGGCACCGGGAACTGGGCTAGGGCCGCGCGCAAAGTCTGTACAGGTATATTCTCTTTCGCATCGTATACGCGAGACGTCACCTCGACCTGGGACGCTTATCATCCAAGCCGTACCTCTTACAAGCTGAGTGAACATTCATAAAGCCTAGTCGATTCGTATCCGTCCCTGGCAGATCTGCAGACCTGCTAACGCTCAGGTCCTACACGTCCATTGGTCACCACTGTGCTCTCGCTCGTCCTTGCATGGTCACACTCAACAAGTGGCGATAAAGCTTACATCCTCGAGGCCACCCCGTCGAACCCGCCTCCCACCGACTTGCGCCTCTCCCAGCCTAAACCGCGCATATCGATATGCCACCGACGCACGCCGTATTATCGTTACTGGCGCACCGCATTCCAGGATGCACTTGCACATTTCTGGCGCAGATGCAATCACCGGCTGCCGCACTCCCGGTCTCAATGTCACATATCGGCCGTATGGGGCTGTACATCCACAACATGTCCCACCGCCTCGCGCCCACATGTCCGCTCATCTGATCCATCCCGCGTCCCGATCTGCACTGCCGGCGCTCCGGGGCAAATTGCTCGATTACTTATACGAGTGGCGAGAGCGATAGCGGACACCGCTCTCCCCCGCAAGGTTTCTGCAATCAACAACATCTTGCTGCTCTCGAAGATCCATGTACAGCTATACGCGTTCGCACATACCGCCTACCCAACCTGTTCCGATCATCTCGCCGCCCATCGTACAGGCCACACCTCTTCAAGGCATGAGATATTACGATTATCATCACCAATCCTCGTCCTACGAGGCTCAGCCCTCACCGCATCTGGAGCGTCGACCCTCCCAACCCTATGTACGCCATAGCGGCGTACCGGGTCCCTACAGTCCACCCACTCCGAGTGCCGAGTTCGCCGCTTTGTATCTGCGGGACCACAACCAACCAGCGCACGACTCGCACGGCCGCTCACACTCTCGCGGGCGGGCGCATCCTCAGACTTCCCCCCGCATTCGCGAACCGGAAACCCACGGCCGCCGTCCTCATGCGAATGGGCATGCACATTCACACTCGCATACGAAGGTGCAACCTGCGCATATACCCGCGACTAGTCGGACGAAGGCACAGCCGCGTCCCGCCGCACATCGCGAACATCGGAAGGACGGAGAGAGGGAGCGCGGTCGAACTCTGCATAGGCATTCAGAACGACGGCCAAGCGTCTCCGAAGCTTCACATGTCGCCACCCTCGGCGGAACATCGAGTCGAGGTACCACCTCATCACGTCCTGCGCCCGCCCGCCCTTCTCGCCACCATCAGCACCAACACCAGCCAGCGGCGCATGGTCGCACGACCACTACCACTGCACCTTCGCCGGCGCCAGCCCCTAAACATGCGCCTTCTCAGAACCACAAGCACGCTTCTCAAAGCCACGCCCGTGACCACCGATCGCACAACCACGCTCATACAACCCAACCCTCAACCGGCAACGGGCACTCATATGCCCCAGCGCATCACCACCACGATTCATCAGCACCGGGCTCCAGCTCCCTCGGTGTAGCATACGTTCCGACAGCAGCGCCGTCAAGTCGTTCACCGCGCGATTACTCACACTTCGACACCGACGAGCAGCGTGCGCGCTCTCAGAGCGCGCCACGACACCGCTTGTTGAGACCTGGTCGCTCGGCGATGCGAGAGAGGTATAACAGTCGAAGCAGGAGCAAAAGCCGCGTGCGGTTTGGGCAGGAGAAGAGACCCGTGAAGCCAATTGCGATACCCGTGGGCGGGCGGAGCAGGTCGCGAAAGCCGAACGTTGACTTCAATTGGCTCCATGTACCACGATAAGGGTCCGTTTTGTTTGTTATTGCCTCCTTGATACCCAGCTCGACGTCGGGCGCCTTGTACTTGTATCCTTGTGATGTCGAAGGTTGATACGTTTATGTTGAATGTCGAGCCGTTGAAGGAGCTTGAAGCAAGCTTGAAGCGTTGAACCTGAAGCTTGAGGTATTTGGAACTTGGCCCTCGTGCGGATATGTCAACATGTCAACCCATGAAACCCTGATAGTAATGTGGATGCAAGTGGTACAAAATGACGAAGGGCCCTCTATGGGTACAGCTTCTCTCGACGGGTATCGTAACAGTCCTCCGATCAGATATCGTGACAGAATCCATAAACATCAAGGGCGCGCAATATACTTATACCTCCGACTTAGTGTCTGGATCGGACTTGGGCGGTTGAAGGGCGGGGCTTGAGTCCCTGGTTGCACCGGAGCCAAAATATGAGGCAAGGAGCAACAGATAAGACACGAGCCAAGTACGCACCCAGCTCCGCTGTAAACCTTGATAGCGTCTCCAGAGTCCTCGGACTTGCGCGCCTCAACGTCGCCCTTGAGATCTATACTCTGGCCGACCGGTGCGGTCAGCTCGAAATCTGCAAAGCTCAGCTCGCGTGACCTATAACTGAGGACATCAGAGAGGCGTCGCCGTAGACAACAAGTCAACGCACCACAGTTCCGAGTCGAGCGTGATCTCCTGCGGCATAGAACCGAGGCCTCGTCTTGTCCTTTCCCGGTTCGCCACCGCCTTCTTATGCTTGAGCCGTTGCTGATGCCTGCGGATGATCGGGCGTATGTGTAGCAAGTCGCCGACCTTACGCGCAATGATCATGTACGCCGTACGGGCATTTGGCGTGAAACCGAAGAGACCGAAGATGACGAAGGAAATGCACGGTGTGACCCAGTTCGAGAAGTAGAACTGCGCCAGACTGGACCTGCCGCCGGCGACAACGTCAGAGTATGGGCTGCTGATCGGCGTCCAATCTCGGTGCGTAGCGGCCCAGCCGTCGTAGAAGGGGAGGCCGCGCGGGGAGTGCAAGTCCTGGACAATCACCAGTGTCACGTTCACAAGGCCCACGGGGAACGTTATGAGCATGTCGACACTGGCGAGAGCGAACAGTCGATAGTAACCCGGGCGCGAGGTCGAGCTATTGCTATTGCTGCGCAGGAAGAAGTCACTCATGTCCCTGTTCTGGCGGTAAAAGATCCAGACCACCCTCGCTAGAACGTCAGAACGTCAGATACGGACAGGTCGCCGTGTGAGATAGTCTGGAAGACTCACGAAAGTAAAAGAGGATTGAAATGAGCGGAAGAGAGATGCTCCATTGGGATACAAGCAGGATAGAGAGAACAGTGGACGAGCTGGAACCGGAGGGCCCGAACCCCTCGAGAATCTCGAAGCGTTTGGTTTGCACTATGTAATCTGGGGGACTGGAGCATCAGTACGCGTATGTGGAACACTCTGTGGGAACTCACAGAGCGGCCCTGCGACCAGCAAAGGCAGACCAAAACCCAAAAACCACTCTATGATCACATCCGACCGTTTCTATAATGGCTTGTACATCAGCTTCAAAGTGCAGGAGAGAGTGCATAGCACAACGCACCAGTGTAGTGTGCATGTCCATGTTGCGGAAGCTGGCAATCAAGAACAAGCGCCGGGTCATGATGAGGGTGGCGGCGGGCTTGACAACATAGCATATGGTCTGCAGATGCGAAGCTGCGGGGGTAGTATCAGCGTCTAGCAGGGTCCAAGTACGCGAATCACATACCGAGGTCACAGTACACATGGTGCTTGATAGCTCCATTGTCAGCCCAAACGATCGAGTTGACCGCAAATGTGAGGTTCTCGAGGAAGAGCCAGAAGCATAGGAACGAGACGCCGAGATTCCACCTTTGACGGATGAAGCTGGTGAGGAGTACGAGGAAGAGACCTGTCGCTGCCAGAACGCAAGCAATGGGATACAGCGGATAGGATGGGTCGACTGGGTCACCCATTGCTCGTCGGCCGCACGGGCATTGCCACCTGGAGGAGGAAAAGATTTCCCAAGATAGGATGGTCTGCTCTTATATGAGCTCAGGGCAAAGCTTGCACGTCCGGAGCCGCTAGCGCTAGACTCCTAATCGGGTTGCCTTAATCTTTACCTTTGATGGCAAAGTTGGTTGGAGATACGCGGAAATTTGGTTGACATCAGCAAGACATCAGCGTGTTTAGGCACCGGCGCCCACATGCTTGCGCGCGTGGCTATCTAGTGATTGTTGTGGTGGCAAATAATTGACGGCGGTGGCGCCTTCTGACTGTAAGTACAGAACGATCGGGACGACCGGCCTGTGGTGGAAGCATAAGTTATAGCTGTATGTCTATAGGACACGTATAGCATAGGGCCGTTCTATGACCTCAGGGCTCACCGCTGTGCTCATCCCGTCGAGCAATCGCGCGCTGCTGCCGCCACGATCTTTTACTACCGAGGGGACTTCACTCTGATCTACTTACTTGGCAACGAGCAGCCTTCTCAAGATGATTTGATTGGGCGAGAAGTGGGGACGCATTTGAAACCCCGCATAGGCCGAATTTCGAAGGCGCAAGGGCATATGCGCTTTGGGACCGCCCGACGCAGTTGTTTCTGATTGAGCTGCCCGTATATTGATGTAAGTACGAAGAAGTCGAGAAGAGAATTCGAAGGAGCCTTGCGCCGACGGGCGTGGTCGGTCCGAAAGTAGAAAGTCCCACAGCACCGTCGCGTCGACGTCTTGAATCAGCGCAGGCCGCAAGAGCTCTAAGCTCGAGCGCCCGCTTGCATCTCGCACTCCAAGTTGAACTTGCCTCTTGCATTCATTACTTCCCTGCTGTCTAGTCAAGAGACACGACACTATCTGTCTGGATCTCTAGATTATTATTGAACAAGAATGGTGCGGAGGTTGGACTTGGTCGGCCGACTCTAAGCTGAGCGCGCCACAGTACGGCGGCGACCGTCTTGAGCAACTCGTGCTCTCTGGCGAGCTCTTCGCAGGGCCCGCCTCGCGCACGGCATCTCCCACGCGTTCGGCCAGCCCAGACGCTGCTGAAGCTGAATGGCCGCCATCCGGCGCAGATGCCGACGATTCTGAATATGAATACTCGAGCAAGATTGGCAAGGGCCATATTCCAGTATCGCTCGATCATGGCGAGGACGAGGAGAAGGAGGAGAGCATTGGGATGGGCCCCGGGCGCACAGGTGTCAAGGGCGTCATTCGCGACCGCGCCGAGGCCGAGCGTCGGAAGCGCGATCGGGCACGCGCGGACGCGTCGGCGCTGGCGGCCCGGATGGAGAAGGCCAGCTTGGGCGGGCTGACGTTCAACGAGGAACAGGCGCTGGCGCAGAGGGACCGCGCGGGTGAGAAGCGCTCAGGCAGATTCGGGCATCTGCGTGAAGTCGGCGCGAACGGATTTTTGCATGCTATCGAGGACGAGCAACCCTCAACATGGGTCGTGATACACATATACGAGCCGGGGCTCGATCGATGCGACGAACTCGACGATGCTCTCGTTCGTTTTGCACGTGTGCATCCTGATACCAAGTTCTTGCGGGCACGGGCCTCTGCTCTAGGCTTTGCGAGTACGCCGAAGAAGCCGCGGTCAAACGGCGCGTTCAGGAGACCTACGCGGACCATCCGGGAAGTCGATGACGAAGATGACCCTTACGGTGCGCCCGAAGAGGACGAGGACGGCGGCGAGGAGGTGGGGGAAGATGTAGAGGTAGACACTGACATGCTCCCGACAATGCACATCTACCGCGGAGGAGATCTCGTTCACAATTGGGTTCGCGTAGACTGGGAGGCAGGGCCTCAAGGACTTGAAGATCTTCTCGCACGGTAGGCATATTTCTGCTTATCTTCATAGACTGAGACTTACTTGACGAGCAGACACCGCGTCATTGAGGGCGGTCGGGGAGCAGCTTTCGACGACGAGGAGAACGTCATGTCGTTCAGCGGCGTCCTCTAGGATGCGTTCCTTCTGCTTCTCTTTGGGCTCTTTGTTGCTTCGCGGAAGAATATCTACGCTCTTGTATACCATGGAATACGGACGGTCATAGAGTCTCATTTATCTCCCATTATATCTTTTGACTTGCGCAGAATAATACGTCTATGGCGTGGAATGTGCGCTGCGGGAGATTCACGGTGTCAGGTAGGCATGGGTAAACGGATGCTGGATCTCGCAACCTCTCGGCTCTTTGTTGAATGTACCCCGCATCTTCAAGGTGGGTCAGATTGAATAGCGAAGGCTCCCAGGACGTCTTACCGAGCACAGAGCATCATCCACTTTTAGGTGACGAGCCGTCGTGCCGAGATCGGTGCTGCGTCAGCCTTCAGCATGCCTGTCTGGATGTTGCTACAAAAGAATATACAATCAACGACAAGGATCAACGGTCGGCGGGAGGTATGTCCGTCCACTTCTCCGAGCAACATACACTGACGCGCTCGCAGCCTCTTGTGCACATCGTGACCCATGGATTCCCCCGCCGCCAGTCCCAACGCACGCTCGGTGATTGCGCTGCTAATTCTCGGAAGGGCCTCATATGCAGAAATGGCTCGCGAAGTTACCCTTCTCGGCACCCTCGTTCCCTCGCTACCTGAGCGCTCTGCAAAATCTGCTCGTGACGCACGGCCGACGGTCTTCGCGCGGATAAACGTCTCATATACGCCCGACGAGGATTTGCCGCACGCTCTGGCTCTTCCTGCGTGATCTTCGCCTCGAGGTCACGGCCGCGCGACTCGAAGAAAGCAGCATACAGTCGCGGCTCGCTTTCTATGTGTCCTCCTATATAACCGAAAGACGCCTCGGCGAGTCAATCCCCAAGGACAACACCTCGGAACAGCCGTTCTAGTCCTCGCCTAGGTCTCCAGACTCTACTCGTCCGAGCAAGCAGAAGCAATGTTCGCCCTCGTCTCTCTCGCTCTCGCCGCCATCCCGCTGGCCCGCGCCCACGGTGGTGTATTGTCGTACTCCATCGCCGGCGCATACTACGAGGGCTGGGCGCCGTACAACACGCCCACGGGTCAGACCACGATCCAGCGCCCATGGTCGTCGTAGTGAGTACTTGTCACCTTCCTCAATTCTTATCTTGCACCATTCCACCATTCGATACATACAATATGCCTCCGTCCTTTAGCCTTCGTTATCGCTCCCTCTACGTACTCGGTTATGCGCCATCTTTGATGTTCTTCGCCACTTAGCGCTTTGTGCGGGAAGAGAAGGAATAGCAGGCACTGATGATTTCACGCACTATAGCAACCCCATCACCAGCGCCACGGACCCAACCATTGCGTGCAACGACAACGGCGCGGCTGGTGCCCTCCAGCTCACAGCCAACGCTAAGGCCGGTGACAAGGTCGTCGCGTACTGGAACCAGGTCTGGCCCCATGCGATCGGTCCTATGGTGCGCTTGCTCTCCCCTCTTTGTCAAAATGCTGCAAACTCACGAAAAATAATGTGTCTAGCTCACGTACATGGCGCAGTGCCCCGGCAGCAGCTGCACGGGCGTCGATGCTTCCACGCTCAAGTGGTTCAAGATTGATCAGGCTGGGTGAGGAGTCAACTACTATACCTTCTAACACATCGCCGCTAACGTCTAAGTACAGTTTACTCTCAGGCAATGCCGCCACTGGCAGCTGGGCCGATGGCCTCATGATCACGCAGAACAGCTCTTGGACCACTACGATCCCGTCCAGCATCCCCAACGGCGACTACCTCATCCGCTTCGAGACGATCGCGCTTCACTCGCTTCCCGCTCAGTTCTACCCGGAGTGCGCTCAGCTGCACATCACCGGCGGCGGCAACGTCGCGCCCACGGCCGCTGAGCTCGTTTCCTTCCCTGGCGCCTACAGCAACTCTGACCCCGGCCGTACGTCGATATATATATGCTCTATATCCCGGACGCTAGAAGCTGACGCGTAAAGCAGTTGACCTTGACGTCTACTCGAACACGGCTTCGTCGGTTACCTGCTACCAGATGCCCGGCCCGCCGCTCTACTCTGGCGCTCAGCCTACTCTCCCTCAGCCCTCGGTACGCGTTTGCCCTCCTCTCGTATTATACATCGTAATCTGACAGTGGAACAGTGCTCTACCACTGGCAGCGGCTCTGGTTCTACCGGTGGCTCCGGCTCCGCGAGCGCGAGTTCCCCGGCGGCTTCGTCCACGGCCGCGGCGGGTACCGTCGCTCAATTCGGCCAGTGCGGTATGTCTTCTCGCGACTTTATTCTCTCGTCACTCTCTAACAACACTTCAGGTGGCACGGGCTTCACGGGCGCAACTGCTTGGTACGTGTCTCTCCCTTTGTCACGCGGGCTGTTTTGTGGCCCTATACCCCGTCTTGCGGGACGGCGTGCTTCTCGCCGGGGTTGGCCGGCCTTCCGCTATCTTCTCTATATCGCACTCTTTGGTCTAGAGCTGACAAATTGTACAGTGTCGCGCCCTTCACATGCCACGTCGTCAACGGTACGCTGCCTCCTTTTTACTTCACTGTACGCGCGAATACTGACAGCTCCATGACAGAGTATTACTCGCAATGCCTCTGATCGCCTTCTCGTATCTTGTTCATCGATGATCGATGACGTGTAGAGCTTGAGGATTGTGGTAAAATGAATGTACTTTGGTTTTGTATCGTAAGCTGATCGAATTGTATTGCGTTTTTTCATGAGACGGGTGCAACCCTTGAAAGGCAGGCAGCGGAGAAGTGGGACCCCAGCCTCGGGCTATCATTTCCTCATCAGGCAGTATGTCATAGGTGTCCGATCGTGCTGAAGGCGAGCACGAGGTTCTGGATGCGAACGACTATTGACTGGCCGGAAAAGGCATGCCCGAGGTCCATGGACCCATGCCCGAGGTTGTGACAGCGTGGTAAGCGCGGTGACGACCTTGGGCTGTGGCTTCGCTAGTGTCGTGACATACTGCACAGTCAGAGCCCGAGCAGCTGCCCTCTGAAGCTGAGAGCCTGAGACTGAACGCTGATGTAGAAGCTTGACAGCGGGTAGCAAGCAGGGTCGTGCGCAAGTCGGGCAGCGTGTATAAAGAGCAGAGACGGGTACTTGTCCTGACTCCCCAGGCACTTGCGCCACACGCACACAAACGCACACAAACACACATATCCCTTCTCTCGCAGCAATACTCAATATGTCCCAGCCAATTATCCTCTACGATATCGCCATGGCCGGCGAGTCGCCCGCCGAGAAGGCCTGGTCGCCCAACTCCGTACGTGGTCTATCGCACATAGCGCATATATGCACGCTCAACCCCCTTCCTTTGCGTGTCGTAGTGGAAGACTCGGTGCGTCTACTTATGCTTTATTCTCGGTCAGTGCTGATAATGTATTCTGCAGCATCCTTTTGAACGTCAAGGGCCTGGCGCACAAGACAGAATGGATGACCTTCTCGCAGACAGCGGAGACGCTCTCCGCACTGGGTCTTGCGGCACACAAAACGTCCGACCCGCGCAAGTTCACCGTCCCGGCAATCCTTGACCCGTCAACGGGTCGTGCGGTGATGGGTAGCCAGGATATCGCGAAGTACCTCGAGGAGCAGTACCCCAACTCACCGGCTGTCCTTCCGGCGGGCACACGCGCATTGCAGGCCGCGTTCTATAACGAAATCTCCGAGGCGCTCATCGTACCCGTATTCACATCGCTCGTCTACAAGCACCTCGAAAAGACGCAAGACGTCGATCGCGACTACTTCTACAAATCCCGCGAGGCCATCTTCGGCATCAAGTTCGACGACATCGCGCCTAAGGGCGAGCAGGTGCAGGCCGCGTTGGACGCGATCACCTCTATTCTTGGCCGTGCTGCTGGGTACATCACTGAAGGCGGCGGGAGATTCGTCGGCGAGTCCCGACCGGTGAACGCGGATGTCAACCTTGTCGCCATGCTGATCTGGGCGACGACTGTCGGAGAGGGCACCGCGGTGGCCAAGACCATCCTCGAGGCAGATGGCGGCCGCTGGACGGAGTACATCAAGTCCTTCGAGAAGTGGAGGGTGTTCCACTGATCACGTATATTGAGGGGTTTGTCTGGGTAACATGTACATTACTGTACTTTTTCGAAAGTAAGTTCGTCCCCGGTCCCCAGACCGGGCGAACTTGAACTTATCTGAAGGTTTGTCCCTTGTCCCCAGCTCAAATTGGCTTATTAATCCACTAGAATAATGAAAACTGCCTTACAAATGCCATCAAAATTACCATATATGGTATTGATGAACCTATTTCATTCAGAACTTATGGTATGTCCCCTGTCCCCCCTTCTGAACGTGGAACTTACTTTCGAAAAAGTACAGTAGACTGTTGTCTCTGTAACCCGCAGGTTGTCGTGCGCAATTGTATTCTGCACTTTTTATCGATCGTATAGGCTGTGTATTTCACTTTCGGCGTCCGTGTTGAGCTACCTTTATGTCCGCTGTTCACTCGTGCGCTCCTGCTACCTTTCACTTAGTAGCCGGAACCCGTTCACCGCATCGAATGCGGCTCTCGATAAGCATGATAGGCCTACATGATCCCAGATCTATGAGATCTCTGTCGTGGATGTATAGACAGATAGCGGCATGATGCATGAGACTTCGGTAACTGGTTGCGGATACTGACTTTAGTATAGTCTCCCGCCATGTCGGTTCGTCGGCACTTACCTGCCACCGATGCTAGTGGAGTATGAAGTCCGGAAACGGGTTATCATAGACCTTAGTGGCATCACGACGGTGGGGCACTGGCGGTCGAAGAGCGATGTCATGTTACCACGATGCCCTGAGGGAGGTTGGCGGACACAATCCGACATGAAGAGAATATTTGCAATATGATCGAAAAGGGGAAACAGTGTGACAGGATATTGCAGTAAATATGAGATCTATGCGTGTGCGCCTTATTTCCAACCATCCCTCGTACTTTCTCAGAAGCCGTTAGACTCATAGCTGTGGTCCTTGAATTCGAGGGCTAACTTCTTCCTTTGCCCTGCTGTCTCGATGTCGTAGGTCCGGTGTCCATAGGTATATTACCGTCTCTTGGTTGAGAGACGCCGTGGCGCTGCGTGCCAACCAGGGTCGACGTCTGCGAAGTTGGCGGCGGGAGCATCGACGAACGAGATATCCGCGAAGGTACGACCGACGGCACCGCCCGAAGTAATAGTAATGGCCTTTTTGGGCGTCGGGTGGTGCGACGGACCGACCTTTAGTGGACTCTCGTCCCTAGTCGGAGTTGTTAGCATTAGCGGGTGGATGCTGTCATGATGGTCGTACGCGTCGACATCAATGGCGTGGAGAACGTCGGAGCCTGCGAGAGAAGGCCCAAGTGATGATTAAACATAGCGACGCGAGGCACCGGGCGGCGACGCTCCACGACATGTCCAGGAGATATGCTCGGCAGCAGTCTTCGTCTTAAATTGGTATACGGAAGAAACGAGAAATATTCCGACAGCGAATGATCGAAGCGGACTACAAACCCCCGGAAACGCACAGGCTCACAACAAAAACACTAGTAGTGCAATCCAGTCAGAAGTTCAGGGCGATATTCTCCTACTTGTCATAAGCATCGTCGGTCGTTGTCATAATGGGCAGAGGCAGGCCAGGTGATTCAAACCATCCGATGATGACCGGGTCACTCAAGTAAGGTTAGGGTTACCCGCAACGGCGCCTGTGGCACTATGGCCTTGTGGGGGTGAATGTGGCAGCGCAGGGTTTGTCGGTTGGCAAGTCCAGTTTGTCTCGACCTCGAACTCCCGGAACGTGCCATTTCTCTCGACACTGCTACCCTACTATTACACACTCCTGGTACTTCTCCTGGACTTCCGGGTGCCAGTACTGCCGCTCATGCTGGATCCGTCAGAGCGCTTGAGCGCTCAAAGCAAATCTGACCATTTATATTTATCAGGCCATCTCGTGTCGGGTATTGCATACGCTCTAAGTGTGTCTTCTCCGTATCATGCTGTTTCATGGTTCAATCTGGCGCCGTTAAGATTGAGGACATGCTTATGTCTATTATCGCATGGCCCGCCTAGCTCAATCGGATAGAGCGTCAGACTCTTATTAGGCGGGTTTATCTCACAGAAGATATCTGAAGGCTGCGAGTTCGACCCTCGCGGTGGGCTACTTTTTCGGTTTTGGAATATTCATGTTTTATGTGCCCGAGGTTCAATTTTTTTAATCAGATTTTCTTTCTGTGGTAGCGTTCTTCTGGGGTTTTCTGCGCATAATGCCTTGGCCTGGACCCACTACGGCGCCTATCTACTGCCTATATCCAATACAGATGATTCCTTGTGCAAAGTAGTGTTGCATGCAAATGCGCCAATCCCGTCGGGCTCAGCGACGATCGTATGCTACATAGTACTTACCAGATGTATCCGATGACTTGAGCTTCGCAGTTCAATGTGATTAGGCGTGAAATACGAGCACAAAAGATCTTCGAATAAAAATACAATACAGGGCATATGTAAGGAGAGATCAGAATAGCTTGAGTAGATGGACTTTCTCCTCCCGAACCGCAAACAACAAAACAAACCGAGCGCCTTCCGAGCGCCTCTTACTAACAGCCTCCCGTATCTGAAGGGCATATGCCGGGTTCGGCATAGGAAAGCTGGCGACGATAACCTTCCACGCATCTTCGTCGCCTAGCCAAGTTGCTGAACGGCATAATAGTTCGAACGTGCCCGGAGATACGTCGACGGCCACCAGCGGCAGACCCTGCGACGCCGCAGCGCGCACCTCACTTGCCATCGTGTATGCGCGCTCAGAGAACATCGTGCTGCTCTTCTTTGCTCCGCCCTTCCCTGAAAAGAAGCCCTTCTTCGTATCTGCGGGAAGAACCAGCGCGACATCTTGCGCGCTGTTTCCAGCCGCTTTGTTTGGGCCGAAACCAGCACTGACAGACGGAACGATCGGCGAAGAGTCCGCTCGGGGTGGTGCGCCGGCAGTCGTTGCATCGATGCGTTTCTGCTCCGCAAGCTCATGCTGGAACCAGCGCACAAGCTCTGCACGAGGCACCTCGTGCACCTGGCCCGTAAGGAGGTTTTTGATCTTGAAGGGCGCCTGAGCCGGCCCATGATCCTTCCGCGCGCGCTGTGGCCACAGGCAGAAGAGGATACCCTCTTTGCTGCAAAGCTCCATGAACTCGTCCGGTGCACTGCCAGACTCGAGAGCGCCCTCATACATCAGATCAGCCGCGATACCGTGCCGCCAAAGCAGCGTTGCAAGCTCCAGACGCTCCTCAAGGTGACCAGGAGCATAGCTCACGATGTACACATCACATCGGCGGTAGGTCCAATATCCGAAGGAGCGCTGCTCCTTGATGAGTCGCTCGATAGACTGTGCTTGGTTCTCCCCGACGTAGCTGATGATCTTCTCGACGCTGATTTGCATGCCTACGCTGCAAATATCCTGCGTCTCGCTGGTATCCCCTGAGGGGCGCGGCATCGCAAGCTGAGAAATCAAGTGATCGTAACGTCCACCAGTCGCAAGCGCATCCCCCCGCCGTCCGCGACGTACAACCTCAAAGCAAACACCGCGCTTGAACAAGGATGCGTGAGGACCAGCCATGAGCGCGTGGAAGTGGATTGGGCGTGATATTGACAACGCCGCAAATTCCTGCACTTGTCGTACGTCCGCAAGGTGCGGCCGTAACGAAGTGAGCAGAGCAGGCGCCACCTTTCCTAAACGAGCCACGACGGTGTCCAGATCTTCTTCTGTGATGCATACGCTCGTCAGCATTGTGCTACGGGAAGGCGGCATGCATTGAACTTACCACATTCGTCCAATATCTCGAGCTCGTCTATGATACTCCGCAAAAGACCCTTCTTGAGAAGGAGTGCGCGTTTCTGCGACCAAGATGACTTGCTCTGTGCCAGTATATCCAAGACCCCCTGACGTGTTTTCTCAGGAATGCGATCTAGACACGTATCGATGACTAGATGACACTCAGTATCAAGTCGACAGATAATGAGGATAAACTTACCCGTTGAGTGTGAGATATGGATTTCGTACAGCGCAGACAACCCGGGGAACACGTCGAGGATCTCATTGGCGACTATGATGCACTCCGCCACGGACACATTCGCACCGCTGGCGACGTCGTGCGCGATGATATCAAAGATAGCCGCCTTGCTCGATGTGGGATGTCCCGCTACAGGCGCTGGACGGTATACGTCACCGATATGAAAGCGCTTGATACGATTGAGGCCTGCACGGGCAGCCAGACGCGCGAAGGGCGTTAAAGCGTCGTTCGGTAAAGAGACGAGTTCACCGTGACGGTCAATGAAAGCTGCCCGGTGTTCTACGTCGTCTGACTCCAACAATGGCGCAAGCAAAGGAGGCTCAACCTCGTGCGCCCCATGGAGGCGCATCATACCCGCCAACGTATCGCGCACAACCCATGTTAGCGGATGAGGTTCAGCCATTTGATCGTATAACGCCGCGCGCACGCCGTTTGAACGCTGTTCGAACAGGGCATTGATTGTCGTCTGGTAATGGGCCGAATCGGGTTGAGCTGCGAGGACTAATCAGAATCGTGGATACATCAATACAACCAAAGTGACCTACTCATGAGCCGTAGGGCACCCTTGAAGTGCTCCTCCTCGACACTGAAAGGCATCAAGTTGCTGTGCAGAAGCTCCAAAGCGGTCGGACGCTTGTCCGGGTTATGCTGCAACAGCCAAGTAATGACTATAGGAAATGAGCACAGGGGACGCTAGAGCGCTGCCTTGAAATCTTCACGTACTGTCCCGCTGCCTGACGCGTTTGAGATCCCAGTCTGGCGGAAAATAGATCTCAGGCTTGCGAAGATCTTCAAGAACCTTGACGCGCTCCGTGCCAGTGTTGACTCTGAAGTTCAGCTCAAAGAAGACGATCTGGCAGTGTAATAGCTTAGCGTTGCTTCCGGTAAAGCGCCTATGCAAGACTCACGCCGGCGCTGTATATATCGGCCTTTGGGTGCACAACACGACTCCTCTTCTCTCCCGCCTTCTTCGGAGTCTTGACAGACGGCAACATGACCTCTGGGGCTATGTAGAGACGTGTACCAACCTCTGTACATTGGTCAGCAGATGGCGAGAAGGGGAAAGTATCAATACATACCCTGCGTCATATCCGGTATCGCAGATTCGTTGTATGGAGAGGGTGCTTCTACGAGCTCCAAGCTTGACGTCGCCAAACCAAAGTCACCGACCTTACAGTTCCCTTCATTATCTGATGGGATTTCATGAGGTTTTTTTCAGACGATGACGGGTCATACGCATACCTATGAAGATATTCGAAGGCTTGATATCGCGATGGATGATGTTGAGGCTCTCCATGTGCACGAGAGCCTCTACAACCTGCCTGAACAGCCGCCAAGCTGTGTCCTCGTCGATACCCTGCCTGACAAGCTGGGCGAAGCCGTGAGAACGATGAATGATGACAAAAATACGCATATTCACATCTTCTAGCGTCTGATTCGGCACGTATTCCTGAAAGAGATAGACATTAAAAGAGCTGCAGATGCAAGCAAAGAGGCCAAGGTACCATTTGGATGTATAGGATGCGTGGATTCTGCTTCGGGATGTTCGGCGCATGGTTCGTCTTGATGCTCAGGGCAGGCGGCAACCTGCTTACTGCTCCGCCGAGTATGATGTCGTCCACCTCGTCGCTCTCATCGCTATCGACATCGAAAGTGACGTTCGAGCTTCCGCCGCGGCCTGAGCCAGAAGACCCGAAATAGATGCTAGGGAAGCTACCCCCAGACTTCGTTTGAGTCTTGTCAAGCTCGCTCAGGTCGGGACGGAAAGGGCCACTGGCGAACCCAGCGAGATCGTCGTCGTCGTCGTCTGAGCTCGAGTTTGCGGCCACTGGTGAGCCATCCATGTCATCCGGGACACGCGCGCCTGTCAGCCTGGGCGGGGGTAACAGACCCTGCGGAGCACCCCCGCGACCACCCGCACCATTGCGCCGTCCAACATACGAGTCCTCACGCTCTGTCTCTGTACCAGACCCCCAACCGTCTCCGCTATCAGAGTCGAACCTGTCGTCATCGGTAGGAGACACAGGTGGCGCCTCCTCGAGCCATGTTGAGTGATACCGAACGATGTGCTTGTGGGATAGCCGTGATAGCAATTGCACTTCGCGAAAGAGCTTCAGGTTCTTCTTGTCTTCCTTGCCTCGCGGATCGATGGTCTGTGGGTTGAGACGGATCTTTTTGACTGGCAAACGGCCATGGTCAACGGTTATTGTATGTAGGAGAAAATATAGTTGCTTACTGGCATAGACATGACCGTCAACTCGGTGTTCACACTTCATGACTTTTCCGAAGCCACCCTGCCCAATCTCTTCCAGCTCCCTGAAGTCTGTCGTGTACCGGCTTTTGAACTCAGGTTCTTGACGGGCGTGAATGGGCAAATTGGCCGGAGGCGAGCTGATTGACATCTGCGGACCGCGGAAATAGTCGAGCTCGGGAGAACTGCCATAGTCGGCTTGACGAGGCGTCTGTGGCTCATAGTCTACCGAGTCGTGAGCAATGGCTCTAAACATAATGCGTATCCATTACTCACGGATAGCTATAGGCGATGAAGAGGAAGCGGCAGTCACGGTTCCGTTGGAGTTATGCCCATAGTTAGAGAGCACCTTCTGCACTGACTCACAACTCGCCGATTTCTTCGTGTAGCAGAGAGCGCTGACATGGTGAGCAAGCATGGGAGGAGGTTTAGCTAACACTACCTGTCAGTTGGAGGGAAATGTCATCAGAATTGTCACACGTACGCATGACCTGTTCCAAAGCGCTGCGCGGAGTCTGGTACTCGTCTATGACAGTGAGGCCGAGTCCCATCTGCAACATGATCACACCGGTGCCGTGCAGATCGCGCAGACGCGAGTAATGCAGAATGCTGTCTACGGCGTCGCGCGACCGCCAACCTTCATTAAATCGATAAAGCTCCGAGATATTCGTGTGCATGTAAGGTCCGAACTGGTTCGAGCGATGGAGGTCAAGAAGTTTCATGAGGTATGCGGAGTTCATAAGCTTGACACGCTTCTGAAAAGATCCCCGTGGGCCGTTGGCGAGTCCTATGCTATGCACGACCATAGCTGACATCGAATGAGTAAGAATGAGTTTGCGGTGGCGCATATACTCACCTCGATGCATCAGATCCGCCTTGTGCACGGCTCCGAGAGCACGAAGAACCTGTTCAATGTACTCGGCCGCGCGGTCCACCTTGATCGTGTTGTTGTCGGCGAGAATATCATAGAGCGTTAGCTGTGGGCGCTCCTCCATGAGAATGGCAAGGCGCGGCGAGCCAGACAAAGGAGTCTCAAGCTTGACAGCATATATGCGATGGAGATTCTCGTGGCGGATACCGATAAGACGGCGAAGCTCAGCCTCAACAGTGCGCAACTTCTTCATTCCCTGCCCACTCGCGTAGTAAGGGTTCGAGATCTCGACTATCTGCACTTCAAGCGGCAGGGTGGCGTGAGCGTCATCAGACACAGGCTCGGCCTTCCAGATCGTCCCTAACGGATCACGGCGTATGGTGTTGTTTGGAACTTCATCGGTAATGCCACGATACGCCAAGTCCTGTTCGATGCTGGGGCGGTCGACTGAAGCAGAGCGCGGATGGAAAAGCTTGACGGTGCGGAAGCGTATGTTGTCGATGACCAGCCAGTCCTCAAACGTCTCCATGAGGGTACCAGAGTCGTCATGCACCTCCACAACAGCCGATGCAACAGACTTTGCGCGTGCTCGCGCATGGAACCGCTCAAGCTCTTCCTGTTGACGCGCCGAATTTGCCTGAATCTCGTCGTTGAACGCTTCGATACGCCTACGTTCCGATGCTGCGGCTTGCTGCGCCTCCGTCTCCTCACGCTCCTTCCGTGCCTGCCAGATGTTAGCAAGATCTAACTGGCTGGAAAAAAACATGGCAGTACGCACGCGTTCTTCTTCCTGAGCTCTCCGCGTCATCTGGAGGGCGAGCGAGCCTACAACCTCCGCAGGTGGCTCGACGTTACTCTCAAGCCACTCTTGCGCAAAAGTAGCGATCTGTGACGTCCCATTGAATGTCAGATTCCGCATACTGTTATCCTTGCAATGTAACGCACCGAGAATACCATCTCCTCGCCGATGGTGGTCTGCGCAGCTTCAGCGTTGATGGCTTGCGACAACTTGGTCATTTGCGCAGGCGTCAACCCTTTCGCCGGCTGCTGAACGGCAAATGATGCGCGGGCATGGTTGGGGTAGGTCTTCGGAAAGCTGAGAAGCATATGAGATTCTGTGGCACTTTCACATCTCAAGAGGCTCATTCACGTTGTATGTAGACAGAAGTAGGTCTTATTCGGAGCGTTAGGATGGGATATGCGAATCTTGAACTCGTGCAGCCTAGCTGCACCCTGCCACCAGTCCCACGTCGGTACACGCGCAGAGTTCAGCTTATTGCGGCACGGACCTTCCACGCCTTTGGCGGTGGGCACTCGATGAAGTCGTTGTCGTAAATAGATTGAAGAGCTGTGATCTCGGATTCTTGCTTCTCCTGCGTTGTTGGGTCCATAGTGTCGTCGGTGAATGTGGTGACCGATGGTGGAACGGAATGGAAAAGCGTTGCTCAAGAGGGGAGGGCCCAAGGGACCTCGGCGGCTCAAGCGTCCATGACTCTTTGTTCTCGAACAAGTAATGCAGGTCGTGATCGTGGTCGTGAACAAGGACAAAACGCGGCCACCAGTGCACGCGCGTCAACACGACCTGGCGGTAGGAGTCAGGGTGACAGCTACCCGCGCGTCGATGCGTGACAGCACTATTCCGATCAGTGCCTGACTTCCTTCTTCCGTTCATGTCGAATTCTGTCATTGTTCTCCCAAAACGGGTGTGGATGTTGGACGGCGCGCCTTCAAGTTGTGTCACCTGATGTTTATCGCCCTATGTATATGGAGGTTGAAACGTTGTCGGCCAGTGACAACCACAATCGCTGTCTCATGACGAGGACAGGTCTACGAAGTCGGACCGTGTGCCAAACAACAGTGTCAACTCAAATCCCAATGCTACATCGTCGGGTGGTTGAAGCGGCCGGGCCTCTATCACTATAAACCTCATGGCCGATGTTGAACGTTGCACCCCGTTACTGTCACTGACATTGTCCAGTTGTGTTCATCATGCAGCTCCTGCAACTAGGTTACCTACCACACTTCGTCAGGGGATCGGCCGGTCTGTTTTTTTACGTCGGGCTCGCGCGGTCTTATCTCAGTGTGGTTGGACGCTAACGTGGTTGACTTATGGTGTGGTTGACTCTAAGCGTGGTTGAGATATACTATATAAGTCGCGCCCGAAGAGTCTCCCTCTTCCATCACACACCCTCGCCCTCTATTCCAACACATACTCTCCCATCGACTCCTTCAAGGTGAGCCGTGACGCCGTGTCGTATATAATGGGCCTCATATAACGTCTCCCTAATTCTAGACATGCCTTCACTGCTAAACCCATCAGGGGACCTTTTCGAGGCCCTCCTGATTGGTCTTTCCGCTTGTCGACCTGGCGCCGAGGTCTTCGTAGCCGCAAAGCACTTCGCTTTAGCGAATTGGAGCTGGTATAGGGCTTTTTTACAAACGCCTCTCGCATCGTTCGTCACCGTCAACGGCGTCAAATTCCCATACGAAACCTCTGCGCTCTTGGCGGACCCGACCACACCTCCATTGGAAGTGGTTATAGACTTCCAAACGCTATTGTCTTATCACGGCATGGCGTGGACGATGACTGAGCGGATGTTTACAGCCCTCCAGTCCATCATCGGGCGTGTTGGTGCTCTCACCGTCATATGTTACGACGCCGACGACTGCGAGTTCAACATGAACGAAGCCGTTAGCGCCCTTTTCTGCACGCGGAACGGGGAATGTCCTGCACCTCCGAGATTCGCTCTTGACTTCGGCAATCAGCTTTATCACTGTGATACCCCGATCACTGCTCTTCTGGGCTCGGTGACCAGCTTATGCATACGCAACGTCTTCTTGAACTGGTACAGCCTCGCGTCAGCCCAGTACCTGCGCCGCCTTTCCATCATAAAGACATCGTTTCCGACCCAGCGGATTCCCATCTGGATTCTCTACAACGTCCTTGCTAAATGTGCCGGCACGCTGGAAGTGCTCGAGCTCGACCACGCAGTCAATTGGCAGGACACGAATGGCGCCGGGTTCTGGGCTCAGCCGCCCGTGGATCTTGTCGCGTTAAAGACACTATCTCTTGGATACCAGTTCGTTGAAGAGGCAGTCGCGGTTGTGTTCATCATCGCCATCCCAAATGTCGACACACTGTCTTTGCGAGATGGCGCACGCGACCTGTTGCTGGGGTTTGACAACGATTCAACGCCACTGCTCTATCTCCTTGCGCGTAAGAAGGAGGACTTCGACTTTTGTCGTAGCCTGAGCCTCAGGAACGTCGTCTACAAAGATGTGCCCGTTAACGATCGCGAACGACTCGCGAGCCACCTCCTCCGCACCGTTTGCGCCGCCGATAACCTGAAACTTACATACGATGAAGATCTGGGGCATAACGCAAGGCCATTCATCGCGGCAATGGGTGTCGCCAATATGGCTATCGGCACCGAGTACCTTTACGCGCAAGGCGTCGACTACCGTTTCTTGATGCAGGAACTAGTTCGGTGTTTTGTGCGTCTCCCGGGCGATGATCGCCCCCGGGATGAGGCCATTCTCGAACCCGCTCACGTGGATATTGTGCACTCCGACATGGCTGACCCGAGTATCAGGAACGAGTTCATGCGTTACTTTGTTGCATCGGGACTAGAGTCAGCACTCCGCGTCCGCGCATACATGATGGATGAGGTCAAGGCTGATGCTCAGTGGGAGCCATCGACTCAGTGGTACGAGCCTGCCGCGGATGAGCGTGGCGTAGTCGATTGGGATGCATACAAGGCTTCGTTTGACACCGATATGTCAGTGGACGAGTCGATGGAGAAGGTCTACGGCCTCAACGACGTGACACAGCTTCTTTGGCAGAGCAACCTGTATTAGCTGCGAGGCTCATCTTCCTGCGTAGGGCCCAGGTAGTAGCAAGCAGTTAGTACAGCTTGGCCTCTGTTATGTGCATGCAGTTCACTTCCATATGCATATGTTTGTACAATAGTATTAATTTCTGATATGAAGGCAAATGGTTCCACATTCCAAGCCGATGTGGCTAGTATCCGAGCGCGCAACCTATTCCGCCTGTGATTGGAATCGTATCCCAGATTGAACTGAGCCCGGTACTTTCAAGCTGGCGGTCAGGGTCCGTCAGCACATGCAAGATGAGGATCAGGCGGCATGCATGGTACCTCTCAGGCTCATGCTCATAGTCGGTGAGGCCGCGGTACATCCGTGTGGCGCACAAAGACCTAAATTTAGAGGGAATGAGCATACTGCATGATGCCAAACGCAATGAGAGTTGTGCCACTCACAGTGCAGCTACTTCGAAGGGATGCAACATCTTTAGAGCTGAGTGAGCGAGAAACTTGATGTGGCAACGGGAAGACGCACGACGGTCAGGACATCTGTAGTCATCTGTAGTCAATAGATGCCGACCAGATGCACTTTTGTTAGTGGGACTGACCATTCAGGTTGAGAGAAACAAAGACAATGGTTGGCACTTCGGCAATGACTACGAGCACGAACCATAGCAAGCCCTATCTCCCAGTGAGCTGCAGGGTCGATGGTAACATGTTTTATGGTATGGCCCTTACCTGGTGATAGAGAAACTTTGCGATCCCAGAGCGGCGAGCTTCCTCCATCCGAAGCAAACCTACGAGCATCAGCACTACAAGTATAACGTCCGTCGCTAGTATGCCAATTCCATTGGGCAGGAATTTGTAGGTGGCGAAGGGGATACAGGCATCAACATCGGGATCGTATTCGGCGCGAACCTGGAATTCCGCTGTCACACAAGCGACGTCTGATGGGTAAGAATGGTCCTTACAAGGGATACGTCTCTCATGTTCAACGCGAAGCTCGTGGCAATCAAGCCGTAGGAAAGGGCTTTCACCATCTTGCTGTGTTTCCATATGGCAATGCTACAAATGGATGCCCATCAGCCCTACCACTCGAATCCACTCAGTAGCACCCGACGTACACACGAAGAGCAATGATGATGGATGCCATGCCAATGGCAAAGTAGGAAAACAACTGTCAAGAACAACATTGTTATCGCCGCACTGTTCTTGACCACTGCGTGCCTGCTCACCACGCAAGTGAGGAAGAAGGCCTGCGTATAAGCAGTGAGATACGATGGGTCGCACTATCAAAGGTGCGGATATGGTACGCACAGTACAATGGGTTGTGACGCCACCATTCTGCTGAACGGCCAACGTAAACAGCCATAGTAGTAGAAGCATTCGGCAGCTGGAGTAGAGCTGTGGACAATCCGGTTGAAAATATGAGGCAGTTCGAAGAAAGTGCTGCGCACCCAAACGGTCCACAGGTACTTGCGTTTACCTAACCATACGTCCAGCTCGTAGTCGAACGTAGAGATGTACTCCCAGCTGGGACACGCTGAAGTCAGACACAAAGTTGGCGCTGCGCTGCTGGGCGCATACTACATACACAACGATCCCAAACAAAGCATGGAAAAGTCTCAGAAAAATGACTGGGTAAGTGAAACTATGAGCACGGTGTTCAAGTTACGAGCTTGCACACGCACGCATGTCGTCATCTACCACGTCCTTACTGTTCCAGTCGGAAGGCATTGTATGATTTTGGGGATCTTATCTGAGGTCGATGGTCCGAGCAAACGCCCGTGAAGTGTATATATACTTGAATCAGCCCTCTTGGTGCGTTCCAGAGGAGTGGTTCCCACTACGACCTTGCTTGTGAGCACCAGCCGGCTGTGCTTGATACCGGATCCAGTCGTGTATTTTTCCTACAGCGCAGAACACTTCCCGAACGGGAAGTTACAATACGTATTAACAAGTCCACAGCATTGCGATGCATCTGCACGTTCCGTCCCTACAATGGCGTGGGTGAATGGCCTCCATAAGCAAAAGCAAAAGATTCCAATCACCCAATCACCCAGTTAGAAAGTGCTTTCGTCAAGCACCGATGTCGACTTGCGATGGCGGCCTCTCGGGCTGAGTGTCGCAATGGCCTTCATTAAATTCAGCGAAATGAGTGACAGTCGCGTTATGTCACGCGTCGTCGCGTCGTGCCTTCAGCCGCGATTTGACCAGTTATTCGGCCTCACATATTTGCGGCGGCGAAAATTGCATGGATCCGAGAGATATAACCTCAAGACTTGACGAAAGGTCAGCTATTTTTAGAGCTAGAAGAGGCAAGAACATGCCTTGGCTGGGGTAAGAAGGTATAATCCGTCAAGCCTCTGTACATTCGTGTCGCGCAAATCCCTCTATATATGATTATCCGTCGAAGTGAATAATAGCAGCGAGTAAAGTTAGCTCATAACTGACAGGGAAACGACTGCGGACGATGATAAGTACAAGACAACTGGTGGATCAGCGTGATGAACGTACCTTCGATAGGCTGGAGTATCTGTAACAGCGGGGAACATTGCATCATCAGCGAGTGGGAAGCGGTGTACGAGGACGGCCCGTGACTTACCGAGGTGAGAGGATCTTCATGCCGGGGTGATCATTAGCGGATATACGGTAGCCAAGAGACCACGTATCGCTTACCGTTGAGATGAAGCACTGCAAACGCCTAGATAGGGTTTAGCAGTGCTACCGCATAAGCAGTGGTATGACGTACCAGGACGGGAACTTCAACTAGCATAGCTAACGCCAGCCAGACGACACCCTTCAAAGTGTAAGGTTAACCCCGATGTCGCACTTTCTAAGCTGTACAAATATGCTATACTTGACGGAAGAGAAATCGGGCTATGCCAAACCGCCGGGCCTCACGCATTCGCAAGATGCCAATGAGCATGAGAAGCAGCAGCAGTGCGTCTGATCCGAGAATACCGGCCGTATTTAGGACGAATTCATGCGTATCATAAGCGATGCATGATTGATAGTCTGGACTAAAGTACGCTCGAAGCTGTAGAAAGCTTCACGTGAGCGAATCGCAGTGACCGTGAAGAGGTTCAGGCGCACGAAAGTCAAGTCTTGAAGTTCATTGTCAGCTCACAGTCGCGCGGACATCAAACCAGCGTACCTCGTATGTTAAACGCAACGCTGACGACCCATACGCTGTATGCGATGAACATGACAGACTTCCGTCTTTCCCAGACGGCAACACTTTGCGCAATCGTAAGGGTGGGTGTGGAGTAGGAATGATGCAGTGTCGACTCACGTGCGCAAAACTATGAGGAGCGATGCGAGGCCCAGAGACACGTAGGATGAGCCCTAGAAGAACCAGCACCAGGCTTCAGTAAATCTTCATGATAGCGTGGCGGCAGACATACCAAAGCGGCGATGTAGAACGCCTTCATGAAATGCTCAATCAATGTCAACCTTGGCTAATGACGATGTGGCGCGTACCGTACAATGCTGCGTCAACCATCCGTTTTGTTGGACGACCAAAAGCAGAAAGCATAGAAGCATGGCCAGCCTACAACCAGAGTATACCTGCGAGGGATTGAGCAGACGCATCAGAACTGGCCCGCAAGGCATGATCACAATGAGCCACGCACCCAGATTGACCAGAGATATCGCCTCTTCCCTCGGAAGACGTCCCATTCGTAGTCAAATGTAGATGAATATTCCCAGCTGAGAGTTCTCCCGCTATCAGTACGTGTCTATGATCAAGCAATCAACACATCTCACACAGCAACACCGATGCATATGTGCAATGTCTTAGATAGGTAAACTGAGTACGGGGGTCAGCATAGCCGTGCACAGAAGTTGAAGGCGGGAACGCACAGGTATCTCGAGCGACCTCGTCGGTGCTCCCCCATTTCGGCATCCTCACAGAGCAGCGGAGCGGAAGACGAAAGGTGCTGAGGAGAGTATGCACGCTATATAGCTGAACCCTGCAAACCATAACATCGACTATGCACTTGGCGAGTATGGAATGGGCATGGCTAGTACATCGATCGCTGGCATCAGCATAGCCTCGCATACAGCGGAATATTCCAGTGATTGTGACTCAGTATGAAGACGCAGTGAACCTTGCCTAGAATCGCAGAATGGACTTTATCGCACAGCTCCACTCCGAAGTTCACGAGGCTGAGATGGGGCGATACGGTCAGATTGTCAAGCATCCGGCGCTCCGATGAGCTCCTCAAGAGTAGCAGTCCATTTCAATCGCTGAATGTATTGCAGCCAGATGGTCGGAAGCGCGTACGCATCTATCGGTACAAATGGTCGTGGTGGTTCAATACAAGCCTGGTGATGGCGCCGATGCGTCTCGACGCGCGCGTGGCGCCGCATTTTCACACATCTATCCGTTATAGTCCAAAGCAGCACTGTTGCTCGAAGATAGTTGTGACCCTCTAGGCCCAACGATATACTAGATAGAAGGGGCAGGTAGACATGTAAGGTATGATACAGCGTAGATGTGGTTTCGCAGGTTCAATAATTCGACAGAGGTGACGTCGAGAAGCGGGATGAAAGGACGTAGCCATACCAGAAGACGAGAGCATAAGTAAGGATACAGAGGATTACGTGGATGACGGGCGGTATGATATGCTACAGTGGGTCCGAGACGGGGAATGGAATGCATGACGGCGTCGTAAACGAGACGAACCAAATGTTATCCGAGAAATGACAGACGAGAAAGTGTAGTAGACTGTAGAGAGGCAACATCGCGGCGCTCAGCGCCGGCGGAGAGCACGAAGCTCGGTCTGCACCGTGCGGATGTCTGGGCGGTTCCACGAGCCTACCCAGGTCTCACCAGCGACCTGAGCCGGCCCGCTCGCAAAGACGGGCATTGGTGGTGCGGAGACTGTGTGTGAATAATTTGGAGTGGGAAGAGGCTCGGCGGCGGCAGCAGCGAAGGGTGCTCGAGAGTGCGGCCGCGAAGTAGTGTTCGAACGTTGGCGACGGGCAGAGGGCGGGGTACCGATGCGCGGGACGCTCAGAAGCGTTGAGTCCGAGTCGAAGGCAACGTCCTGCGAAGCACGAGGGAGCGAGACATCGATCGCAGACGAGAGCGACGCGCGCCGGCTCTTTTTGTGATTGAAGGTGTTAAAGACGAGCTCGGGCGGCACGTTCTCGCCAAGTGTGCGCGAGATCTTTGTGAGTTTGCGAGCGCGCTGCTCTGCGAGCTCGAAAACGGTCGGGGTCGTGGGGGTACGCGGGGTGGTTGGGGTAGCGACGTTCACCGGAGCGGTAACCGGCGTCAGAGGGAGCGCCAGACGCGCGTCGTCCGCAGGGATCGTAACAGGTTGAACCTCAATGAAGAGCGACGGCGCGTCCAAGCCACGCTTGCGCTTGGGTGTCCTGGGCGAAGGCGCGAAGGTCGGGGCCACTGGCGCTATTTTGACTGGCGATGCTGGTCGCGAGTCATCGGTGGGGAGTGTAGAGACCGAAGAGTTGTTGGAATGCGTGAACATGACAGACGACGCGTCTTCGTAGGTAGTCGATGCAGAGGACTCTGCACTGTCGAGAGACGAGCGCGGCAGGTCATCGGCGATGATCTTCGGCAAATCCTGCGGCTGCTTCCTCGTGTGCATGCCGAGCTGGCGCAGTTCCTCCTCGTCCAAATCGAAGATAGATGCCAGGCGCCGCCTGTTGTGCGATAGACCGCGCGAGCGCGTGCGTGGTACAGGTGCTGGTACGGAATCCATGGCGTTGAGTGACTGCGAGTGTTTATGGCGAAGTGTGAGTGGAGTCGGGAGAACTTGAAGAGGACGGGATGTAGAGGATTCGACGAGGAAAGCGTTCGTCCCGAGGACCTGCTCGAGTTTGCGTGCGGAACGGATAACGCGGCTGCGCTGCTCAAGAGGGACGCTGCTGAGCACGCTGTTGAGAGGCGAGTACTGATCCATGAGGTGACACCGGGCAATGGTTGATATACAGTGAAGGTAGGCGCGCAGAGGACAAGGCTTCCCAAATAGGGAGGTCGCGGTGAAGGGGGGCGTGAAGTTGATGGAAAGAGAAAGCGGGGTGAGCGAAACGCTGACTACCAGGCCCGGAACGAATTATTGACGCTATATGAAGCCCTGAAGCCCGTGCGCTCGCAGAGGTTCCTGTGGTTTGTGAACAAAAGAACGGGTGCCCATTGAGAAAAGGAATGGAAGTGGCCGCGTGCCGCATCGCCCTCGGACGCTATAGCCAGGTTACTATAAAAATTCCTGGCCTTTGTTTCTCGTGGGAACGGCGGCCTCGCCGCTCGCTTCTCGCCGTGCACCAGAGTGCACCCCGGCTTGCCCCTGTACCCCGGCAACAGCGGCTACCGATTTCTACACAGGATGAGTGCATCAGACTTAGGGCTGGGGGCTTCACGAAAACGCACGACAGACGAGGAGAGCCATTGAGAGGCGGAGCTCATTACGTAAATGAACAGACTCCCGCGGTTATTGTGAGGCCATTGTCCACACACAATACCGTGGCCCGTAAAGTACGCCAAGCGAGCACAAGCCACGCGTAAAGATACTGAGATCCACACGCGCTTGTACACGCTGTGAGTTTCCACAGCAGCAAAGAATTCAATCGTGGCGTAAAACAATAAGGCGGAAATAGAAGAGAACTCGTCACCCATGCAGGGCTCGATCAGTGCGATTGCAATGGCACTTGGGCCGTAGGTTCCAACGCTGACTTGACAACCGAACAGGCTTGTTCGAGTACTTGAAGGGTACCCTCGGACCGTGTCAAGTCCGATGACTATTGTTGTGTACGAGTCCCAGGGATCGAGAGTGGGCCCGTGTGTAACTTTGAACGTTGGCGAGTCTCCTCAAGCCGAAGGTCATGGCATAAAAAGTGGATAGACGTCAAATACTGTGAGTACCGCAGCTCGGCGCGGGAGGTGGCCGTAAAGAGCAAGTACTCCGGGCGCACTTGCGATCGCGAAGAGCGAGAAAGGCTGTCGGCCGAACGCCATGACCCGCGTGTGATCCCGTGTGAATGTACGGGCCGGCCCCGCCGCCTATCGCATCGTACTTATATCGGTTCGCGGCTTGGGTTTTACACCTTGACTTTGTGTCGGGCAGGAGTATGTGAGATGTACACGATGCACCGGGGCCCGAGAGCAGCACTAAGTAGGCCTCGAGGGGCTCGTCTCGCCGGATTGAAAATAAAAGCTGTGGGTCCGTAATGGGTCCATATGTGCGGGCGAGTCCGGCATAAATTCACCGAAGACGTCACCGGCAGATCCGTCGAAGTTGATTTTTGCCGGCGGCCAGGGTAACTCTAACGCCATACCTCGCAATAGACCTGATGCGGCTAAAGTATATCTTGCCGCCTTACCACCACCATAGACACTTCAAACAATGGATGCCACATCGCTCGGTTAGGCGGCTGGGTCTGCTTACTGGGAAACGGGTTGTTTCCATGAATTCCAAACTTCCGTCGGAGCGACTGTATCCCACTGGCCGACCCACCCAAAGCCTCATGACAAAGGTGCATATATATAACCGCATGTCGGGCATGCGACCGACGCACAAGTCGCACTCCGCACCCCCTCTGCACTATGTCTGCACGGTCTGAGCTCCCTGTACCAAACGAAAAGTCACGACCAGAATCTATCGCGACGATTGCCGCAGATGCACCGACTCCATTGAAGCCCAAGGGCTCAAATGACAATGATTCTCTCCCCGCCACAACTACTGGCGGTGATCCTGCAGGCTCTACCCGCAAGGGTGACATGCTAATCCTCGACTGGGATGGCCCTGACGACCCAGGCAACCCGCGAAAGTGCGTAATGCGGCTACTTTCCACGAATATTGTCTGACTACGAATGCAGCTGGACAGCATTCAAAAAGTGGCGAGCCATGCTCATCGTCTCTTCGTTCACCTTCATATCTCCAGGTGCGTACCTGCGAAGAGTTGCGCGTGCATATATCATTAACAGCTTCTTAGTATCATCGTCTATGATCGCGCCCGCAATGGGGCAGCTGCAAGAGGCGTTCGGGATTACTTCAACTGTGATACTTGCTATGACCACGAGCGTCTTCGTGTTGGCGTACGGTACGTTCTCTTCCGATCTTAGTGCTCGGAACACCACGCTCAACCTCTTTTAGCGTTTGGACCTCTATTTCTGGGCCCCCTATCGGAGTTATACGGCCGCTCGCGCGTACTCCAGATTTCGAACATGTGGTATCTGGCATGGAATCTCGGTTCGCTCTACCCGCTTCTCTGTGTCCTGAGCAGTCAACTCACCAACTTGCTATAGGCTGTGGCTTCGCACAAAGTAAAGACCAGCTCATCGCTTTCCGTTTCCTGGCGGGACTGGGCGGGTCTGCACCACTATCAGTACGCGTATATCCGATATCCGAAAGCGCCGCCCTGCTGACTGCCTCTCTTAGATAGGTGGTGGTGTCATCGGTGACCTCTTCACACCAGAACATCGAGGACAGGCTATCGCTATCTACTCCCTGGCTCCTTTGATTGGTCCGGTCGTCGGTCCGATAGCTGGCGCGTGGATCGCAGAGAAGTCCACATGGAGATGGGTCTTCTGGGCGACAACAATTGTTGATGCGGCAATCCAAGTGTTAGGCCTCTTTTATCTTCGTGAAAGTACGTCCTTTCCTTGATATCACGCGTATATTGATACTCACTGGGGCTTGTAGCGTATGCGCCAGTCCTCCTTGAGCAGCGCGCCGAGAGATTACGGAAAGGCAGCGATGTGGAGAAGAACGTTGTGATCCGGACGGTCTACGAGGATAAGATCGACCGAGAGTACGTTTTACATCTAGTCACTTGGATAGACATGCTAATAGGCCTATAGCTGGAAGGTGGTTATGAGGAAGTCTCTCATCCGCCCTTTCGTCCTCTTCTACTACGAGCCAATCATCCAGCTTCTCGGAGTCTACATGTATGTCAACCCGAACTTCCGCGTACTTTGACAAGCGCTCACTATATCCTTCCAGGGCATTTGTTTACGGGTTGATGTACCTCGTGTTGACGACGATCCCGGGAATTTTCGAGGGAGTTTATCAGGAAGACGTTGGCATAGCGGGGCTGAACTACCTGGCACTCGGTGTCGGCCTTACGGGCGCGTCACAGATCAACGCCCGCTTACTAGACTATCTCTACCGCAAACTAAAGGAGCGCAACGGTGGTGCTGGCAAGCCAGAGTACCGACTACGTACGTCCTGGCTTCGATATATCTGTGTGCGCAGGCTGAATGTTCTTTAGCGTCCATGTTTCCCGGAACACTCATTCTTCCTGCTGGCCTCTTCATCACGGGATGGACTGCGCGTGCAGACGTCCACTGGATCGCTCCTGACATCGGCATCGCGTTGATAGGCGCCGGTGTTATCCTGAATTTCCAGGCCATCCAGACATATGTCATTGACGCATTCACGTTGCATGCTGCCTCTGCGCTAGCAGCGGTTGCCTTCCTTCGTAGTCTGTGCGGGTTCGGCTTCCCGTTATTTGCACCTGTGCGTATACACATCACTTCCAAAGGCGTCATAGGCTGACTCCTTATGCAGGCGATGTACTCTGCATTAGGGTACGGCAAAGGCGACACAATTCTTGGGGTTGTCGCTATCGTCATTGGCTGCCCCGCACCCTACCTCTTCTGGCATTACGGCGAGCGCATCCGCAAGGGAAGCCGCTTCGCGCACAAGTCATAATCACATTCGGACCGTATCTTCTTCATGCTCATATATAACGCCGTCCATGACGACCTTCACGAGCCCCTCATGCCTTCTTCAACAGTCGTACTATGCGTATCATAGGGACAGGAACTTCTTCGCACCTTTCACGCTATCATGCATGCTGTATCATCTTATCGCATATAGACATCCTACTGGTTTCTTTCATATTGGCGTCATATCTCGTAGCTTCGTACTTAGCTGGGATTAATAGCATTTGCATTCAACATCGCAATAATTGCGTATGGTCGTCAATGAAATCGAGCTAAAACCGAACATCGTAGGTATGGGGTATGATCGCTGGATGATACAGAGAGCAGAAGCGAAGCTTGAGGGTTACCGGAACCACACAGAGCGCAGGTGCGCAGAGTATATACAAAGATGGAACAAACGCCGTGGCCACTAAGAACTAAAATGTAGAACCTTCTTGAGAGCGTCCCATCTTGAGCGATTGTCGGCGGACTTCTCAGCGTCAGTGTTGACAAGGTCCCATCTGGGCAATCATCAGAATACAAGTCGGACTGGATGTAAACTTGTGCTCGCACCGAATAATGAGGTCTCCGTGTCCAGTGACCTTATCCCCCTGTCGTTTCGGCATACCCTTGCCCAACACACGCGTTCCTTGTGAAGAGAGAACTAGGTCTTTGGGAAGCGGCACTTTCATACTCTTCCCATCCACACCGGTAAAGGCTACGTGACCTGTTGGCCATTCGGCACCGGGCGACCATGGAAGCTCGACCGCCATGAACAGGTCCGCTTTCTGCCCGGTGGGCACCCGCCGAAGGTACCCGTGCGGCCTTTCTCGCACTTCGAAGGCGACAGTGGGCAGCGCACGGATAACTGTGCCAGGCTGTAAGCCCGGTGGGATCACAACGCGCACGTTTTGGTGTGCGCCGTCCGCCCCCGTTGAGACGCGGAATTTCTGCGAGGTGCCGGTATAAAGTTCTTCGAGCGATAGATCGAGCGGGAACGTCCATTCGGAAGCGTCCGATTTGCGCGTGGCGGGTTTCGGCGGTGCCAGGGGTTTTAAAGGAGGATCGAGAGGCGCGGAGGAGTCGTGTTGCGGTACATGCACGTAATTAGACTCGCGGCTGGTAGTTGAGCTTCGGGAAGCTCGCGAAGTTGAACTCCGTGAGGCGCTACGCTCACGCCGTGGTCGCTCTGATGTACCACTGCTGGCATACAATGAGCCAATGCGTTTTCTGAGTAACATTGTTATATAGCTCACCTTTTGAGATCTGCGTGGCTCTTAGAGCGGCTGGAAGATTGCGCCAGTTCAGAGCGTACTGGGTCTCGCGTAGAGCGAGTGGAAGACAGAGAAGGCGTAGAAGACTTATTAGATAGGGGCGTGCTGTAGCGCTTGGTAGACTGGTGAAGAGCGGTATCGGTGTGGCGATGGGTCGGGGGAGGTCTAGAATGAGAAGAAGCGGCATGAGATGAGGGGTTTGTTGGCTGTGTGGTCGAGGAAACGCTGCGTGTATTGTGTCGTGGCGCCTCAGCATAAACATCTTCTTTACGCGAGGTCGAAGATTTAGTAGGGAAGTCTCCGTCTGGTACGGAAGCGTATCGAGAGCTGCTTCGTGCAGGATGAGGAGGTCGAGGCTGCTGTGTCGGAACAGGGTTTGGCGAAGAGGACTCGGTGATAGTGAGGTACGCATCATGTATCTATAGTTTCATCAGCACGCACAATCGGAGTACGCCGAGTATCAGTGCACACCTCAACGAACTTCTCCGCGGCTTCCGCTTTGTCCTCCACATGGCGGTCAGGGTGCCATTTCAAAGCCTACATGTTCTATCAGAGATTACAGAAAAACATGCAATAGATTTACATACCGACTTTCGATACGCTGCGCGGACTTCTTCGATGGATGCGTCCGGCGTCAGGCCGAGAACTGAGTAGGGATCGTTGGATGGGGCAGACATTCAGGTAAGCCAGATTCAAGCAAGTAAGCAGCAAGTAAGCAGACAATATATGACAGAGTAAAACAAGGCGGGTGCACCCGGCACGACCCCACAACGTGGTGGAACAAGGAGGGACGCGTTGAAGCCGCGACCAAGTTGAGTTGAACATGCCGCATCAACTTCGTGAACGTGACAAATGAACATCATGCCCGTGGCCCAGCCCATTCCCGCGCCCCTGACTTATGAGCCAGGACGCGCCGTTGCTCCGGACTCTGGAAGCAGGTACTTCGGAGACATGTAGAGAAGGAATGTTATGTTACGTGCTCGAGGTGAGCGATGGCCAAGATATAAACGCGTGACAAATGCGTGCGAACTATGATATGATGGTTTGAGAACAAGGCGCGTGACCGCGTTGGGCGCATCAATTCCGAAGCGCGTCGCGTCGCGCCTCTCGCGTCTCTTTCTCTCCCGACCACCACCATCGCTACTGGAGTGGCTTAACTACAGGCGGTTCTGGTTAGAACCTGACGCTCAGCTTAATAACACGTACGAGTACGAACATGTCTTCGGACGGGCTGCTGCCATTCCATCATTCAATCTTGGACGCAATTATCGACCCTAAGACCAGCGAGTTCGTCCTGCTCGCGCGTGGTCTTGGTTTACGCAAGATTGTCTGCACGTTAATGCAGATATACGAGTCTCCTCAAAGTCTTGTACTGCTTGTTGGCGCGTCTCCAGAAGAAGAGGATGCTATAGGAGAGGAACTGAGCATCATGGGCTGTAGGAAACCCGGTTTACGCAAGGTCGACTATGAGATGTCAAAGAAAGACAGGTATGTGGCTCGTCTCAAGCTCATTTACAACTACTTTACTCGCTCGTGTTAGGACAGAACTGTACAAGAATGGCGGGCTCATATCCGTCACCTCACGTATCCTGATCGTCGACATGCTACAATCAGATATTCCTACTGAGCTCATAACCGGCATCATGATCCTTCATGGCGAGAGGTGCAATGATAACAGCTGTTGTTTGTTAGTCAAATCTAGCTGACTCTGAGTGTCAGAGTCACAGACACGTCCATGGAAGCATTCGTCGTCCGACTCTACCGAGAGAAGAACAAGGATGGGTTTTTGAAGGCCTTCTCCGACCAGCCTGAGTACATAACGTCCGGTATATCACCACTGAGAAAAGTTCTGAAAGAGCTGCAAGTGCGGACAGTGCACATATACCCTCGGTGCGCCAGTCTAGGTGCCTTATCACCACATTGCTAACTAGAGAAATAGCTTTCATGAGGTGGTGAAGAACTCGCTTGAGCGTAAACGTGCTGACGTTGTCGAGCTCTACCAACCCATGACCGAGTCTATGAGAGATATCCACGGTGCCATCGTAGAATGTATGGTTGCGACCCTCTCGGAGCTCAAACGAGCAAATACACAGGTCAGCATCGCTACGGTGAACAGGGTTCGGCATACTAATATTTGCGTTAGCTAGATTTGGACGACCTCAATGTCGAGAATGCGTACTTCCGCTCCTTTGACGCGATCGTTCGCCGTCAGCTAGATCCGGTGTGGCACAAGGTCGGACCGAGGACCAAGCAACTGGTTGGAGATCTGGGGACGCTCAGACGTCTGTTGATGTGGGATAGATTCATGCTTATTTATGCCGCAAATTTAACTCACGAACTTGACAGCTACCTTCTCTCTTACGACGCACTATCATTTCACGAGTACCTCGAGACTATTGTGCTATCGAATACTGTTAACGAAGCCGGTCGCGCCAGACAGCATCAGTCTCCTTGGCTTTTAACAGATGCTTCGCACATCATCTTCACCACCGCCAAGCAGCGTTGCTACGAGATGATGGCGAAGCCAGTGCAGCCGGAGGTCATCAATCTAGCTGACGATGAAGATGCGTGGGACGCGTTAGATGACGCTTCCGGCTCGACCCAGCGAACGACTAAACCGACACAGAAGGCCGGCCGATCGCGACCGAAATGGATGCCGGACAACATACAACCTGTTCTCGAGGAGCTGCCGAAATGGAATCTTCTTGCGGAGACTTTGAAGGAGATTGAGGACGAGATCATGCGCGAGGAGTCTATGAGTCGCTGTGAGTGCTCCCAGTGCTGTGTCCGTGTGGCTTGCGGCTCAATATGCACTTACAGCCGTCAAGGGCAACAACGTCGTGCTCATTATGACTTCGTCACTTCGCACGGCCACGCTGTTGAACGAGTTTCTGTCCAAGATGGATCCAGAAGCGCCGCCTGGTCAGCAGGGTCGAAAGATGATGGAGGACAAGCTGGGCTTGTATCTGTGGTGGAAGACGCGTCTTTCCAAGGGCTCACAGACTGGCAAGACTTCGGTGACTATCCCGGATGCCCTTCGAAACGCAAAGGCACCCGTGCAAGATGAGGGTGATGGGCTGAGCGAGGCGCTAAGGAAGAAGGATCGTGATCGACGCGACAAGGCTGCAAGTCGACGACGCGTGCGCGGCGGTGGCCCATCTCAAGCGGAAAGTAGTAGGGTCAAAGGCAAGGCCGTAGATGGCGGTATGTCTCTAGGAGAAGAGGCAATGCGCGACGAGGCGGATAGCATTGCGCAGTAGTATGTCCGTCGCGCCTCATCTCTGGGCTTTACTCACATTGATTGTCAGCTTCGCGAAGCAGGATGGCGCCTCTTTATCCGCCTCATTGGGACTGGACCCGTCAGCGAACGACGAGGAACTGGCGCTGGCACTGTCGATGTCCTCCGTTGAGAATGAGTCCGCGTTTCTGTCTGATTTCGACCAGTTTTACGGCCTTGTACCACCTCAGATGACCGTGCTGGTTCGTGCCTACTCCGATGACAGCGACGATCGACTGCTTGCCGAACTCGAGCCTCGTTTCGTCGTTATGTACGAGCCCAGTCACGAATTCATTCGACGCATCGAAGTGCGTGATGCCTTTCGTGCTAGTAACGGGGCATCGTTGACAGCGCGTATAGGTGTACAAGAGTTCTCATTCGGGTCTGGGTGTACGCGTCTACTTCATGCTGTACCAGTCTAGCTGCGAGGAGCATAAATACTTGGCCGGCCTCCGCAAGGAGAAAGATTCATTCGAGAGTCTGATCAGAGAACGAGGGGTACGTATCACACGCTCGCGGAGGGACTTACTGTTGATGATTTGCTCCACAGTCTATGCTCATACCGATCTACGAAGATCGAGCAGCACCGGGTAGTGGATCAGCGGACGCACTAATCAAGACTATCAGTACTCGTGTCGCTGGAGGAAGGAAGGAAGTATCAACAGAGCCATCTCGTGTACGCCACCAGAACACAGATTGCGGTAATGCGCTATTCAGTCTGATCCCGCCCTGCAGGTCATCGTGGACATGCGAGAGTTCAGGTCGACCCTGCCCTCTTTACTGCATGCATCGAAGCTTCTTGTCATTCCAGCGACGCTCACGGTCGGTGACTATATCTTGACGCCTGATATCTCAGTGGAGCGCAAGAGTATCCCCGACTTGATACAGAGCTTCAACAGCGGTCGTTTGTACGTGTATGCGCCACGTCGTGCATATAGTCGATCTGATTCTTGTACAGATACTCGCAGTGCGAGCTCATGTCTGTACACTACAAGCAGCCTATACTCCTCATTGAGTTCGAAGAACACAAGTCATTTTCACTCGAGGTGAGCTGGCGCCGCTTGATCGGTCTCAACCCTTGACTGACGGGATCTGCAGATTGTGCAGGACATGAAATCCTACGTCAAACCTACAGGAAAGTACCCCGCGAAGAAGCCTAATGCGCCTCATGAAGGCGGGGAATCGTCAGGGCCGCCGACGATTCAGCAGAAGCTCGTTTTATTAACTTTGTCATTCCCGCGCGTTCGCATCATCTGGTCGTCCTCACCCTACGCCACTGCGGACATCTTCAACGACCTCAAATCGAACCAGTTTGAGCCGGACTACAAGGCCGCGGTGGCCATCGGGGCAGAGGAGGATCCTGATGCCGGCGCAGGCGTGAATAGTGCGGCAGAGGAGGTCCTGCGCACCATTCCTGGCATAACCGCGAAGAACGCCAAGTATGTCATGAGTCGCGTGCCAAGTATACGCGCGCTATGTGATCTGTCTTTGAGGGATGTGCAAGATATTCTGGGGAGCGAGCCAGGGAAGCTGTGCTGGGAGTTTTTGCACTGGGGTGAACGGACAAAGAAGTAATATGCTCTGGAACGATGATGGCTCACGCGTTGTAGCTGTACGGTTCGACCGGCAGTATATATCCTATGTACCTGTATCTTCATCTCGTAGCAATGTTGCACGGGATAGTGCTCCGCAATGAAAGCACGCCTATATAGCACGATGATCTTACGCTCGCCGTCAAAGCCCGGACTCCTTGTACAGCGGGGCCGACCCTTTATTCAACCCCCCAACCCGATAGCAGAGGCGATGCAGCGTCATGACGAAGGCCCATGTCTCTCCAATGGCAATGGGCCCCGGTCTATGCGGGCGCACGGACTCCTGTCGCATACTAATAGACCTCGGCTTAGTCGGCTGGCCCTGGGCTGGCCATGTCTTCTTTCGCAATAACAACATAAATATTTTCCCAACTATACCGTGTTGGTCTTGCCTCCTGCCTCCATCTCGCCCAGAAGACATACATATTTGGGCCTCTGCTGACAGGCTCCTGAGCTTCTGCACATGACAGTTCCGTCGAATGTATTGACGGATCTGCCATCACGATGTTTGTTTGATGCAGCTTGCTGACGGTGAGGCGGTGTCGCTCGCGTGTTGGTCGCCGCCGGCGCGCGAGCTGTGCGAGCCCGAAAGAGCGCAGTTCTGCTCCCCGATAAATACAGCCGTCGCTTGATGAGGTCAGTGGTTAGCCTTTTCTATCCCCCATACAGCAGTTTGAGCGCGACCGGTGCGCGCCTCTGCATTCTTCTTTCTTCTGCTTTTCAAACAGTCACGGCTCCTTTACGACTTTCTCCTTCTCAACGCCGTGCTTGTTCTTTGCTTTTCTCTGGCACCCTGAACCGTTCATTTTCTCCACTTGTCACGACATGTTCACGACCAAGCACACGATGCCTCTCGATCCTTTGAGCCCGACGTGCTCCCTTACGACTGAGCAGCGTGTTCAGCTGATGAAGTCGACGCGCAAGGTCGCTAAGCTGCTCGGCGCAACTCCCCAGATCAAAATCAGGAGTGGCTCTCCTCAGGTCATTCGCAATCAGGACGGCGTCCTGGTTGTGCGCGGGCGTCAGAGTTCGCTCGACGAAACAACGATGCTTCTGCCTCCTCGCATCACAGCACCCCGCGCAACATCCGCCCCGTCATCGCCTTTGCTTGTGCCTAACGCGGCAATGTTAGAAGCACAAGGTCGTGCCAGCCTGCGCCGGCGTGCACCTCGACTACAGGTCGACAGTTCGGGACCTTGCGCAGACACCGGGCTCAAGTCACTTTCGTCTCCGCGGACGCTAGCTCAGCCACTTTCCCCGCCATTAATTACGCCTCCAGCACCAGCTACTGCGCGGCGGGGATCCTTCTTTCCTCCTACACCTATGACGGCGGTGTGCGAGACCGATAGCGCCCGTGCAGCGCGCGAGAGGCGTTTGTACAGGAAGAGGTTAAGCAAGCTGGGACGTACATTCGGACAGGTATGTAAATGTCCTCCTAGATGAGATGACAACGCCACTAACATGCTGTAGGCTGTGCCCCCAGTCCTTGTACCTGCACCCCCATCCGTCATGACTCGCCCACGAGGACGTCGCGGTCGTCGCTCGCTGTACGTCTCTGTGGGTGCAGCTGCAGCCACCTCACCGGCCATTTCGTACTCGACCTTGAATAGCTCATCCATTGCGGAGAGTGCTGATGAGAACGTTGCCCCGGTTCCCGAGCACCCCTCCTTTGCAAGCGCTACACGACCCAACCTCCGTGTCAAAGTAGCGTCACCACCTACTGCCTATCAGCCGCTTCCTTCCTCTTGGCAGGCCATGCCCAAGATGAAGCAGGTTGAGGAGGTATATGAAGGGCCTCAGGCCGTGCTGGTCGAGGTCAACCGAAAGGTCGAGGTCTTCGAGTACACGGACTCGCCGCGGTCCTTGCAGCGCGCCGCGTCCTTTGAAGTCCTCTCCCCCGCAGTTCTACAGGCTTCGAACCTCCCACCACGCTCGCAAAGTGTTGAGCCTCTTCGCCGTCTACCAAGCCTTGATATGGCGGATATAACCGTGCCTTTCGCATCACACTACAATCAACACGCGGATACACTTGACAGCGACGCGCTGCCGGACTTACCCCCGCGCTCCAATTCGCGTCTTGCGCAAATCCTGCTTGGGAAGAGCAACCCGGACGAGGAACCCAGGCCGATTGCGCATCGCAGTGAACGTCGTCAGGGATGGAGTGGTGAGTGGAATGCGGCCAGTGTGCAGGATGTTATTGTTCGCCTGCGCGATCTGAAATGAGGAACAGAGGGTCTACTTACGTGTATAGACTAAATTGCCATTCTTTTCCTTGCTCTTTCTGAATGCCTTTCATAGCAATGATGCATCCAGCTTTCTCCGATCCTGCATCAGCTGATGCGCTTATATATATCCTCGAGATCGGAGGTCTACATTGTTTGACGCAGCAATTACGCAAAACACATGAGATCGTATGAATATCCAGTGGCAGAGTCAAAGATCTAAACAATCGAAACTTCCTCCTTGGTCGCGTCTCTCGCATGTCCCGTAGGATGTCCCATCGCCTCGTGTAATGCTTCTGCACTGAGAAGCTTCGCACAGCGAGGTTGAACGAAGATAGCCCTATAAACAACAGTTCAGTGAAGGGAAACGTCAAAGATTTATGTGAATATAATCGTACGCGGCCTCGGCGAGGGTGTTCCCGGACATATCCTGCACAACACCAGAAACTGATGCCTTGCGTCCCTTCGATTCAACCAGTTTTGTCTTGATAACAATGAACTGAGGTTGACATGAGCATTCTAGACTTCCACGATCAAGTGGATGTCACTAGCCTGATCGGCCTTTGTGGGGGCACGGTAGTTGATGCTCAGATTGGCGGTGACGCCGATCTTCTCCGGCAAGTTGAGGATGGCCTGTGAACAGTAGGTCAAATGTTACAAGGTGATAGTCAATGAAAACCAACCGTGCGCGCAAGTGTTTCATCGAGCAAAGTGGCAATTAGGCCGCCGTGGATGATACCGTCGTGGCCACAGAGACCTCGCCCAACATGTATGAATATATAACTTTCAGACTCATCGTTTTTCGCGCGGCAGACAGGAGGAACCGCTAGGCGACCAGCTCCTCTCAAGGCTCCAGCTGTAAGGTTATTGACTCTCCTCTCTTCCGGTAATCTCGCATATGGGCGCGATTCGTACCAGTCGGCGGAGTCGGGCATCGAACGTAACTTTCTCAGCAGTGGCAGTTCGTGTATCTCCTTCTCTAAGCGTTCAACAAGCGCTATTGCATCAGGATGATCCGGAGGTGGGGGAGGAGGCGCCACCCGTGGGCTGATGAGAGTGAACAAGTCGACAGGGTATAAGGCACCAAGGGTATATGCCGAGGCCAAAGTCGTTCCTAGTAAAGCATAACTCAAAGCTCTATTAGAGATACCAGATTTTCTCGGAGTAGAAGAAGCCATTGTCCGGCGAGAGAAAGATGATGTAGACCGAATCATGGGCCGGGCAGCTCTAGATAAACTGGACATAGTTGTTGTCATGACGTCGTGAATAGAAGGTTTATCTGAAGTCGAGTGGTCAACGTCAACGAAAGCGTTTCACTGCGCATTGCACGACTCACCAGCCGAGTCAAGGGTGGCCGCTGGAAGGTTACAGTTCCTCTTTCAGCCTGCAGACTGAGCGATGGTGGTGGTCGTAAACAGGGAAGCCAACTCAGAGAGCCAAGCCAATGCACTGCTGAGCAACTGCCGGTACCCGGCTAACTCCGAGCCGGCGCCCGAGCCCGCCCGGGTACCCACGAATAAAGGGAGTGCATAGTTGGCTGGGCTAGCAACTCAAGCTCTACAGTAGGCCATGCGGCCCTGGTGGGAAAGAGTTGTAAACAAGTACTCTTCTACATGCGATGCGCTACGCAGCCGCAACTTTCTCTGTCACCGTGATCCGAACCCTCCTGTCTCGTACCAGCTACTACACCCTGGGCACCGCTACTGCTTTACTTCGATTGGACCGTCAAGTTGCGTTATGAGGTGTTTGCTATAGCTCATGAAGGGAATAGATAAGATGTCATGTATATGGACTGATCGAGGTATTGCAGGCTTAGGCGTCACTGACGCTGACGCCGATCGAAGTAAGGTCGGTAAGATCCTCAGTACTTGTAAGGCGAAGGTTGACCATCTCCCACATGACATGCCATTCGTCGGCCATATCTTCTGCATTGTATGAGTAGATCGCTAAGTTGTCTGTCCATAGCGCGTGGACGTTGTCGGAGAGTGGGTCATCTGCTCGATACAGTGCTTGCATGGCAAGGTCGCGCGCACGCGTCTCTTCGCTGTCTGCCCTCGTCATCTCTCGCAGATTCCGGCTATCTGTGTTGATGATTTCAAGACACCGAGCCCGTCGTATCTCTTGAAACGCAGACAAGAACCTTGGAATTTGATCCTCGCTGCGAAGGTGGGAAAACAACTTCGCCAGGGCCGAGGCGTCTTCAAGTCCCATAGCAGGGCCCAGGATGCTACCAGGCTGATAGACTCTATAAGCGCATCTCTCTTATACCATAAGTTTGGTATGAGCAAGTGGACGCACAATGAAGGGATACGCGGCTTCGCCTACAGCCACACATCTGCCGCTGGGATGTACCCAGTCTTCCAGGGGATCAAATTCGATGACATTGGTACACGTCGTTGAAGTTGACAGTGCGACCAACCTCTGGATCCTATTTGCGCATCAACTTACCATTAGGCATTTCAAAGACGTCGATCGTGCGTACCTGGGTTCCATGCCGGCGACGTTGACACGGGCAATGTCTGCGGGAGGGATCTGAAGATCGGACCTAGGCACGTATAACTGAAAGGCGGCTATTTCCGAGCTCTGAGAGAGGATTGAATCAACGCAGGCATGCATGAGGTGGGTTGCCAACTCACCATAGGGAAGAGCACGGCGGCGTGCCTGTCCCCAAACCAGACGTGTTCTGTTACCTACAAGAAGTCGCTTCAGTCTTTTAAGCACAGCGAGATGAACTCAACGTACCGGTCGCGCGTCTAGAAGCTGTCTTACGTCTGGGTCGTTTTGTATTCGTACACGCGGTAGTGCGGTGCTGAATGTGTAATCTCAGCAAAAGGGAAGGGCTACGTCCACGACTGGCCTCGATCGGACACTTACTCGAACATGACCAGACCCGTATCTCGTGCCAAGTCTGGTCGGTCTCTCAGAAGTGTACGACGCAGAATCCCGTTCTTGCCACCAGCTCCCACAATTATGTCCGCCCTGATGACTTCGCCTGAGAGCAGCCGAGCCGAGCGCCCGTCGTCAGCCACAGAAACGACGTCTGCGCTCATACGTATCCTCGCGCCCAGAGCTTGAGCCTTGGAAAGCATCAGTCGACGTAAATCGTGACGCTGCAAGTAACCAGATCAGAGAAGAACCTATGAGTAGACCACATCGCGATCCTATACTCACGTCAACGCATATGGTCTCTCCGCACAGTTCGCGCATCACCTCTTCGTTCCTCTCGTAGCAGGCCAAGGGGGTCGCGTCTCCAACTGCCAACGCGTCGGCATGCGCCTATGTGAGTTTTCTAGATAGTAGAGTAGAGCATCGACGTACGACGAGATATATGGAAGCGACCCGAAACAAGGCCAACAGCCTTCAAGTCATCTTCGAGACCCCAGCTATACAGGATCCTCGTCATCTAGTCATGTAGTTAGGCCACCCAATTCGTGATGTGCAGATAGAGTGTATCATACATTTGGAGGCATCCGATAACCAGAGAGACTGGCAGACGCGTCCTGTGGGGATATTAGCATCGAGACAGATGCCCCTCAAGATAATCTACCTGGTCAAAACTTCGTTCAAGAACAAGAACATCGTGCCCAACGCGCCGTAAAGCTATGGCTGCCGCCAAACCCGAGAGCCCTCCACCGATGACCATGAACTGAGCCGTAAGGCGCGTTCGCGTGGGGGCTTGAGGATCTTGCATCGGATTTACGGAAGGGTGCTGGTAAGTCCTGTCGGTCGGGGTTGACAATGTAGTCTATATGCAATGTTGCCAGGCGTGAGCAAACTCGGCGAAGTGGAAAACAATAGCCTTTGCTCACCCTCGTTGTCTAAGTAGGCAGTCGTCGTGTTCAACCTAGTAGCGACGCGTCACCAGAGAGTCGAATCAATATGCCAGGGTCCACCACTTCTCTCCGGGCGTTCCGGCGGGGTCGTTTCAGGTGCGACGCATCTATTCTCACAGTGGGATGGCTTGTGGATGGCGCCAGCGCAGCAAATAGGATCAGCCGTGTGGCCTGCTTCTTTGTACACTACAAGCGGCCGAAGCCAGATAGTTGATCTCCGTGTAATGGGTGAAAAGTAATGGCAGTAACACGAACAAGGCGGCGAATGCACTACACCTTACTACGCGTGATAGACATAGACTGCGAACTAGGGATATGACAAGCGAGCTTTGTAAGAACTACGAGCAAGAGTATCAGTCAAGTATCCTTCTGGTCAAGCATCAAGTTCTCTACACTCGTATAGATGGCGGAAGATATGCGAGGGTCGGATGAACAGCGGAACGGACTGAAGCACTTCGTTTTCGCAGCGCGGGCAAGCCAGCGCTTAACGCGGTCTCTTCATCCGCATTTAGGCAAGTGCGCTTGGCTCTGGTCTCTAGACACCCACTTGCCGCGCGGAACATTGAGCAATCTGTCAGGTTCGAGCCCAGAACATGGTGCTCGTTGTTTGCTCGTTGTTCGTGTTAAGTTCTGTTTCAGCAGTTCCGGAACAAGACGGCCCGGATGATGCTAGCGTGGCTCTCGCGTGGTGCACACGCATCCGCCATCTCCCTGTGCTATTGCGCTTGACCCCAGCGACCATCTTAGCTGCTGTGGGCGAAATCAGCCAACTCTGTGTGGTTGCCTCGTATGTTCTCTACAGTTGAAGCTCGCATGGTAATGCGGTCAGTTGAACCGTATATCCCATCTGGGCCCTGTGTCAATGCGAACTCTGTGTTACCGTCGCGCGCAATGCCGTGCGCGCTTCAATAACCTATTCCTATCATCCGACAAACACCCGGTAAGTACGGTAAACATTCACACCGAACTCGGTCGTTTGACCTGTAACAATGGAAGGCCCAAAGAGGACACCCTCTTTCTTCGCCAAGTTCTCCAGCTTCCTCGCCCTTCTGACCAGCAATATTGTCACTGATTGGATGATGCGTAGCCTACTCACGCGCAGTCGCTGTAGACATCATTTGACTAGAAAAGCCGAATGACCTTGTATATTGCTCACCTTGTACGGGAACAGAAGTGCTGCCAGTGTAGAAGGCGATAAGACACTGTTGTTCGACGGCAGCCCTGCGTTTGGGAGGAGGCTGAAGAGACGTACCTGCTAGGCGCCTTCTGATCGCTTAAGGACAACTCATTAACCTGTACAGCGGACGCTGTCGACCGGCGATGACTGTAGGGTGCAAGGATCGCCGAGGCACGTGAGATCACCGAGGCAAAATACTCGGCGGAAAGACTCCGATTAGGAAGCCAGCCCGAGGCTCCTGTTCGCGCAAGGGCCCGCCCCAATTTCGAGCCTGCCCAGAAAGCAGGGAGTTTAACTGATTGCCGCCAGCACGCAGACCTTAAGACCATACGATTGAGTGCACCGGACTGTAACCCACTGCATTTTTCGGCACCCACAACTCGCTCTACCAGCTGTATATTCTGCACGACTTCGTGAACGCCGCACATCTTACCATGTCCCAACCAATCATTCTTTACGACATTGCCATGGCTGGAGAGACGCCTGCGGACAAAGCCTGGAGCCCGAACAGCTTGAAAACTCGGTGAGGATAGATGCCCGAGCCCGAACCACATTTCATCTACTTACTTCGAATGTAGACTTGCTCTCAACTTCAAGGGCCTCGCGCATAAGACTCAATGGCTCAGCTTCGTCGACACCGCCCCGACGCTTTCGGGCCTCGGTTTGGCGCCGCACGTCACGAAGGATCCTCGCAAATGGACTGTTCCTACGATATTCGACCCGAAAACCCAACAGGCGATTATGGGCAGCCAGGAGATCGCGGCGTACCTCGAGGATCAGTATCCTGACCAGCCGGCACTTTTTCCGCCTCGTACACGCGCGCTACAGGCCGCATTCTACGACGGGGTCTCGGAGTCGCTCATCGTGCCCATCTTCACGTCGCTGCTATACAAACATCTCGAGAAGTGTGCATCAGGGGATAAGGAGTATTTCCGGACGTCGCGCGAGGCCATCTTCGGATGCGCATTTGACGATATCTTGCCCAAAGGCGAGGTTGCGGAGGCGAAGCTGGTTGAGATCGAGACAGTCCTTGGAAAAGCTGCGGGGTGGATTGACGCGGGTGCCGGCGTGTTCATAGGCGGCGATGAGCCGCTGAATGCGGATTTCAACCTCGTCGCGATGCTTCTATGGGCGAAGATGGTAGGCGGTAAGGATCATGCGGTTACGAGGACCATCCTGCGGGCAAATGGTGGCCGATGGGCGAGGTATATCTCAGCGTTCGACTCTTGGGCGACTCTACATTGATTAGATTCGCGCACTTTGTTTGTATGTATGTAACATGGAACCATTGTACACTACCTTCTCGAAGCGAGAATGAACTCTGCTTGCATAGCTCTAATGTCAGTCTCAGAGCGACGCACTCGTCTATTCGTGCTTTGTGCTGGTCCCTAGTATAATGCCCGCACATTGGTGATAGAGTGTCTACTCCTCGACATTTACTGGAAAGGCGGAAGGACCTGGTGCGTGAAAGCAATGATAGTGTATGCAGTACGTTCATGCCTAACATAACTGCCTGCCAATAAAGGCAGGAGCCTCGACGTTTCGATGCCGAGCATTGCTAAGTTCTGTGTCACTTCGGCCTTATGCTCCTCGTGTCCAAAAGTGAAGGGTACAGCTCCAGGAGATCTGAGAGAACAACGCAAGGTTCTGAGAGGTACGGAAGGTGGTACGTGAGTGCAGTAAGGGGGTATGCGCGGAAGGATTTGCGATGCTGCGTCGCAGCGGTGGGATCGACAGCTTGATCGCTTGTGTCCTAGCCGTCGATCCTTTGACTTGCACAACGGCATGTACGCATGTACCTCATACTTATGACACTCGATCTGGAAGGATAGTATGATGGGTCGTGAATGCGACGTTGACAAGCGCCAGAGAAATACAAGATCGTTACGCAGAAGATAAAATCCGGGGTGCTTCCGGAGCCGATGTCTTGGATTTGGACCCGTGGCCGCACAGGGCCGTACGCGCGGCGTGTTCAGGGCAAGGTCTGACAAGGCAAACGTTTTCATACGGGAGGGTTGCGATAGCAGCTGGAAGAGCGTCGGGCCTCCGCCGATCTACCGCGACCGAACACGAGGAATTATCATGGGCTACACGAACTTGTTTCGCAACCACGACCATCAATCCATATCTCTGTCGTCTTGTACAGCGAGCTACAGTATTTCCGTGAAGCTTGGCCGATGGTGGTCATGGACGCCGGGAGAAAAGACGTGATCGGGTCAGCCGGCCGTAAGTGCTCATTGGCGCGCGCCCATTTGGTAATGGTTAGAGTTACTCTCACTTCCGCTGCTTGACTCGTCTCAAACCCCATCCACCATGGTCTCCTCTGACGGAGAAGAAGGAAAGCCCTCGACATCGGCGTCGATCTTGAAGGAGAGGAGATTCAAATTGTCTAGGTGCGTTGCATTCGATTGTTCCCCGCATTCCGCCCTAACCTTACCTACAGGGCCTGTGATCGCTGCAGGTTCGTTTCGCATTACTTTTGCGATGTGACTTTTGAAATACGTTGGCATGCGATGAGCCTGACGAAGTCATCGACTTCTCCCACTTTCTGCTGGAGATCTCAAGCGCGAGTGCGGGCAGGGGTTCATTTGATCTCACGAGCCGTCTCGACGAGCTCACCTGCATGCGCGTGCGCCATGGTACTGCGATACATGTTATACGCTGAGTGAGCGCAATGGAGTACATCGGTGCTCTCGCTTTGAGGCTATCGTTTTCGGTCCCGATTATATTCTTGACTTATCTTCCCGTCAATCACGAGCTCACATTGTGGTTTCGCAGGCGTAGGCGTATCAAATGTGACGAAGGGCACCCTTGCCAGGCTTGCCTAGGCGCGAACTCTTCGTGTACGTTCGAGGAGCCAGGGAAACGAAGTCATCCGCACAAGTCCAAGTGCGTCATTTCCTTCTCACTTCTCTGTGTCAGCCACCCCTACATGGATCATATGAATCTCTTATCTTTGCTCGATATGTTTTCCGTGACCGACGCACGAGTGCAACGGTATTTTGGTCTCGGCTGAGCTCAGTCTCGTGGCTTGCTTAGGATCATCTTTATCGAAGGCCTGGGCTGACATCTTCCGGTGACAGGCGTACAGCGACACTCGAAGATCGCATGCATCACCTCGAGTCTCTTATTCAGGCGATACCACCCGCTGTTTTTGCTGCAGGAGGCTCCGACGCGTTTTCTTCGCCAATCGACAGTTCTCCGATCGCGCAACTACCATATCCTCTGCAGTCTTATCCTGCCTCTCAACCGCCGCCCTCCATCAATATGTTGTCTGTGTCTGGCCCGGGCGCTCACTTCAGCGTGGTGCCTTCCTCAGAAACGAAACCTTTCGTACCCGGTCAGGGTCGTGTACGGCAGGATAGCATTAGCTATACAATGAGCACGGGCTCCAGTACGGATGGGATGGCGGAGGAGACTGCTCGTATGAGCATGCACAGCAGCTACCTCTATCTCGATGACGAGGGATATACGCGGTGGCAGGGCGAGACCTCTGGTCTTCCCATCTGCGACCTTCTCATTGAGCGGCACCAGCCGCCGCGCGCGCCAGGGCCAGGACCCCTGAAGACTGAGCGCGAGGACAGTCCTTCAGCCGAGGCTTGGTTCCCGGATCGCACGCCGCAGAGAACAACTCTCCCTCCTGAGCGCATCTGGAAACTTATCACGACCTTCATCGCGCCGGATCTTATGGACAGGTGAGCACTTTCGGGGGACGCGCCGGCAGTCGTACTCACGCCTGCGCAGCCTTGTACAATGTTACCTCTCAACATCCTATTATCTTATGCCTTTCTTGCACGTCCCGACATTCTTACATGTAAGTCAAAGCTATATATAGTTTTAACTTCGATTGACCTATCGGCAGGACTACGGCAACCCCTCAAAATGGGGCGAGCCAGGATTCGCCGCTTTTGTGGTGGCTGTATGCTGCTTGGCTTCTCGCCACATCGACGACCCACGCGTGCGTTCCGACCCGACGGACGGCGTCACTTCTGGCGCTACTTGGTTCGAGCTTTTCGGACGTTTGCGCGCCTTGCCGGGTGCAGACAGACCGACTGTATACACAGTTCAGGCCGTTCTTGTCGCTGGCGTTTACGCCGTGGGAGCTGGCCGCTTATCGCGAGCGTTCGCGCTTCTTGCAGAATCTGCGAGCTTGAGCGTAGATGCCGGTCTGCACAGGAGCTCCGATGCATACGGCGCGTTCGACGCGATCGAGGATGAGATTCGCAAGCGCACCTTCTGGTGTGTGTACATGTGGGACAAGCAGGCTGGCGCGCACTTTGGCCGACCACCCGTACTGCGCCTGCGCGACTGCGATGTGGCTGAGCCAAGCCCAGTAGACGACGAGTACATTCGTCGCGACTCGTGCGGGCCACAGCCGGCGGACCAGCCCAGCCGCATGGAGGCGTTCATCCATATCGTGCGGTACTATGTTGTGCTGGAGGCCGTCTTGGATGCACCTCCTGCTCGCGGCTTCGGAGATGGGTCGCCCTTCTTAAAGGGTGCCATGTCGATTTTATCTGGGTTCAGGAGGCACAACGAGCTCAGGGAGGAAGAAGCGGTAGTTGATCAGCTGTCGGCGAGCATCCCAGCACATTGGATGCCCGGGCCGGATGCCCGCGCTAGCTCGGACGTTCTCCGCGTTACGCACGCAGAACGACTTGGGTGCATTGACGCGTTTGTGCGCATGCTCATCGCGCGCCACCGGTTCTCTGAATGCGTCGCCGCTCGGGTACAACTTGGACACGGCGGCGGAGGCGAACAGAGCGATGCGGAGCGCGAGGCCATGGCAGCTGCTCATGCACATGCGCTCAGGCTCATCGCCGAGTACTTGCAGGTCGCCACCAAGGGTCTTATGACATACTGTGCGTGCCCTCTTTTATTTGCGACTGCAGTATACTAACAGGCCCCTTCACAGACGGCGTGCATGTCATCCATCAGCTTACGGCGGCAGGCCGAACGCTGATTGCGTTCCTCCTGAACTGCCAGTCCGACCATCTACGGCCACTCATTGCGCCCGCGCTTGAGGGTCTTCGTTCATGTGTTGGCTTGTTGAAACGCTTCAGCGGGCGCTACCTCTGCGGTCAGCGGTCTGGCGATATGATGGAGGAATTCTGCAGGAGTGCGTGTCTACGCTGCTTCATTCACCACTTACTACCCTCTTCGTGGCGCACCCCTTTCTTCTTCAAAACCTTTGCACCTTATTTCGAGCCCATTTGCGTCTCACCTTCGTCACATACCGTTCAACTTCAAACCTTTGCCTTTTCTTCTTCTTCGACTATTTGTGCTTGCCCATTTCTTTTCTATGTCATGTAGCATCTTACTAACCTCGTTGCAGTCACGCAAATCCCGCTCGATAGCCCACAAGTCCCTCAAGAGTTGCTACAAAAGCCCCGGCCACCGTGGTTCCGCCCCTTGCGGAAGAAGGGCGCGCGCTCTTCATCGTCGAACCACAGCGAGAGCCCAGAAGCGGGATCCCTCTCGCCTGGTGCCGATGTTACCTCGTTCGCGACACCGACTGCAAATGATATCCCGTTTTCTACACCAGAAAACGGGGTATACGGTGCAGGCGCACTCGGCGGAGAAACCGGCCCGTTCTCACCGGGTACCGATGGCATGTTGGCAGAGCTGCTTCGTGCGCCTGCAGGCTCGTTTGACGGTGCCACGGGCGACAATATCTTCGGTGCTGCAGGTGGCGATGGAAGCATGGCCATGTCACCTGCGGATCTGCTCGCTATGTTTGGCGATGGTAGCGGAGGCATGGGTAGCTTTGGCGGGCATGACTTTGGTACGCCCGACGCGTTTGGAACGCCGGCGTTCGGACGACGGTCAAGCGATCTCGGACTCGCCAGCCCCACATCATAGCCTAGTTGGCTGACTCGTATTCTTCGACTTGAATATGTTGTCTCCCACCATCCGTATCACCTCGTTCGCGCTTGCTTGTTCACTGCTCTCGGGTACAAACGCTATTTACCCTCTGTTTCGCCCTCTTGTTTTCCCGGTGTCGACTCCCCTATGTCTATGCCTATATGTATATCTATGAAACGAACGCTGTATCTACCTGTACCTTTACATTGCTACAGCGCTGTCGGAACCTAACTGTCAGGAACGAAGGTGAGCTCATATCTGTATATGCTTCCGGGTTCCCGTCTCGGCTCCCAGTGTTCGGGGTGTAGGTTAGTTCTTCGCCACGATCATCCTCATCGTCTATATCCTCCCCTTGTGGCGCTCGACATGGATGTGGTCGCTAGCCCCCAGAAACGCGCAAGGGCTGAAGATGACTTGGACCTTCCGCCACTACCCATCGTATCCTGCCGCAGCGAGGAACTATTTCTCGCCGACGGAAACATCGTGCTTCGTACGCGCTCTATCGCGACCTCAGGCGAGCCCCCGGTATCGAGTGTGCGTTTAACGCATTATAGGGTTCACAAGGCCGTTCTGGGTCTGAACTGCGCTGCATTCAAAGATCTGCTGGAGGGGATGAGCGATGATGCTTTCGGGAACTCGGAGATGTTTGAGGGCGTGCCGGTTATGGATACCCACGACGAGCAGAAGGACTTAGATGTCTTTCTGAAAGCTATCTACCTGCACGAGTGCGTTAATCTACTCTGTGAAGACAAGCATCGTCACCTCACATTTCTTGCAGCTGGATCCACGATTCCTATGACACCGATCCTGAAGGATTTCTTTATACGTCTGAGAGGCTACTGAAGCTGGCGAAGAAGTATGACGCGGTGGCCATACGGAAGACTGTGATCAAAATACTGGAATGGGAGTGGCCGTCCGAGTATTGGACCTGGGAAAACGTAGCGTTGCCAAGCCTTGAGACTTATTCGGGCCCCCGCTGGGCAAGAGATCCTGGTGCGTGTACAGTTCGAACTCATGCTGGCCTCCATCCTTACTCATGTGCCCTATCAAGTCCTTGCAATACGACTCGGTCGTGATTACGACATTCCTTCGATACTCCCTGCAGCTATGTATGAACTCTGCGTTCTATACGAGCTGTACGACCATACCCGCGATCCAGACCTGGCGGTCTCGCACTGGACTATCGAGGCTGGTGACTGGCCGGATCGTATGACAGACCCACTCGATCTTTCAAAGCTTGACGTCGAAGACTTCAAGCGCCTCTGGTTAGGACGTGGCGCTCTCCACTCTCGCTGGATACGCACGTTGCAAAATCACTACTTCTTGGAAACCATCAGACCATTGATAGAGATCTACTGCTTAACTGCGGAGAAGTGTGCTCGCACGTTTGATCAGGGCATGAGAGCGTTCCGAGGATCGAGAAATCCCGTGGCAGATCCCAATCCCTTTAGCTGTCTCCGGGATGCACGTGTGTTTGTTCAGAACTTATACGGCTTGTGTGGCATATGTCGAGACAAGATCATTGTCTCAGTGTTCGACCCACTTGTGTTCTGGGGAGAACTACCTGGCATGTTTGACCTGGTGAGCCACATCATCCGCCAAACGCGCGTCAATAGTCGTGCTGACTTGGAATTCTCAGCCGCAGGCATTACCTCCTTCATCGTGATAGCATATTGGAGGACAACATCATTATCAGTATATTTCACTCAAAGGCTCGTAACCTCGTGTAAGAACATCTCATCTCGGACAAGACGGAGAAGTAGAGAGTTGTCTGGTGCTCTCTTACAATCAATCGGGACCTGCCCGATGAGCGATCACGAGCGAGCCATTCCGCGAGGTAGTGCGTAAATGCACGCAACATGGCTTCCAAACCTGCCAGTCGAAGGGACTGAAAAGTGCGCGATTGCGAAGCGCGCCGGCGTGTGGCGCCGGCGCCTAGGGCCGCGCGCCCGAGCGCGCATACGATGATTCCCTGTCGCGATTCGACCATTTGAACGTCTCGGAATTTGCTGCACTTCCAATGAAATCAAGCATATGTGTAACGTCCATAAGCAAAGCAAGGCAATTGCAATGTTCAAGACCTCATAACCTCCTTCGCCGCCTTCAACATCCCTTCGCCATGTTTCCCTGTGCTCTCCTTCCCGACCGCCTTTTCATGTCTCCTCTTAACACCCTGCAACAACACAAACGTATAAAATAGCGTAAGACCTCCACCTATCGAACCAGTCAGTCCAAACAGCTCAAAATCGGGGTCAAGAAATAAGAAATGCACGCACAAATGACAGTAACAGCACCCGTAACCGCAAGCGTCGTAATCGAACTCGCATTGAAAACACTATTCTGGCTCCCAAACACGCTCGCAACAGTACTGATAACTCCCGCAAGCCCATTCAGTGCTCCAGGCGTGAAAATCCGGTTGAGCAACCAGATATAATTTTTTCGCCAACGCCACCACAGCCAGATCATACCGCTCGCGCCTATGCTGGAGAGCAGATACGCTATGACAAATAAGGGTATGTTTTGGACTTCGTGGATGACGGTTGCGGTTAGAGTTCCAGAGGAGGTGTCGAGGGTTGAGAGAGTGCTAAATGTGCCGGGGAGGACGACGAAGCCGGCTAGGAGGAGCCAGCAGGCGGCTGAGGCTGCTGTGTTGTGTAGGAAGGGGACTTTGTCCAGTGCGAGAAGCATGTGGGTGTCTAGTGTAGCGTCAATGCTATCACCTCAGGTGGGAGGAGTAGAAATGATACGTACATTCAGTGCCAAAGTCTGAGCCTCCAGGTAAAGGACGAGGACCAGGGCGTGAAGGTCCAGCCTCGAAATCACCATTCGACGTCGAAGGCTTCGGCTTTGCCTCAGGCTTCAGATGCGTATCTGAAGCAGCGTGCGTAGGTTTCGCCGCCGGTGTTGACGAAGGCTTTGGCGGATCCGATGCAACAGTATGCGTAATAGGTGGAGGACTTGACGCGGCTGTATGCGTGATCGGCGGCGGTGTAGCTGTAGATGGAGAAACAGCAGTCGGTCGAGTATACACGCTTCCAGTTGGACGAGGTGCGGCTGGCGAAGGTTTCGCAGGTGATGAAAAAGGCGTAGGACTAGCTGGCATAGTCGGCGCGTCACTCATACGCGCAGGACTGGCTTCGTCTGTCGTCAACGGCCCAATAGTCGACCCTACAGTGGGTATAGTAGGTATGGTCGGCGCATACTGTGATGTCTGTCGCTGCTCGCTACTGTGTCGACCAGCCGAAGATACGCGTTCACGTTCGCTGTTACGTCGTGCGGATGATGGTACACGTTCGCGATCATTACTATGGCGGGTGGCGGTGGGCATGCGGTCATATGATGACCTAGGGTAGGTAGAGTCGGGTTGTGTACGCGAGTGTACAGGTATCGGTTCTGTAGGTGGCGGAGTTGGTCCGCGAGGCATTCGTGGTGCAATGCCCTGTCGGCCAGTAGAAGGTCTGCGTTCACGATCATACGATGTGCGCGAATACGAGGACTCAGGCTGTGGCCTTGATAGCACAGACGGTGTCGGTTCTGAAGGTGGAGGCGTTGGTCCGCGGGGCATGCGGGGTACAGAACCGGTACGAGAACGCGCTGAAGGACGCGCGATGCGATCACTGGTCGGCGAAGACTTGTCGGGTGGAGGAGGCGCAGGCGTGGATAGCGGTGCAGGCATCCGAACAAGCGTGTGAGGTTCGGAATAAGCGCTCGGAGTCCGAGACGAGTAACCAGCCTGCGGCATTGGCATAGACGACGTATGGATGTGATTGTCGCCATGTGGCTGCGGCATCGAGGGATGGTGTGGCGCAGGCATAGAAGATCCAGGACTAGTAGATTCGGAGGACATGGGCATGTACGGGCTCGGTTCCGGCATGGACGAAGGGGACGGCACAGGCATCCCACCCGTGTACACCGTCGACGTCGGCGAGGGCATAGACGGCCCGGGTTCCGGCTCTTCAGATATCGGACTGTTGTCCCCTTGCTGCTGGAAAGGCGGCGCTGCGCCAGGCGGCAAGTACCGACGCTCTGCAGGCATCGTCTGCCCGCGCACCGGCCGGTTCGAGCCGCTGGGATAATCGGGGGCAGCAGTCGGCGCCGTCGCTCGTCGACGGGGCATGCCTAGTCCACCCAGTGCGCTCTTCTCGTCCTCCGCATCGTATTCATAGTAGTCGCTCCCGTTACTCCCACTGCCATGAGGGTTGGGAAGATCAGATACGGACACTTCGTCGGATGCTTCTGGCTCAGCTGTCCAAGCAGGCCCTGCGAGGGATGGCTCAGGGAACGAGGGAGAAGCAGCGGATGGTTCGGGGAAAGTGGGGATATGGTGGTGCGCTTCGGGTTCGGGGAAAGCAGGTGCTGGTACAGGAGGGAGAGGATGGTCGGATGGCGCGAGTGCGGCTTCGCGCTCTGCGACGGAATGGAATACAGGGAAAGTGGTCGAGCGACCTGGTGCGCGCTTAGAGTTGTCTGGAGGGGTAGCCATAGATTGAGATGAAAGATGAAGGAAGAGGTATCGCTATCGCGGGGGTATGTGAAGAAAGTAGAACAAGAAGCGGTGTATGGGAGAAGAGTGCTCTTGCAAAGTTCAGCTATGTAATGTTACCGCCCGGGTGGGCGCCCCTGACCATTTCCGACGGGCCACAACACTGCCTCGCTAGATTATACGCATGGACCTGTTCGGGCGAAGTAGCCGATCGACGGCAGCGGAAGATACTGGCATCGGACGTCTTCAGTTGCAGGTGCAACAGTAAGGCTTTGGTACAGTGTAGTTGAATGACAAGGTCTGTTCATGCATTATTCGCCGCGTGAGAACGTTAACGGTGATAGCCGGCTAGATCCGTCAAAGTGCCACAGCGTCGTGTAGCTTGGAAGTACTGTAGCGTGGTAGGCAACAGGTACTTGTGCTATAGTCCCTTCAAGCCCCAGTCATCCCCGACAACATCTACCTGGACAGCATACGTCAGGCCAACGGCTCATGAAGCCAGAATGTGCTATAGACTTACCAGCTCAAAGGCTTTTGGTAGATTCCTCCACAAAGCTAACTTCTCGATTCCGATGCGGTTTTTGACGAACTCTCGACATGCCCTGCAGAGCCCGCGCAAAGCATCGCCTTCTTTTTCGATACAGCGTAGAAAGAATAGCGGGTGCGCCGTCCGACACTCGAACTTCGGTGTCCCCAACCGCTTCGACTTATCGAAGAACTCCGCACGAGCGCTCTGGCACCTATGAACACCGCCCTCATTGTTTCGCTCACAAGATGGTGACAAGTCCATGGTTTCGAGATGTGTGAATACGATTTTGCAGGCAGAGTCGAAGGCTGCGCCTCCCTTGATCACCCGACGCAATGATTCTACCGATAGAAGGTTCAAGTCCGGGGGAGAGACATCATTGCCCATGTGCTTCATGAAGACCAAGAAGTCGGGTTTCAGCATCAAGTGGAGATCGAGAAACGCCACAGGAAGTATGGAGTGTACAGAGTGTGTGTTGGCAATGCCCCGTGCACGTGCTGAAGCAGGAGGTCAGTGTCGACGTATATAGTTCGATATAGCATGTACGCACCTGGGTCGAGATGTAGCGCCCGATGGTTGCGATCTTTCTCCCATAGCCAGAGCTGCGCGTGCCAGAGGGTTTCAATGAAGCGGACAGCGAGTGCACGTATATCTTGGGCCTCGTACTTCTTCGCGAGAGTCAATACACGGCCAAGGAATGCAACATATTCATCTCCATCGCGCTCAGAAGGAGGAGTACCACTATGAGTCATATAACTAGGAAATGTAGGTGAGACCTCGAATAAGCATCTGAGTGAAATTTGACACTCACTTTGGCAGGTAGATCGACTTCAGAAAGTCATCGACAGCCTGCCAGTCATCGCCAGGAAGATCCATAACAGGAACGCCATCGTACTTTTCAGAAGCATGTCCGAAGGCCTCCTGGGATCCGCCGAAGAGCGAGGAGAAGAACCCGCATTGACTAGCCAGAACCCCTGTGTGTACTCTGTACAGTAGCGCGAACGACGAATTTTCGATATTTTTATTGGGAGAAGTAGTTTGGTAGATGTCGGCAGGAGCATTGGCAGGAATAGATGTCCTGATGACGATTTTGCCGTCGGGAAAGTACAGACGGCTGCTGCGCCGCAAGACCACCGAAGAATGGGCTTCGGGGGCGTCCTCATCGGTGCGCTGACGTTTTCGAGAAGTACCAGATTCGCTCATTAGTAATTTATGGTTCGCGTTGACTGTACGGGGTGGGGAACGATACACGATGGTGAGTGTCAAGAGCAAGGTAGAAGAAACCTCGAAACATGTGCCGGCGCGTACGGTCACACATCTGGGTCGCGACTGATCGTAACGGGTCACACCCTCCGCTCGGCAGCACGGTGACTACACCCGAGTAACTAGTGTACAAGAAAGCCACTGCATTGCAACAAGGTTGTAACAGGCATAATACTCAATTCTCTTTGCCCCAGTCCTCCCCGACAAGATCAACCTTGAAGGTCATAGCGTCAGAAGGGAAGAAATATATAAAATAGTATATTTTGCTTGACTTACTAGGCCAAACACTTTAGGCAATGACTCCCACAGTCTCCGCTGTTGATGTTTGAATTGATTCCTGACCACATTCTGACATGGTTTACACAAGCCCCGTAACTCGTCGTCTCCGAGAAGGCGGAGAAACATGAAGGGTCGCATCGTCCGACACTCGTAGTCCACCGTTCCAAGCGTCGACGAGTGTATGAATGGTTGATATGCGGCGATACCTGGGCAGTCCTTGTCGATGACTATACACTGTTTGCATGTATTTAAGGTCTTTTCTAATTCGCAGAAGACAGCCTGGCACAGCCCGTTGAAGGCTGCGCCTCCCTTGACCAGTCGACGCAAGTCTTCGGCAGACAAAAGACTCAGGTCCGGCTCGACATGGTCGACTATTAAAGCTGGGTGATTGGGTTTGTGTGCGCACGCCATATGAGCCTCGTAGAATGCTACGGGGAGGACGGGGTGTATGGCATGAGCGCTGCCGAGGTTGATAGCACGCGCTGAACCATCGCTGGAATCAGAATTTGTAGTCGTATTATCGTCCAGAAAAACGCACCCGCATCTAAGTGCAACAAACGAGCTTTGCGGTCTGACTCCCATAGCAGGTAATGTGATGGCCATTGAGTCTCAAGAAGATGAGCGGCAAGCGCATGCATTTCTAGCGCGTCGTACTTCTTCGCTAAAGTCAAGATACCCCCGAGAAGTTTGATAGAGTCATCGCCGCCACGTATAGATGGAGGGTTGCTGTGGTGGGAAAGGTAGCTGTGAAGGAAAATGAGATTCTCCGACCTAAACGGTATTCAGCAAGTCAATTGCTCACTTCGGGATATACATCGCCTTCAGAAAGTCGTCGACTGCTTGCCAGTCATCTCCAGGCAGCTCCATAATAGGCGCATTATCATATTTCTCCGATGCGTCTCCAAAGGCCTCTTGAGATCCCCCGAAAAGCGAGGAAAAGAACCCGCACTGACTAGCAAGAACGCCGGTGTGAACCCTGTATAGAAGCGCAGACGATGGGTTGTCGAGCCTTTCGTCGGAGAAAGTGATTTGGTAGAGATCTACAGGAGTGTCCAAAGGAATGGGCGTTTTGATGATAATGTTGCCGTCAGGAAAGTACAAACGGCTGCTGCGTCGCAAGACCACCGAAGGATGGACTGATGTATCGTCATTGGTGCGTCGGCGCTTTTGAGACGTGCCAGACTGGCTCATAATCGTCAAAGAATCAAGATTAATAACAATGATAAGAGGGTATTGCTAGAAGGCAGCTACGGCTGAGACGATGATGGTGAACGTTGAGAGGAAAGAAACGCGTTCTGAATTCAACCTCAGCACGCTACGGTGATAGCCGAGGATCGCCGCTAACGCGCCACACGACGCGGGCATGCTGATGTCGCGCGGCTTGCTCTCGACGACCATGAGTCGATCTTTGTCCCCAGACTTGGTGTCCATGACTGGAGTGTCTGAATCTGATATCGAATCGCTATCGTCGAACGGTATGCGCTGCGAAGGGAGCGACGATGCGCAGACCGGAGATCGAAGCGTCGAAGCGTCGCTTGTGGTGTTGCCCAGTGGGGGTCTGAAGCACTCGCGTTTCTTCTTCAATGGCGATCTCGTAACATTCCTGGTATGAATTTCCGACGTATACTTCTCAACGATGCTGACTGTGAAGTGAATGTGCAAGGAACACTCTTTTCGTACGCGAGTACCTTTTCACCACAAACTCCTCGTTCTGGTCAGAGAAACTGGGCGCGCGAGAGGATAAGGCAGAAGCTATTAAGCTGGAGGATGTCACTGCTCACGAGATTGACGCGCTTCTTGCCATTCTGCACGATACGTATGCATACTTTTTCTGGGTTCGTAGGCGTAAGCTAACATATCTTCCCACAGCAACTTTCAAGAGTATGACCTGGAGACTGCAGAAGCTTGGGAGTCTGTTCTGCGCTTGGCGACACGATGAAAATTCAATAAAATTCGTGCTCTCGCCATCTCAAAGCTCGACCTCCTCGTTGCACCCCTTCAGAGGCTCGTCATGGCCCGCGCTTTTGATGTGCGACGATGGCTTGAGCCCTCGCTAGTCGCCCTTTGCTTACGACCCAGTCCGCTTACCCTTTCTGAAGGGAGGCAACTGTCTATGGACGATCTCATATCTATCATGTCCACACGTGAGGCGGTCAGGCAGAAGACGCAGACACCCGTCGAGCAGGGTGTGTCTTCGTACATCGCCACGCACGTTCTTCGCACAGAACCCATTGGTCCTGTTTCATCATTGAGCAACTCCACGTCGACTACTCTCGCGCCAGCTGCTGCGTCGACGACGCCGGCAACCTCGAGATCATCCTTGCAGCCATTTCCATCTGCCAGTCGGCCAGGTCGACTAGTCACCTGGCTAATGGCAAGGTGGCAAGGAATTGCCGCCAACACTAGTGGCAAGGCACAAGATGCTAAGACTCCGTGGCAAGAGGCGCGCGTCGGCGCGGGCCAATTGCCCGGGCCCTCCCAAGCCGCCGCTGCGTAATTGATCGCGATGTTTAGACGCTGCCGAAGTACAGTATTTAGTGACATTCACAAAGGCGACGATCATCCAACGTCCAACTCCAAAGACCAAACTACAGTTCTTTCACAGATATACCTACGTAGTCCATACACATTACCATATACTAGCTATACCCAATCAATACTTAGTACTCAGCAGAAATCAATAATCAACAAGTAAACAAGAAACAAGGTAACAGCCACGACCGAGCCATAGTCAAAGCTAAGAAGACAGCGACGCCAACTACGCCCTCCTCCCCTTCCTCCTCTCGCTCGTTTCACCCTCACAAATCATATCAACAACACGATCCCTAGCCTCCTCAAGTCCAGGCTCCTCAAACGCCTCATGGCCTAGCGTCCGGCGGAGCAGAGCGCGCATCTTGCCTGCGCTCTCGCCCGCAGCGGGGCTCAACACGACCTGTACCTCCCCGCCAGCGATCGTCGATGGGAAGAGTGCGCGAACGCGTACAAGTGCTGCGAGAACTGCCGCTTCGGGTCCATCGCCGAGTGCGTCAGCCGCGTCGGCGGGGACCGCAGTGCCGCGTGCGAGGGCGTCGAGCAGAGTAGCCAGGCGAGCGGTATGCCCGCCTAATGCACGCGCCGATAGAACGGTCTCACGCACATCGCGCTCTGCATCCACAGCAGTGCTAGCCGACGCGGGCGACACAGCGTGTACGAAGAGCTTAGCGGCAGCAGCGCGGATATCATCGCGTGCGGCAAGTACACCGAGAGCTTGCAGAGGTGAGGCACCCTGCTTCGCGAGGTTGGCCGCACGGGTGGACTTCAGTGCTGCAGCGGCAGCACGGACGTCAAGACGCTCCAGTGCACGGCGCTGTAACGTATAGTCAGTATACACATGATTGTACAAGATAGCGATATGTGCGTACCTCAGCAGGACGCACAACGCGTGTAGCAGCAGCCTTCTGCCAAAGCCCTTCTGCACGAGCAGGCGAAAGCGGCAGCGCAAGCAACGCAAGCGTGGCAAGATCACTCGGTTGCGGGCTAAACGCAGGCATATGGCTCATAGCACCGAGGTACGCCTGTACACGGTTCCCAAAGCTGGCCGTTCCATCGAGCGCAATAACCTCGCCGAGACGCATCCACGCGCGCTGCTCGAGCTGAAGACGCTCAATGCCGCGGTCGGCGCGACGTCCGCGGCTGATCTTGCCGACGACACGCACAAGGACACCAGTAAGACCCGGCCAGATACGAAGTGCCGCGCGTAGCTGTGCCGCCTCGTCAGGTGCACCACGAGCAGTGGGAGATAGAGCATCGACGAGGTCGAGACGCGGGAAGGGGTCTTGCTGGATCAAGGTTGTCGATGTCTCAGACGGCTTGCGGGTGAACGACGGCCGGCGCAGGGCAGATGGTAGATGCAGGCTCTTCATGATCGTGGGTAACCACGGCATAACGATGCTCGCAAATACAAGCGCACTAACGAGGAGATGGAAAGCACCGACGACGTCGTGCCACTCCATGCCAAACACGGCCTGAGTTGCGGGATGCGACGGTCCAGGTGCGGAGGTAAACACTGTGCCGGTATGTCCATGGTGTGAGGGCGTGGGTGCACGGCCAGGCATATTGAAGAATGAGAAGAACGCAAAGGCCGCGAGCAGATATTGTGTACCCGGCGCGGGTTGGGCGACGGGGACGACAGGCGGAGGGACGGGTGCAGCGACAATAGGCGCGGGCTGCTCCTTGCGCGGGCGGCCACGCTTGCGCTTCTCTGGCTGCTCAGCCGGCTTTGCGGGCGCAGCAGCCGCCTTCTTCTCAACGCGGGGACGCTTTCGTGCGCGGCCGCCGTCGTCCTCATCCTCGTCGTCCTCATCATCTTCGTCATCCTCTCCCAAGCCCTCGTACTCCAGCTCGTCTCGCTCCTTGCCGCCGTACTTGGCCGCCCAGCCAGCCTCAAACTCCCGCAGGAGAGCCTGGCCACCTACGAGGCCCTGGATGAGCTCACGCAGACCGTCCTTCTCCCGTTCCAGGCGGGCCTCACGGCGTTTAAGCACGCGGATATACTCGGCGGCTTTGCCAAGTACATTCGCTTTAGAGACCTTGCGAGCGACCTTGACACCATCGGCAAAGCCACGAGCGTCGAGTAAGTCCGCGGGCTCTTCCGTGAACGTCTGACCAGCCTTCTCGGCAGCCTTGCGGCGCTCGAGGACTCGTAGAGCGGGTACGGCATCCTTAAGACCCTGGATGCGGGTGTTGAGGTTGGTACGGTAGCGACGCTCGATGGTGGTGTGTGAGGTCTTCGTGCGCGCTCCAGGTGCAAGAGGTGGCAGCTCTGGCGCTGCGGTTGATGGTGCGGGCGTCGCTTGAGGCGAAGGGAAGGAAGAGCTGGGTGCTGTAGACGTCGGCGAAGTTCCAGGGCGCAGGCGCGGGATGGGAAGCTTGCCTGGATGCGGGCGTGAGATTGCGCACTCGACGTTCTAGGAAATGGACATACCAGCTTGGGACATCGAGTTTGTGGGCACCGCGAGGGTGACACCTGCCGATTGACGCGCCTGATGCGCTAGAAGCGCAATGGGATCATTCACGTTTATGGGCATAGGTGATTCTGCAGCGGGAACCGGCGGCTGCATGCCGGTCATGGAAGTATTGGAGCTAGGACTCGAGGAGAAGTCGAGCGAAGGCGAGAGCGAAGCACCAGACGAGCTTGAGCTAGAGGTTACACTGAGCCTACGAGGTTGCTGGCTGAAAGCAGATGGATCAAAGAAGTCCTGGCTGGACATTCCAAGACCGAACTGAATCGCAGACGGGTCGACAGACTGCGTGTTAAAGTCGAAGCTATCAAGATCCATCGGCATGAAGTTGAACAAGTCCGCGGTCGCAGGCTTGACCGTTCCCGGTGCCGGCGCAGATGGCTGGACTTGCGCATCCAGGTCGGGGTCCACGAACGTAGAGTCCCATAGAGTGCTGAATTGCGACCAGTCAGGCGGGCTGTCTCCTGAAGCCGAGCTCGACTCGTGTGAAGATGAGCCGGGCGGCGACGACGGCGCGGTGCTCTGCTGTAGGGCAGAGAGGAATGCCAGCGGGTCGCTGAGGTCGGTAAACTGCTGCTCGTCCTTGTTCTCCGTGGCCACAGACATGATCGTTGTAACAGAGCAAGCAGCGCGCGAGCTGCTCAAGTTCTGGAGCCGCCGGGATGGTCGTCCCACTTTTCGATCGCACCACGCGCACAGCACTCGTTCTCAGGGGCTTTTGTGGCCCGATATTCTCTTGGCTATAATCAACTCATTCTTCAAGCTTCAAGCTTCGAGGCTCAGCAGGAAGGCTGTACGTGTGCCGTGCTAACAGTAAGCATAGGCCTGTAAGCTGTACTTCATGAGCACCGGGCGACGAGAACACGATTATGGGCGTCCATGGGCAGCTATGGGCGCGGGAAATCATTGTTGGCGAAGCGCCGCCCCACCAGCGGCTTTTCTCTTGCCTCCATTCCAGTGCTTACCCTACTTCTTAAGATTAGCTTGTCTTGCTGCGCAACCCTTTGCGCGGGAGATAAATTCGTCGTCTTTCAGTCGGCTGACCTGAAATGGCTGACTCCACTGCTTCAAGGAAGCGGCAGCGTACCGACGAACCCGCCGTAAAACCGGAGCCCTCCTCGGAAGAAGAGGAATTGCCTGCCCAGGCTACCCTCTTACCTCTTTACTACGACGATGGAAACGTTATAATCGAGGCCCGCGCACATTTTTCCGCTGCCGAACTCGACGCCCTTGCTCGTGATGGGTGCAATGCAAATCAATTGTTGGCCGATGCCTTACAGTCGATACCCGAGGAAGGTCTGGATGGCCTCGTAAAGTACAAAATACATCGCGGGATATTGGCCTCACACAGTACTGTATTTGCCGATTACTTCCGCGGGAAAGAGACTATCCTTGGTGGTTGCGAAGAGGAATACGAAGGTGGAATAATATTCACACTGCCGGACGAGCGGTCCGGTCTGGACGCCTTCCTCAAGGCGATGTATCTTCCTGGGTGAGTGGCAAAACTCTGCACCACAGTGTTTTTGTGCTGTATGTTGACATATTCCAGAGACCTTCAGAAACGCTATGCCCAAAGCGTCGGAACCAACATCGTACCCCTTCTAAGCAATGTCCTAAGCCTCTGTGACAAATATAATTCCCCGTCCATCCGCTCGATCGTTGTTGGCCTGCTAGAGAGGCGATATCCCTCAAACCTTTCCCATTGTAATTTAGACAGAGACAAGTTCAGTCAGAGCGAACTCGTTGGTGTGTACGCTGTCATTTCAAGTATAGGCGCTCAACGCTCATGCTCTACAGTGTACGGCGCTGTTCTCAGGTTAGCCATGCAACACAAGATCGGATCTATCATGCCGCTATTGCTTTACCGGCTTGGCGCTGCTCTTAGAGGATTGGATACCGTCAATTACCAGAACAATCAGGCCATATACGGCCGAATAGTGACGCAGCTGACGGCTCAAGATTTGCGGATATTATTTGGAGGATCTCTCACTTTACATACGCAAAGCGATCGTCGCCTGGCTAAACTGGCTACGCTTGAAGAGTCACCAGTGTGCATGCGCCCTGAACCACATCGCCTCATGCGCCTCTGTACGGCAGCTCTGTCATCTTCCATTCGTCCCGCATACGCGATGCCAAATGCTCCTTCCTTTGTCTACTACGCCCGCAATGCCCTGGACCTCTTCGATCAGGCTGTCATAGCTATCTCGAACAGTAACGATATATGCCCCGAGTGCAAGAAGGTCTTCACCCAGGAGACGAAGGCCGCCAAACTGCAATTGTGGAAGGACATTCCGCGTATCTTCAACGTGGTATGTGTAACTTCTCCTCACCTTATGTGCCTCGTCTTCTTACCTTGTGATTTGACAGGTTGATCTGGTCGGTGAAGGGTGGGGTAGCGAATGAAGAGATATGGCAGATCGTCCAACGTACCCTTATCGCACTCAGTACAAAGTTGAGGCATGCTACTGATATCACCTACTTTACACCTCTACACCTATTCACGGTCTTGGTAGTAGCTTACTAGTCACTGCATAATGCAGATCTAGATCAGCGTTAGATTATGTTACTGACTCGTGAGGATCATGGCGTAGCAGCGTACACCGCGATACTTGTCGTCGGTCCACTCGGACATCACGGCCCGAAGTCCGAATACGCGCTACCCCGCACACGTTAACTTGCTCCTTCCCACCACCTTCCCACCATCCTATAAGTACCTCTCGATCCTACCTCTTGCGTGTGCTGGGACGAGCGAAATCGGACCCTTAAGACAGCGCCAGGGCATCGATGACGACTCTGTTGGCATAACATCTGAGCTCTGAGCCTTTGTCGGACGACGCCGTATTCAACCCACTGTCCAAGTAGTACCTCTCAACGGCCAAGAATCAACTGTCCTGATAAAGAGTACTGGATGAAGTAACATGGTGGTCCTCTCGGATACGTCTTTAGGACATGCGTACAAGTATTCTAAAAGACTGGCGGTTCCGGGATGCCTTCGTAAAACAGGGGTTTTGAAGCGCTGGCAAAGCCTTTGTTATCTGGATATGTCTTGTTCACCCTACGCGAACTCCTCAACGGTACAAATTTGCCTGCCCATGTACTCAGGACTCTCTACTCTAATACAGCTCAGTGGACGCTGGATGACTCACGGACCTCGCGTCAATCGGGCATACTCAGGTCTAACATGCCCCTGCGAATCCGTGCCACCACCTGCCATATCGAACCCCCTTTCCACCCGAAACTTGGGACTAGGAGGCCCGAGACTGTGAGCTTCTACCATCACTGTTTCGGATATGCAGACCTATATAGAGCGTGTTGCATCCCCGGGACAAACTACACTGCAACTACAAACTTGAACCATCGATATGTCCGCTCTTGTCGCCACTCACCTCACACCGGCCTATCCCTTGCCGCGGACCGCGGACAAATCTGAACGCACGATTCGCCACCACTCCAACCTGTTCGACACACGAAATGGCATTAGTGTAAGTTCAGCTGCGATTATGAGGGTTGACGCGCTCATTCAACGTACTGTAAATAGATTACACCCTTCGCTGCGTCCAGCCTCGGCTCGCGTCACCCTGCACTACTTCACCGAGTGTCAACGCCTAGTGGGCAGTCTCTAACGGAAACATCGTCGTCGGACAGCTCAGACGATGCCTTCTTGCACGGCGACCGCATCATGTTCTCGGGCTGGCGGGAGCAAACTAACGATGACGGGGAGATCGAGTTGCACGAAATACAGCGCTTCCCAACGAGCTACCTTCGCCATCGCTGCTCTACACCCGTTGAAGACAATCAAGAGATGCGCAACTACGTTTGGAGTGCACCGAGGGAGGATGATACTGATAAGGCGGCGATGATGGAGCAAGACGTCGACGTGAAGATTGAAGAGGTGGACGTTAGCATTGAAGAGAATGACGAGGCGACCTTCTGGCAAGTTTCAGGACCAGGCTTCGTTTGGCGTCACGACGAGGATGAGGTATGTATGGGTCGTTACTGAAATTCATACGTGGGGCTGAAACATGCAACTTGGCAGGTAAATGACTTCCCCATGGACGAAGCGTAAGGCCAATAAGAAGGACATTATATATACCAAATGCTACCATATATCAGGCCCCTGTATGATTATCGGCTCCCATATTCATATAAGTATACCCCGCTCCAATTATTCACACTTGCTGCAGTCCACTGCACGACTGAAGTTCGGTCATCGTGTAGCCTGGAAGCCTGTTCAGTCCAAAAGCTCCAGATTGATAACGACGTGGACGTCTGAAAGTGTTTGGATAAGCCGTCGCGAAGGAATACGTAGCATCTCGGGCCCAAGCCCGAAGTGTAGAGATCGTCTGCTAGTATAATCGGGCCGGTAAATGTGTGCTAGCGTTTGAGATTCGAAAGACGTCGGAATTCCGTGTGGAATTCCGGCTTGTGAGATAATAGCCCGGAAAGAAAGTGCTACTGAATCCCTCGGCTTCTCATCTCATAAAGTACTAGGTCAGAGGAGTAGACATGAGGCCAACATAAGGCTTAGTGCACGGAGTTCCGCAAGCAAGAAATGAGTCGCCACGATGGAAGATGAAGGGCGCGGGAGAGTTGCGGTGCGGGCCGTGGTGGCGCGAGGCAGCGTAGCGCATCTTGACAACGACTATGATCACGATTTCGGCAGCAAAATTGAGCGACTCGCTTCCAAACAGCTCCTGTCCTTGACAGAAGTACGAGATACAAAGACCTGCATGGCCATACTACTGGTTGAGGTGGTGACTGCTGTTTGCGAGCAGTTGCTTTGCCGCCGGGCCTTCCAGCATCGGGACTTCGACACTCGCAAGTTGGCCTCGTGCGCCGCGGTACCCTGTTTGCCGGTTGTGTCATCCGAGGCCATCTCATGAGGCACGGTTCTATTCGTGATCTTTGTCTTGCGGTGAGATCGACCAAAATATACTTAGCAAAGCTGCCGAGGGAACCATCTATAAAACGCTCAAGTGCGAGACGACTGCCCTCACCTTCACCACCCTCCTCATTTTCTGCCTTTCATTGTGTTAGTGCATTCTACCCAATATGCTCTTCGCTGCCGCACTCTTTTCGACAGTCCTGGGGCTGACCGAAGCATCTCGGAACATGCATCGCACGCGGTTTGTGCAGCCTCGAGTTGTGCTTGACACTGAGGTCGTGCTGGACCAGGGTATTTTCAACGGTGGATCAGCGGGCTCGACCAAGTTCTGGTTGGGTGTTCCGTACGCCAAACCGCCGTGAGTTCAGTTCGTTCTGCTCCTCGGATTCTATGCTCATTGCTTGCAGTACTGGTGATTTGCGTTATCGCCTGCCTCAGCAGAACGATGCCTACCAGGGCACGTACGACGCGACAGCGTACGGTGCTTCCTGCCTTCAGCAGACGTCGACGCAGGCGACCTCCCTTCCCTCGAACCTCACGACGGAGGCATTGTTATTCTTGCAGTCCTACGCGCAGAACACGGCAAATATGACCACTCCCGGCGAAGATTGTGCGTAGCTTACGCCGCGTTTGTCGAGCAACCATTGACTGTGTTTAAGGTCTGACGGTGAACGTTGTCACTCCCTCGGACATTGAGCCTGGACAGAAACTTCCTGTCGTCGTTGTGCGTTCATCTCTTTTACCTTTCTCATGCTGTGGCTGATTATCCCATCAGTGGATCTACGGCGGTCAGTTATCAACATTTATGCCGTGCTACTGTATGCTGACTTACTGAAAGGTGGGTTCACCACTGGAGCCAGTTCGACGTAAGTAGAAAGATTTCCGCATTGGATATGACCGAACTCAAAACCGCGCAGCCAGAACGGAAGCACCATTGTCGAGCACTCGATTGAACTCAACATGCCTGTCATCTACGTTTCTCTCAACTACCGGTACGTTGATGGGCCGATATACCGATTGTATATTCTGACTTGGCCAGTAACGGCGCCCTTGGTTTCCCGCAAGGTAGCGGCGCTCGTGCAGCTGGCGTCGGAAATCTTGGCCTTCAGGATCAGAGGCTAGCGTTGCGTTGGGTTCAACAGTATATCAGTGCATTCGGTGGCGACAAGGACAAGGTTACCCTGTGCGTATTCTTTATTCCCATCGTCTTTCAACCCTTTTAATCGTGCAACACAGTTGGGGTCAGAGTGCTGGCGCTATCTCGATCTCCCTTCAGATGCTCACGAACGGCGGGAACACCGAGGGTCTTTTCCACGCTGCTTGGATGCACTCTGGCGCACCGATCCCGACTGGACCCATCGAAAATGGTATGTTCTTGGTGTCCCTGCTGTTGCTAGTTCTGTTCACTGATACACGGCACAGGTCAGAAGTTCTGGGATGCCTATCTTAATTCCACGGGCTGCACAGATGGCGCGGACGTCTTTGACTGCTTGCGCACATTGTCTACTGCGGACATTCAGAGTGCGATGAACAAGGCGCCCAGCGCTACTCTCGACTGGGTGCCGCGCGAGGATGGCACATTCCTGACTTCCCAGCCAGCAACGTCGGTAGCTTCCGGATCTGTGGCTAATATTCCCATCGTCTCCGGCAACGTCGACGATGAGGGAACCCTGTTCATCCTCGGCGCGAGCGCTATCACAACGGATGTACAGGTCGCGGCCTATCTCAGTACGGCGCTCTTCCCCAACAACCAGACGGCCGTATCCACCCTGCTCGAACTCTACCCGAGCGACCCCGCTGCCGGCGCACCATTCGATACCGGTAGCGACAACGCGGTCACGCCGGAGTGGAAGCGCTTAGCCGCGCTCAGTGGAGATCTCACCTTCACTGCTCCGCGCCGCTACTTCGTACAGACGGTCGCGAACGAACAGAACACTTGGGTCTTTTGTACGTGGGCATTACGATAGAGGTCAATGTTCGACTGACCAACTCTTCTCAGTGAGCAAGCGCTTCAAGTCTCTTGACGACTTCGGTTCCTACCACGCCTCCGATCTCCTTAGCGTGTATGGTCCGGGCGACATGACGGACTACCTCGGTACGTTCTCACCGCACCGTTGCCCAGTATCAGATTGACAAGCCCCCGCGGCAACAGTGCGCTTCGTTACGAACCACGACCCGAACCAGTGCAACAACCAGTCCAGCAACGCCTTCGATTGGCCGCAGTACACTCCTGGCATGCCAAAGATCCTCGAGCTCCTTGATGGCGATGTTCAACTTCAGGTGGCGGACGACGCCTTCCGCCAGGATGCGCTCGCCTACGCTGCGGATGCAGCGATCCATAACCCGTTCTGATCGTAAGGCCCTCTAGATGCTTTCGATATCCGTTTAACTTCATCACCCGCACTCTGCGCTCAGCACCCTCTTTGATTTTTCTGTCTGGACATTATCTAGCTTGTTTGCCATATGACTCCCTAATAACAGTCGCTCCTTGTCTGGAATCGGTACACAATGCACACTCAGTATCACATAGCTCCTTTAGTGTCAGCGTGTCGATACCTGCTGCTGGTCGATCTTCAGCAATGCGCACTCCTATCATTCTAGCGACCTGTGCGTGTAATCAACATCACCACGCAGGCGTCACGCTTTCCCAGGCTGAAATGTTTTCCTGCACCCCCTTCGTTCGCCGTGCGGGGCTGGGCATCGCCACCGCTTCCTCGTCAGAATGTACGGGCCGGCTTTAATGCCCTGCTCGCATGTGCCACAACACGACAGTACCGCGCACACCTTTGAGTGCAATGTGGAGAATGGCCTCAATGACTGAGTATTACATCTGCTTCTAGCTTAGCCCGCGCATGAGTCCTTGGTCATTTCGATGAAACGTAGAAGACAGTCAACCATCGCAAAGCAGTCTTGCACCGGCCCTCACGAGGTAAGGTAGCGGACAGGCAGGCTTTACGACCTGTGACCGCAGTTGATGGAGCCGTCACGCCGCTCTCCCCCACCCTTCCCCCGTACTTTTCGACACTTTGAAACCACCAGCCGACTCGCAGCACAGCGTAAAGCTCGTACGAGCTTTCCCGAACCTTTTCGGCGTCGGGAGGGATGAGGAGGAGGGTGTCACACCGCCATCAGCGCAGCGTCACGGTGGTAAAGTTTGCCTGTCCGCTACCTTACGGCAGCTCACCCAAGGCGTCTACTCGTGGGCGACGAACCCCGACATCAGACTCATTTCTCGTCAGTGGACCTGCCTCGCCTCGTCCAGAGCCTGGCCCGTCATGAAGAAGCCAAAAGCATCATGAGAATGTCCAGGTTGAAGAAAAGCCCATGACAAGGCTTGGGCTGTTCAGGACGGCGAACTGTGGTTGCACGTGCGAAGTTCAAAGCTTGCGACGATCCATTCAAGGCCTACACGCTACAGACAGTTTAGACATGTAATAGGGCCATGGATACGCTATAATTCGGCGGCCTCAGCGCCAAACAGTGACATTGTACAACTGTTCGTGGGAGAAGAGGACAAAAGACGAGGCAACCGGTGACGGTCGGAACCAAGCCGCGTGTCGTTGCCTTCTCGTCCTCGTGTGGTTATATAACGAACACCCATCAGAGCGGTCAATTCGACCTCGACCACCTCGCTCGCCGCTACCGCCCTCCATGAGCAGCGTTGGCATCCGCCCACTGCCCAGAAGAACACCCACCAAGTTTCCTAGGAGGACCGTGCGTTACATGCGCTCTTGAACGCGGCTGGCAAACTAAACCGCCCGCGCCCAGATGTCCGACCTTCACCTGACCCATTTGACCCATTGCCAACTCTGCGGCACTGCGTGCTCCGGCGCTGCTGGCCTCGTCAACCACTACCGTAATTCGCCAAGGCATCCTACCTGTCCAAGATGTGGGACCGGCTTCTTCGATAGAAGCGACCTTGAGACGGTGCGTGCCCATCCTCTTCTGGCCAGTCACGAGTCTAATTGAACATGGCGTGGGGGCATAGCATGCTTCCGAGAAACACCCACGCACGACCTGTTGCGGTCTTTCCATTGCCCTCGAAGACCTCGAAGAGCATTACTTCAACTCGATGAACCACCAACATTGCGAGTCGTGCGAGATCGGGTTCAAGGAGGAGGAGGGTTTGCGAGAAGTATGTTTATCCATGAGCGATGGTCAGGTTCTAGGGCTTACATGTTTTCGTGCAGCACAATCGCATCCAGCATTCACGACACTCATGCAACGTCTGCGACAAGGACTTTGCTTCCGCAGACGAGCTCAAGGCGCACAGGAAGACCCGCGGCGTCCACGTACTGTGTGAATTTTGCAACGCAGCTTTCAAGAACACCGGCCAAATGATCGACGTGGGTCCCGTTCACCCCTGCATTAATAGGTGTCGCTTACAGTATGCTAGCATTACGCGAACACTCACCTCGCCGCTGCGCTCAACGACGAGCACTCTGAGGAAGAAGCGGCATCCATCGTTGCTCTATCTCCTATACGCCCAACTTCGGCGGCTGCTTCTGAGCGCTTCTTGTCCATGCCAACAGCGCGGACACAGCATTCGTTGCCTTCTGACAGCGACAGTAGCGACATCTCGCTTCCGTCGTCTCCGGCTGTCGTGTCTGATCTGTCCTTCTTGTCCATGTCCGGCTCTCCAGTTCAGTTACCGGCGGTAGTTGCTCAGCTCATCGCCAATAACCCTGCTGCCCATGGCGAGATGGGGTTGATGTCGAACTTGCCCAGCAATTCGCCGCTTTTGTTCTTGAGGAGTACTCCTCCCCAGGCAGGCGCACGACGAGCACCGACGCCTGCAGATACTCCCAGTGGTGACCTCAGCGACGTCCGCAATCTTGCAGGAACGCCTTTGCGAGCTGCCCGGATCAGCCCATTGCTCCGCCCGCAGGCACACGTGCATGAAGTTCTGTCAGAATCGGAAGAGGAACAAGAACAGGACGACAGCTTCCACTTTATCGACGACGAGGATGCGACCGAGGATGAGACGCAAGAGCTCTCTATACCGGAAAGGCGGGATTCTTTCTTCGAGGCGGAGACGCCGACCTCAGAAGCTCCGCGTCGTATATCTTTCTTCGACGTAGGCGGGCAGACGCCTACCACTTACACTCCGAGCTCGATGTCTTTCTTCGATACTTCGACACCTATGGCTGCGTCGACACCTACGCTGGAACGCGGACCCATCTTGGAGGAGGACTCAGAAGCCGAGCGTCCGTCTCCTGCATCCATACGCACTCTGGCAATCAATGTAGCCGCCGCTCGTGCTCAAACTGCTGCCAACCCGCATGTTGTCATCGTTGAGACCGACAGCGAGATGGAACCGGGCACTCCGACCCCAAGCCCACGTCCGCTTCCCGGAGCCTCGGCATCCGAGTCGCTTCCGACGATGACCTCTTATCGCACTGTATCTCCGCCTGTAAGCTCGTTAGCCACCCCGCCTCGCTCGGGCGAGGGAACGCCGCCCACAGCAACTTGGAGGGCGGACACGCCGCCCACTGCGACCTTCGGCAGCGCCGTCTGGGCCGGTCAAGTGTCGTCTTTATTGGCCGTACCACCCTTGACACCTCCGAAGGGTGATCCCCGCGAGGAAGATGGACCACCTGCCTCGCGAATGTCGGTGCAGAGCCCTCGTCCGGCTGGTCATCCTAGCCCACCTCTGGTCATCCCGCTGCCGCCTTCAGCTCCTGCTACACCGCCTATCATGCGCCCGGCCGCACCCACGCCAGCGCTTGCTGAGCCAGCAGTACCTGAGCCTCGTTATGAGTCTGAGACTCGATCTGCAGCGCCCGAGCATGTGCCAGCGCCTGCCCCTACAACGCGGTCCCACTCGCATGTCCATGCCCACTTGCCTCAACGCCCGGGTCCGGCGCCCGCTTATGCAATTCCATTACCGCCATCAGAGCCTTCGACACCGCCAGTGTCGCATGCGCCCTACAACTCGCAGCATCATTCATCCTTCTCTCGGGCGCACTCGACATATTCTTCGCCACCTGGTCCCCACGCTCCGATTCCTCGCCAAGGTGTACCGCACTCGCACTCATTCAACGGCCCAATTCGCTCGCATGCCGCCTCGCCTCCATCGCGTTTCATGGCACCGACTCCGCCACGTTCGCACCCCGCTACGCCTCCGTATTCGTTTGCCACAGTCCACCATCAGCATCGTCACGCCCCGCCGCCTGCGATCACAGTCCCGCTGCCTCCGTCGGCACCTGCATCACCGCCTTTGAGCTCGCCGCGCCCGCATACTACGACGCAAGGATCAACTCCGCCTTCGAGCCCACGTCCTCGTGCAGCTCAGGCCAATATGCCTATCAACGCACCACGCCGCGTCTCGACGCCGAACTCACACGCCCGCGTTGCTTCGCCTCTCGCTTCACCGCCCATCAGTGCATCGGGCAGCCCAACAAACAGACACGCGAACGTCACGCCGCCCAGTTCTGTCCGTGCACGGTCGACTTCAGTCGCTTCGTCCCGCACTCGCTCGTCGTCGCTGTCGATGCGCCCAACTACCGCTGCGGAGTCGGACGCGGATGACGAGCAGGAGGTTGAAGTGCAGCCAGAGCACAAGCACAAGCGCAGCGCATTCTATTGCCGCTCGAAGACGTGCACGGCGGACCCATGTGTTGCGCCGACAGTCACGGCGTGCGGGCACCTGTTCTGTCACTCCTGCATTGACCGTGAGGTTCGGGCTACCGCGCACTGCCCCCAGTGCGGCGCGGCGCAGTTGCTCTTTGCGCTGCTTCGGCTCGACCTCAGCGAGTAGGCAAACACGGGCGGTATCTCCCATGGCTCTTCAAGTCTCAGTACTCGTCTCTCCAGTCCTCACTCACCCATCTCTTGCTTTGCTCTGTTGTATCCTTATCGCACGGACTACCATGTCCTGCGCGTTACGACACTTCACGACGACCTTCCTTCATCTCGTGTACCATATACCCTCTAGGTTTCCTCACTCACGATCAACTCATCCTAGACTCACACCTATCCATCACTCCTTCCCAATTTTTAACATCGCACCCTTGTCTTGAGAGGTTTTTACGTGCCATATCATGTCCAGTTTCGTCTTGTCGCTTGACTCTACCCACCCTCTTTCGTTTCCGCGTTTCGTCAGGCCTACTACGTAGTTGTTGCTAATCTACGGTGCTTTTCTGGTCTTTGCTACCTTAACGCGCACGTTTGTCTGGATGATGGTGGGGAGCGTACACAGCCTTTCGAGGTGAAGATGCCATCGACGACTCTAACCTCCATTGGGATTACGCTCGCGATGCGTACAGGCTTTGGGCCCTCCTTTGAACGCTTCGACTTGCGGCCATGCTCATAGACCCAAACCTTCACCGACTGGTCCCCAAAATTGCAAACTAGCTAGGATAGCATGTAGCTACCACTACAAATAATTCTAAGCTTGTACGTGTACTGGTAGCTGCTAAATGATCGTGTGAATACGGGGAAGCCCAAGTCGCGGCGAACACTCCTTTGAACGAATGGACGTGCTCTGAACGCTCCTGTCGTACACTTTCCCCCAGCTCAGATATCCCTGAAAATATTGTCACATCTGCGTGACATCTGCTGATGCCTTGCTACCGGCTCGGACTAGCTCAAAACGAAAGAGCCTGGCTTGTGGTGAGCCAGACACGATCGGGCGCTTGCGTCCACCATGGGTTGCTGCGATCTCGCCGCGCTCGTTTGACGACTTGTCCGATTTGTTCCTCCACTCTCCCTTCGTACAGCCCTGCATACACTCTCACAGTGTGCTAGTAGACTTAGATATGACTTAGGTTCATGCTACTGTCAAAAAAGGAGAGAAATGCTGCAGATGTCAGCTCACACGACCGATTGTCAAAGGACGACACGTCCAAAACGCCCCTGTATCACGACGCGGAACCCACCTTTTCGCAGCTCACCTCCCACCCCCTCCTTCTAGAGCTTCCATATTATACATGTACACACTTAAAGACTATACCAATACGCTAGAATTTTTTTCGGTGTAGTAAAGCCGCTGGGTGAGCTTGAATATCGAGTTTTCAAAGGAGGGTCCGTTTTCAAAGGAGGGCCCAAAGCCTGTACCATCTTGGTTTCATCTTAGACCTTGCCCTGCATTCTTTGCTCCGCCGCGGCGAATGGACTTTCGGAAAGTCACATCCGTTGAGACATTTTAGTTCGCGTATGCAGTACGGCGCTCATCAAGAGCTTTCACGGCCGAATTCACATGTATGGTGGGAGACTATGCGAGTGGCTCATGTGGCGCATCGCATAACCCCGTCCATAGACCTCGCTCTATTCCTGCCCGCAAGCGATGAGCGCTGGTGGGTGCCGCGCTAGTATATGCTTTTCGCACACGCTTGCGATGTAGCCAGACGGCTCCAAAGCCAGCGTTGCGATACAGAGTAATGTGCATGTGGAACTTCTCGATACCGTTGTTGTATCTGGAACAGCAGACTGGGACGAGCGTTCTAGTCATCTACAGTGGTCTTATTCGACATCAAATTCCAGTTCGGGCTTGGGACCTCAGCAGGATAGGAGGTGAATATGCTAACAATCCGACAGGACGGGCCTGGCGAGTATTGCGACGAGATCAACTAGAATGTATCCAGTGAGTGACACGGTCATTGTCTATCCTGTCTGTCTGTCAGCCGGCGATGCATGGTTAGCAATAGATGACGACTGCTTACTAGTTGCCGGTTTTGCTACTGGGCGTCTTTTGCCGCATATACCATTGAAGCATCTCCGGGCGGTGCCTGGTGCTCTCCTTCCTGGCATGGACGATTGCGAGCCTGTGTCAGTCAGCAGCGCAAAAGGTATAGGCGCTGAGCGAGTCGCCGCGGTCTTGATTCTTGAGTGACTGTAGAGTTCAAGGTACGCGAGTTACGATCCACGGGCACTATGTCCGTGCTGAACTAACCCTGTACGAGACAATTACGACGGCATTCCGAATGATAGTGGCTCGAACCGCTGAGGGCCGCTGAGATTCGATACTGGGATACCGCTTACTTGGCTGGCAGGCGCTCCAGCGCACTATCTTCGGTCCTATACGTGGGTCTGGTGACTAGAAAAACATCCGATGTACCAGAGCGTCTCGGCGAGGTGAGTGTGAGCCCGGGCCATGTATTGGTAGACGTTGAGAGATATTGATGTTGCTCTCGGCGTAGATACATCAAGAATGACCAAGATATAGATACAGCTTGGAAGTACTAAAAAGGGGATAATTGAAGCTAGGTGCTTTGAGAGGAGAGCGTTTGGCGTTGGTTTGGCAGTGATTGCAGTGGCACTGCGTGAATCGGGCTGCCAGCCAGGCGCTCGTATGCGCGCTCCGAGGATGGAACCGCTCGATTTTGCGATACTCCGGAAGTGAAGCAGAGCCTCAAGAGCAGTGCTTGACCGAAGTAGAAAAGATTGTGATTTAATCCCTGCCGGTTGAACTTGAAAGGTGGTGGTGGTCTGCTAGAGGCTGGAGCCACCCGGAACGAATAGGGCCGGCAAGCCCCGAGCCTACCGCTGATGCGACTCACGCTGCGGCGAGCCTGACCCTCGACCACCATCTGATTCATGTGCTATGACTGTAATGCCAGCATTCGTAGCTATGCTCGTCTTCTTTACTCGAGTTTGCTCTGGACACTCACGAAGGTCGCCATTTGGACTTCGGAGACACCGAGGTCAAGAAAGGAATAATGACATCGCGACGTGACTAGTTCTCAGCGAGGATGCCTTGTATCTTGGGTACCAAGTGTCGCAAGGGTGGCGAAGTAAATGCCTCATCATCAACCTTGTGGACCATACGTTTCAACGACTGTTGTCTTATTAGTGGCACTGGCCGGCGGTCGTCGGCTGAGTGGACGTCCATGCCCGGATACTTGGCTACAGCACTGAACCCGGACATTCTATTGCGAGTGATGCAGTATACCTACGAGCGCTTTGAGCTCAAACGCATCTCAAACTGTTCCGGGTGTGAGCTGCGTGCCCTACCAGTCTATCCAGAAATAGCGACGCCCCCCTGTCCCCATTCCTCGAGTGGAAGGCTCGCGATGCTGACTCCCACCAGCTCGGGTATAAAGAGGCATCTGCAGCACGACACAATCCAGTACGCGGCTCATCACAGCCCTTGGTACTATTCTTTTCCTCAAATCGTGAACGATGCGCTTGTCTTTCTCGTCGAGTTTACTAGCTTCCCTTGGCACGGGAGCCTTTGCTGCTACCGTCAGTCAGACGCTCACCATCGGCAACGCGGTCCTCAGTCCTGATGGATACGCCAGAGAGTGAGCCCTTCATTGCGCTGATGTAACCTCAGACCGTTACTAACTCGAACGATAGCGGCGTCACGGTAAACGGCCAATTCCCTGGACCTCTCGTCTCCGCGAACGTCGTACGTTGCTGTATTCCTTGCTGTGGTACGCCCAACTCATGACTTGGGCAGGGAGACGACTTTGAGATCACTGTCGTTGATGCCCTGCACGATGACGATCTCGCTCAAGTGACTACGGTCGTGAGTCTTATTACATCTTTGAAACAGTGTCTAAAGTGTTGAATGTCATGCGCGACAGCACTGGCACGGATTCTCTCAGATGGGCACGGCCGAGATGGATGGCGTGGATACCGTCACCCAATGCCCCATTACCCCCGGTAATCAGTTCACCTACAAGTTTCCCGTCAAGGATCAAGGTGAGAGCCCTTGCCTTCGACTGTCGACGCGTTCGTACGTTAACATTTGGACACAGCCGGGACGTATTGGTACCACTCGTAAGGACATTTATCCACATTTATCCGCGATGTCAGACGTTGAATGCACGTTTCAGGCACTATAAGACCCAGTATTGTATGAATGCAGGTTCTGTCAATACGCACATGACTAACGTGTTGTAGGCGATGGACTACGTGGCCCGCTCGTTATTTACGGTGAGTTTCGCTCGATAGCTCATTCCGGAACATGTCGTTGACGAACGCCGCGTAGATCCCAATGACCCTCAGAAGAGCCTGTACGACGTAGACGACGAGTCTACCGTCTGGACGCTTTCAGATTGGTATCATTTCCCGTCTCCTCAGGCTCCTATCATCGGTATACCCACTACTCAGAGCTCTGTATATATGAAGGCTTATGAATGTGTAGTCTTCTTCAATTCGACCCTGATCAACGGGAAGGGGCGCTACATCGACGCCTTTGGAGAGAACCTCACGAATGAACTCGCCGTGGTCAACGTCGTCGCGGGTACTCGCTATCGTATTCGCTTGGTCTCAATGTCCTGTGACCCTGTATGAATACATGTTCATCCAGCTACTTTTTGTGCTGACTGTGTCACACAGAACTTCATCTTTTCTATTGATAATCACCAAATGACCATCATCGAAGGTATACAAGCATACTTCTACAAGTCTCTGATAGCTGATTGTGTCTATTGCAGTCGAAGGCACGAATGTTCAGCCGCTTGTGGTCGACCAAATCCAAATTTTGGCCGCTCAACGATACTCTTTTGTGCTGAATGCCAATCAGCCCGTCGACAACTATTGTGAGTGACTGAGCTCAGTAGAACCCTTCATGCAGCTAATGCAGTCTGCTACAGGGATTCGCGCCTTCCCCGAGTCTGCGAGCCCCAACACACTTGCTCAGACCTTCGACCATGGCCTCAACCAGGCGATCCTCCGCTACAAAGGCGCACTTGCCACCGACCCTACTACGACCAACTCGTCGACCCTTCCTCTTGTCGAGACGGACCTACACCCGCTCACTCCCCTTCCGGTTCCGGGTAAACATACCGCAGGCGGCGCTGACAAGACTCTGACGCTCAACATCGAGTTTGTGTGTATGTGTCTTCAGTATCAACGCCATTCCTGCTGACGAGCTCTCTAGAATGATACGACTGGCTTCTATGTCAATAGTAAGCCTTCGCTGAGCAAGCCTTGCATACCTATGCTGAGCTGCCTTCCAGACGTTCAGTACATGGGTCCCAGCGTCCCCGTGCTACTCCAGATCCTCAGCGGCAACAAGACCGCGCAGCAACTCATGCCCGCCGGCAGTATTTATGGTCTCGACCCGAACACGACGGTCGACCTCGTAATCCCTGGCGGCTCCCGCGGCGGTCCCCATCCCATGCACCTCCACGGACACCACTTCTGGGTGATAAGGAGTGCTAACAATGCAACATATAATTTCGACAACCCGATCTATCGAGATACTGTAAACATAGGGAACTCCAGCACTGACGAGGTCACTGTACGCTTCGTCACGGATAATCCGGGACCATGGTTTTTCCATTGGTACGTATCCGTATTTTTTTTTGCTCGTTTTTGCTTTGCTGAAGCACTTCTTAGTCACATCGATTGGCATCTGAACACTGTGAGTGACTTACTATTCTCTGTGGGGTCGAGTACTCATTCATGTGCAGGGACTCGGAGTGGTCATGGCTGAGTCTGTGAGCGAGGTTGCCGCCGCCAACCCCAATATCCCGTGTAAGTTCTGACTCTGGTTTATTCTCGATTATGTGTTGATCATGAGATGATCTAGCGTCCTGGGACGCCCTTTGCCCAGCGTACAACGACTACGTCGCGTCTCACCCGAATTCCCTTTGATCTGTGTATGATTTCTTTGCTGTCTTTGTGGGATAGCAATCGTGTCTTATCGAATCCTGTTAAATATTTGCTGCTTTCTTCCGAGAGGTTGTGGCGCCGGACCGGACCGATCTCCGGTGATGCGATCACCATCCATATCCCGCACGGATGCACTCCTATGCACTCTCTCTCTGACCACCACCACCTCACCTTCAAGTACCAAGCCGCTGTACAACAACAATACTACTACACCTAACCAAATCTTATGCATGTTCAGCTCTCAATGGCTATCCGTAACTATGAGTCCCAAAGTAGGTGTGATGCTTAGACTAGATCTCACAGCCGATTTACCTTGTCTGCTCCGGCACCACACTCGATACTGAGTATCTCGCGCGACTGCCGAGCCACAATCTGCTCAGCGCCGTGCAGAAGGTCTGGGTACGTACTAAAAGCAGGAGGCGTGTGAAGCCGTCGTAGCGGATAGTCCTCGGCCATGCGCGCGTAGACGTGACAACATACATCTTCCGAGGCATTTGCACGCACCGACGGCCCGTCAAGCACCGTCGAGGTTGTGGTGGAGCTTCCGAGCATATATATAACATCCGTTCGTGATGCAGGTGTCCACCCTTCCCTAGAACATCATGTTTAGCGCAAGGGCGATTTGCTTCTTCGGTGCTTTCGCCGCATCGCGGCTCGTTCACGCAGCCCCCGGTCATCAAGCTCGATCCAGCGACTGCACCGGGACCATATCTTCTTTGTCGGATGTATCGGCGGCGGTGAAGTGCACTACGATCAACGTGAACGGCTTTAGTGTCCCGGCTGGATCATCCTTTACGCTGAACCTGCTCTCTGGGACGACCGTCAACATTCGTGAGTTTCAAGTCGAAGATGATACATGCGCGAATCCATAGGCTAAATGACGGGCAGTCGGGGACATCACCTTCGGAGAAAAGGCTTGGGGTGGGCCGTTATTCTCCATCAGGTAAGTAGGGAAGCCGGATCGCTGCCTACTTTGCTTTGTCCGTTAAATATCTGCAGCGGAACAGATATCACGTGTGAGTTTTCTTCTTCATATACAGTCAAGATTGATCCCTCAATAGACCACCTTGAATAGTCAACGGGAATGGTCATATTTGGAATGGCAATGGCGCATTCTACTGGGTGAACTTGATCTCACCTTTGTCAGGTCGTATGATAACTGACGTTCCAAGGATGGCCTAGGTAGTAGTAGCGGTGCCTCAACAAAGCCGCGTCCGATGATGAAGTGAGCGCATTTTACGGGCCTGATATAGTATTTCTTTGAACTATGCGACAGGGTCAAGATATCGGGGACGTTCTCGGTCAGTCTTTTGTATGTAGGCCATCGCGCCGATCATTGCTGATAAAGTTACACCTTAGAATGTCAAGGTCTTGAACTCGCCCGCGCAAGTCTATTCCATCGACAACTCCGCTCAACTCACCATGTCTGGCCTGACGATCGACAACACGGCGGGGGATGTTATCGACTCGAGCACCGGCAAGACGGTGGCGAAGAACACGGACGGCTTCGATGTCGGCAATCAGGCGCCGTTAACGATTATGAACAGGTCGGTCTTTGTGCCCATCGTCTAGTTACTGGAGGCACTGTGCTTATCATCCATCCAATAGCGTTGTCAAGAACCAGGATGACTGTTTAGCGATCAACTCCGGTTCGAACATACTGTTTCAGAACAACACCTGCAGCGGCGGACATGGAATCTCAATCGTGAGCGCATCCCCACTTTCTGCCAGTCTAACAGCTGAACTCGCGAGTAAAGGGTTCGATCGGGAGTGATGATACAGTCTCAAACATCACCGTGACGAACAATATCATCAGCAACAGGCGAGAGATGGGTTGAAATATGCGTCGCCGTCCGGCACTACTGACTTTCACATTCAGTGCCCAAGCCCTTCGCATCAAGACAGAAGCCACAGCGACTGGTTCGAGCGTCTCTGGCGTCACCTATACCGGGAACAGTGGCAGCGGCATGACGGGCTACGGCGTGATCATCGACCAGGTAAGAAGTTATGCCGACGCAACGTTTGGATGGGCTGAAGTCATCGCGCACAGAGCTACCCCGCAACGCTGGGAACGCCCGGCTCGGGAGTGACCATCTCGGTGAGCCCAAAGGTTAGGGGTCAGCAAGTACAAAAGCACTGACCGCTTCATAGGGAGTTGGTTTTAAAGGCACCAACACGTTCACCGTGAACAGTGGGGCGACTCGCGCAGCTGTGAACTGTGGCTCGGGCTCTTGCGAAGGTGAGTCCATCCTGTGTCAACGAAGCTAGTGCTGACCTTGAGCAGGAACTTGGAATTGGTCCGCATTGAAGATATCCGGTGGGAAGACGAGTAGCATCAACTATAGCGGCATCACAGGGTATACATTGTAAAGGGCATTTGACACCATATTGTCCTGGCAGATAAGCAGCCATACTGATCCACTGAACACGAACACGTTCTCGAACCTTCACGGAGAGCAGAGTAACGTGGGTATATTACCGAAACACCTACACCTGCTTCGGTTGAAGCCAGTGTTTGTATGCCGTGCGCCAAGCATCGTTGCCGCGAGTCTCAATTACGTCCTGCAACGAGAGTGAGTCAAGCTGCAATAACGAGTGATCTCGCACACGTACGCCATGGCAAGGGATGACCCTACCAAAGTCCCACCCAGCGACTGTCCTCGCATCCCTCGTCATAGCCTCCGGATCCCCCTTCCCAAGCTGGTTCACCAGAAACTGCGCCAAACCTGACCACGCATGCACACCACCGAACAGTCCAAAGAACTGTTTACCGCGGTTCCACGGCCAGCCGTACATGGAGTACTGTTCCGTGCACGGTGAGTTGAAGAGCAGGTCCGCTTGGATGAGCGTGCGGGAGGACTTGTGGAGGAAGGCGACGTCCTTGTTCTCAAAGCCGGAGAAGTAGCAAGACTTGATGTCTTCTTCGAAGCCGAACTCCTGAACGGGGTTGGCGTCGCTCCAGACTGCAAGTGATTATGAGTTGATGCACGGCGAGATCAAGACACGAGGCTTACAGCCGTCAACGCGGTAATTCAAGTCTTTCGCCTTCTTGGCGACCACTTCCACAGTGAGCAGCTTCGCCTCAGGGTACGCCTTCTGGTATTCGCCTGTCACGCACGTCAGGTCCCAAGTTCACGGCACTTCAGATGCTGTACATACCGAGGAAAAGGTAGTGCCCTGCATCTGCGCCAACTATGTACTGAACAGGCCCGAGCTTGTCTATCACTTTCCGCGTAGGCTCGTCGAGAGTGGTACTGGCAAGGATCCAAACGCCGCCGCTGGACAATTTGATAGCGGTGCTCCGCCCGCCAATATGCCAAAAGTTGAGACGTGTAAATGGGCTGCGCCGTCGTTCATCAAACACAGTTTCCACGGCCATCGCTTCAGTACTCACCGAGAGAACGTCCAAACACCGTCGGTAACCTGGTGGCCGGACATGCGTCAATATGCATCACTGTGAGGTTACAAGCTACTGACACGAACCTCGCGAATGACAGTCTTGATGTCGGACATGAGTACGATGATTGACGTCTGAAGGCAAAAGGTGAATGGTGAATGGGCAGCAAGTGGCATGCAGTTGCGTATCTTATACCAAACGGCCGGCCCGTGGGCGTAAGAAGCCATCACACCCTGCGATCCATATCACCACTCAACCGCACAGGAATTTTGTAAGAATACTCGGGTATGGTTCGGGACCTAGCATTTGAGAGGTAAGCTGTAAACAAAGTCCGCTACTCCGTTGAGAGGGCCTGACTAAACGTCAATCTAGCAGCATCCTGATCTTGAACTTGAAGAATGAGGTCGACTGTATAGCGATCGACTCCGTCTCGGACACCCAATATTCCACAATAACACATGTAGCGTCCGACGCGGACTCTACAAGTTCAACTATGAATCTCCTGTTATCCCTGAGCTCTGCTACCGACAACAGTACGAGAGATCGGCACTTCACGATCCCCCGCCGTGGCCGACCATCACCCACAGTGCTCAAAGCCCTGCGCATCAAGATGGAAGCTTACTTACAGCTGCAATATCGCTCAATGGCTCCGCTCGTGATCACACATGGACGCTCTGTCAAAAGGGACTCTGGTCAGCGCTCGCAGATACTCCCCACGATACCGAGAACGCCGGATTCACCGCAAGTGGCCATTTTGATAAGAATCTTGGGGGCAGTGCTGCATGATCAACGCAACCGAGCTTTGACCGCTTCGCAAGGACTAAACTTCATCGAACGCATGCTTATGTTGGTTGTGAATGGCGCGGCGACTCGTCCCGACTCGGATCTGTCGAGCTGGCGAGATCTTGCCGTGTATCCGATGAAGGAGAAGTCGAGCTCAAGCAGAAACTCAGAGTTCGAGTTGGTCTGCACTCAAGACTTCTGGCAGGAAAACGAGCAATACCAACAATGGCTGGATCAGCGTCGGCTACAGACTCTCGAGTCCGATGAACATCTCGAGTTGCACAGGCCACAGCACTTTCATGCGCGATAATTATCACAACGTCCAGATGATTACACGGGGAGAATAGTAATGCGCAAATCCAGAAACACCTACTTCTTCTCTGGCTGGAGCCAGTGTGTGTATGCCGTGCGCCAACCATCGTTACCCCGAGTCTCGATTACATCCTGAGCAAAGGTAAGCCGAGCAACGACAATAGCAAGTCTTGTTCACGTACGCCATGGCAAGGAATGATCCTATCGAAATCCCACTCGGCAACAGTCTTCGCATCCCTGCGCATAGCCTCCGGATCGCTCTTCCCAAGCATCTTAGCCAGAAACTGCGCCAAACCCGACCACGGATCCGCGCCACCGAACAGCCCAAAGATCTGTTTACCGCGGCTCCATGGCCAACTGTACATAGAGTACTGCTCCGCGCAGGGAGAGTTGAAGAGAAGGTCCGCTTCAATGAGAGTACGAGAGGACTTGTGGAGGAAGGCGACGTCTTTGTTTTTGAAGCCGGAGAAGTAACAGGACTTGATGTCATCTTCAAAACCGAATTCTTGATCCGGGATGGCGTCGCTCCAGACTGAAGATAATCATGAGGAGAGGTGCACGGTGAAAGGTACACGGGATACTTACAACCATCAACGCGGATATTCAACTCTTTCGCCTTGTTGGCAACCGCTTCCACCGTGAGGAGTTTCGCCTCAGGGTACGCCTTCTGGAATTCGCCTGCACCCTTGTTAACGTCATATTGATGCTAGTCGAAAGGTAGTTCATACCGAGGAACATGTAGTGAACGGAGTCCGCTCCAATAAGATAATGGACGGGTCCGAGTGCATCTATGGCCTTGCGTGTGGGCTCGTCAAGAGTCGTGCTGGCAAGTATCCAAACGCCGCCGTTAGAGAGCTTGATAGCAGTGCTGCGACCGCCGATGGCCAGAAAGTTATGACGAAGGAAAGGACTGCAGTTCTGTTTAGAGATGCACTTGATACAGCTGCCATTCCTGTACTCACCGAGAGAACGTCCATACACCGCCGGTAACCTGGTAGCCGGTCAAGCATGAGTATGCTTCATGCGGCTCTCAATTTCCTACACATACCTCGCGAATGACCGTCTTGATATTGGACATGGTGGTGGTTGCGTGCAGAGGGTGAATGGGCTAGAAGTCGCCAGGGAGTGGCATGTTTTAAACCAGGCGACCGGCATTCAAAGCGTCAGACTCGTGCGATCCATACACCACTCAGCATCCGAATCGGACTACCGTTCCTCAGGGGGAATCGAGTAAGGATACTCGGATATGGCTCGGGCCATGGTGGTTGAGTTGTAAGCGCCCGTCGAACGGAGTGCTTACGCACGTGAGCGCGTAGGCACAGGCACAGATGTGCGCCTACACGCGGTACACGAGGCTCACAATGTTGCCTCAAACCGCCACTGTTCCTTGAATAACGCTGATCCGTCGGACTACTCCTGTCTGTCCTGCCTGAGTACTATACAGATAATAAGTGCTACCGGAGTCACACTCCGGAGGTCTTACAATTAACGCCCTATTCCGACTTGCGGACTCGGAAGGCGAGAGCAAGTGAACGGACAATATGTAGTTCCCGAGGCCGGCATGGGTCATGCACAAGGGCATTGCCATATATCAAGTACTCCTTGTAATATATTCACAGAGTACGCAGACTCCGGGAGCGCGGATGCAGAAAACCCGAAACGCCTCTCGATCTTTTCCGTACACGTTCAACAGTCCCACTGCTCCTACTTCCTTTCTGTTCTGTAGCACCGGATCGGACTGATGTCCGGTGATGCGATCATCATCTATATGCCGCACGGTTGCACTTTCTCTCTGACCACCACCACCTCCCTACCTTCGGGATTATAGCTGCCGTACAACGGTTTTGTCACTACATCTGGCCTATTATTACGCATACTCAGATATAGATGGCCTATCTGTGACCATAAGTCCGCAAGTCGGTGTGATAGTGCTAGTACCCGGGCAATTGGCGATTGCATGGCTAGATCTCTCAACCGATCTACCTTGTCTACTATGGCACCACAGTCGATACTGGGTATCTCACGCGACTGTCGAGCCATAATCTGCTCAATGCCGTGCGATGGGGCCGGGTACGTACTAAAGCAGGAGGCATGTGAATCCGTTGTAACGGATAGTCTTCGGGGGTACATTAGCGAAGCACCTACACCTGCTTCGGCTGAAGCCAGTGCTTGTACGCAGTGCGCCAAGCGTCGTTGCCGCGAGTCTCGATTACATCCTGCACGAGGTGAGCCAAGCTTCAATGACGAATGGACTCAGACACGTACGCCATGGCAAGGGATGATCCTATCAAAGTCCCACCCGGCCACTGTCCTCGCATCCCTCGTCATAGCATCCGGATCCCCCCTCCCAAGCTGATTGACCACAAACTGCGCCAACCACGACCACGGATCCACGCCGCCGAACAGCCCAAAGAATTGTTTACCGCGGTTCCATGGCCAACCGTACATAGAGTACTGTTCCTTGCAAGGAGAATTGAAGAGTAGATCCGCCTGGATCAATGTACGGGAAGACTTGTGGAGGAAGGCAACGTCCTTGTTCTTGAAGCCGGGGAAGTAGCAAGACTTGATGTCTTCTTCGAAACCGAATTCTTGGACGGGGTTGGCGTCGCTCCAGACTGGAAGGGACGATGAAACGATGTACGGCGAGATAAAGATGGTAGGCTCACAACCGTCAACGCGATAATTCAAATCTTTCGCCTTTTTGGCGACCTCTTCCACAGTAAGCAGCTTCGCCTCAGGGTACGCCCTCTGGTATTCGCCTATCACGCTTGTCAGTTCGCGAGTCTATAACACGTCAGATAATGCACATACCGAGGAAGATGTAGTGCCCTGCATCCGCTCCAACTATATACTGGACAGGCCCGAGCTCGTCTATGACTTTGCGCGTGGGCTCGTCGAGGGTAGTACTGGCAAGGATCCAGACGCCACCGTTGGATGGCTTGATAGCCGTGCTTCGCCCGCCGACATGCAAAATGCTCCGACGTGTAAATGGGCTACGCCGTTGTTCAGCAAACATACCTTCCGCGACCATGGCTTCAGTACTCACCGGGAGAACGTCCAAACACCATCGGTAACCTAGTGGTCGGACATGTATGAGTATACGCATCACTGTGAGGTTGCCGACTACTGGCACGAACCTCACGAATGGTAGTCTTGATATCGGACATGATGACGATGGTAGAAGTCTGAAGTGCAAGAGGTGAATAGTGAGTAGGTAGCAAATAGCCTACAGTGGCGTGTTTTAAGTCAGAAGACCGGCCCGTAGGTGTAAGAAGCCATCACGAACTGTGATGCATACCATCATGTTCAGCCGCACAGGAATCTTGTAAGGATACTCGGGTATGACTCGGGACTTGGTAGTTGAGCTGTAAGCTGTAGGCGAAGTCCGCCACTCCGTTGAGAGAACTTGGCTGAACGTCAATTCGGTAGCATTATCATCTTGAAGAATGAGGACGACTGCATGGCGATCAACTCCGGCTCGGACACCTACTATCCCACAACAACACATGCAGCGTCCGACACGGAGTCTCTACTGTGAATATCCAGTTGCCTCTGCGGAAGGTCAATGCTGCCCTGTCAATGTATGAGCTTCATCCTCAGCGACGCCATCTCAGATCTCAGATCTCAGATAGCACACTGCTACGGAAAACTACAGTAGGAGAGATCGGCACTTCACGACCGCCGTGGCCGACCGTCACCCACAGTGCTCAAAGCCCTGCGCATCAAGATGGAAGCTTACTTGCAGTGGTAATAGCGCTCAACGGCCCCGCCCGTGACCGCCCATGAACGCTCTGTCAAAGGGGGCTCTAGTCAGCGCTCGCAGAGCCTTTCCACGATACCGGCAACGCCGGGTTCACTGCGAGTGGCCATTTTGATGAGAAGCCGGGGGGCAGTGCTGCATGATCAACGGAACCGAGCTTTGACCGCTTCACAGGGACTTGACTTCGTCAAAGGCATGGGCATGTTTGTTGTGAATGGCGGGGCGACTCGTCCCGACTCGGCTCGTACAACGGCACGTTGATCTCGCCGTGCGTTCGACGAAGCTGAATCGAAGCTGACCTCGAGCAGAAACTTGTGGTTTAAGATGGTCTACACTCAAGAGTTCTGCCAGGAAGACGAGCAGTATTGAGTATGGCCGGATCGGCAACTGCATTCTCTGATATCAGATGAACAGTTGGTCTTCTCGAAGTGCACAGTGCACAGCGCTTCGTGCACGATATTAACACAACATCCTGATGATTACACGGGGAACATAGTGATGGGTGGATCCATAAAGCCTTACTTCTGCTCTGGCTGGAGCCAATGCTTGTATGCAGCGCGCCAACCATCGTTGCCCCGAGTTTCGACGACATCCTGTAGGAAGGTAAGCTAGGCAACGACCATTAGAAGTCACGTAGACGTACGCCATGGCAAGGAATAATCCTATCAAAGTCCCACTCAGCAACAGTCTTTGCATCCCTCCTCATAGCCTCCGGATCCTTTCCAAGACGCTTAGCCATGGTCTGCGCCAACCCCGACCACGGATCCGCTCCACCGAACAACCCTAGAATTTGTTTACCGCGGTTCCAAGGCCAGCCGTACATCGAGTATTGCTCCTTGCAGGGTGAGTTGAAGAGCAGGTCGGCTTGAATGAGCGTGCGGGAGGACTTGTGGAGAAAGGCGACGTCTTTATTTATGAAGCCCGGGAAGTAGCAGGATTTGATGTCTTCTTCGAAGCCGAATTCTTGGTCCGGGTTGGTGTCGCTCCAAACTGAAGGTCATGAGTTAGAGAAGGCGTGTGTTGAGAAGAAAATGAGCAACGTACAGCCGTCAACGCGAATGTCCAAGTCTTTCGCCTTCTTAGCGACCTCTTCCACAGTGAGCAGCTTCGCCTCAGGGTACGCCTTCTGAAACTCGCCTGTCGCACTTGTCGATGCCAACATTGATCAAGCCTCAGGTAGGAGTACATACCGAGGAACATATAGTGGACAGCGTCCGCTCCAATGAGGTAATGGACGGGCCCGAGATCATCTATAGCCTTGCGCGTAGGCTCATCAAGGGTCGTACTGGCAAGCACCCAGACGCCGCCGTTGGACAACTTGATAGCGGTACTACGCCCACCAATATACATAAATCCCAGACGAGTGAAAGGACTGCAATTCCATTTAGATATGTACTTGAAGCAACTGCCGTTCCTGTACTCACCGAGAGAACGTCCATACACCACCGGTAACCTGGTAACCGGTTGTAAGTACACATGATGGGATCCTAAACAGCGGGCACATACCTCACGAATGACGGTCTTGATATTGGACATGATGGTGGTTCGGGTGCAAGGATGAATGTGTGCGATGTGGCCTGGAGTGGCGTGTTTTGAACCAGACGGCCGGCCCTAGCGGTAAGAAGGCATGACGCCCTGCTATCGGCCCGAAACGCGTGTACCGATCCATCCACCAGCTTAGCATCCGAATCAGACATTCATTGCCGTTCTGGCACCGCGGGGGATCGTGTAAGGATACTCGGGTGTGGCTCGGGCCATGGTAGTCGACTTGTAAGCGCGGGGTGTTTACGCACGTGAGCGCGCCGGCACAGGCACAGGCGTGCGCCTACACGCGACACACGAGGCTCGCAAGTCGCAATCAAACCACCACTGTTCTTTAACGCCGACCCGCCGGACTGCTTTTGCCTGTCCTGCCGGGGTATCGTGTCCCACCACTGGTCAAACAATAAGTGCAACCAAAGCCATACTTCGAAAGTTTCACAATTAGCCTGCAATTCCGACTTGCGAAAGGCGAGAGCAAGTGAACGGATAACATGAAGTTCTCTAGGCCGGCATGGGTCATGCACAAGGGTATGCACCATATATATACAACAACTATTGAATTACACTCACGAAGCACGCAGACTCTGGGAGTAAGGACGCAGAAAACCCCAAGCGTCTCTCCATCTTTTCCGTGCACGTCCACCCCGACGGCTCGCGCATTGCCACAGGAGGCCTCGACGCCAAAATCCGGATCTGGAGCACGAAACCCATCATCAATCCCGCTTCTGAGGCCGCGAATAAGCCGCCAAAGTCACTATGCACTTTGACGATGCATACTGGGCCGGTGCTGTGCGTACGGTGGGCGCATAACGGGCGTTGGCTTGCGAGTGGAAGCGATGATGAGATTGTTATGGTTTGGGACTTGGACCCGTGCGTATGCTATACTTCGAAGATATTTTGTATACTCAGTGTATGTATAGACATGCACGAGGGAAGGTTTGGGGCTCGGATGAGGTCAATGTCGAGGGGTGGAAGCCTTTGAAGCGTCTGCCTGGGCACGAGAGTGGTGCGTAGGTGTCCTCTTGGGCTTGAAAGCTATAATTCATGTCTTTTAGACGTAACGGATGTCGCATGGTCTCCAGAAGATCGATACTTGGCCTCAGTCGGCCTCGACTCCGCCGTCATGATCTGGGACGGCTTCACGTTAGGTATATACCGTCCTTCAACGCCACGATACGCGGCTGATCAGCGTCATAGAACGTGTGCGAAAGCTTGACCAGCATCAGGGCTTTGTCAAAGGAGTATGCTGGGATCCAGTTGGCGAGTTCCTTGCCACACAGTCTGATGATCGCTCAGTCAAGATCTGGCGCACGACGGATTGGCAGCTTGAAGCCGAAGTGACGAAGCCATTCGAAGACTCGCCTGGCAGCACATTCTTCCGCCGGCTCAGGTGGATTACTTCCTATTCTTATTATAAAAAGAAATATTCTGACGAACAGCTACTCAGCTGGTCTCCAGATGGTGCACACATCACCGCCTCCAACGCCACAAATAACAACGGTTTCGTCTTCATCGCTGCGGTTATTGCACGCAATAGCTGGACCTCTGAAATCAGTCTCGTCGGCCATGAAAACACGGTTGAGGTCGCAGTAAGTAGTCCACGACTATGTTCCCGCGCGCTATCTCAACTTAGATGTAGGCATACAACCCGCACATATTTTTGCGTAACCCAGCGCAGCCGCTGCAGACGTCCAATATCTGCTCCGTCGTTGCTCTCGGTGCCGACGACTGCTCCGTATCTATCTGGCAAACTAAGAGCGCTCGCCCGCTCATTGTGGCAAAACGCGTCTTCGAGCGCCAGATTCTTGATCTTGCGTGGCAAGTACAGCACGGCCGCCTCGTTGCGCAATCTGGCTGACGTGTATCATTGATCTCAGGTCAAATGATGGGCTTACTCTATATGCTGTCTCGTCGGATGGAACTCTGGCAGCCTTTTCTTTCGACGCATCAGAACTTGAGGGGCTCGCGCCAATCGCCGCTCAACAGCAATACCTGACCAAGTTCGGCTTTGCTCTACCCGATCTCCCTGCTGGCTACAGTCATACGCAAACACCTCCGCCCAGTAATACTGCGACGCCCTTACCGAACGTCACCGTGAACGGTGGCGAAGTTATCAACAAGCTCGTGGCTAAGCGCAACGTCAAGAAACGTGTGACATTGGCTCGTCCAGGTAACAAGTTTGGAGACGTACCTAGCGCTGCGATGCCCGGCGCACGCAACCCGAAGCCGCCAGTGAACGACTCACCGTTCAATGCGCCATTCTCGGAGCGCGATGCGGACATTGACATGTTCCCGCCGGCATTCGACGACTTTGGGAACTCTTTCGGTACCTCTAGCAACGGCATAGGCGAGAGCTCTAGGATGGCTAGAGAGGCTGCACCCGTCAAGGGTCGTACGCTCGGCGGCGACCGCGCACGCGAAGCTGCACCTACTGATATCCGTATTATACGGCCTGCGAACCAGCCTCTACACCCGCCTAGCAACCCCAGCATCATCACCTTCGACATCCCGCCCTCGCTCAGCTTCCTAAGTCACGAAGTAGTCGAGCTTGATAACGCGGTGCTCGAAGCGCGTAACGGCGGACCAGGCGATGTCAATGAGGTCTCGTATATCGTCGGCAACGAGACTCAATGGCTCGATTATCTGCCCGCGTCTATCATTCTGCTCACCGCCAGCGCGACCTTCTGCTGCGCAGCGACGATCGACGCACGTATTAACGTCTACTCCCCCTCCGGCCGCAGACTCATACCCACACTCACACTCGACGCGCCCGCTGCATTCCTCTGCACCGCCAAAACCTCGCTCGTCATTCTCACAGCAGCCGGTACACTTCATTCCATCGATACGAAAACCGGTACCGCAACATTTACGCCTGTATCCGTCCACCCGCTCTTATCGAATGATGTCTCGCTGGTATCTTTGGGTTCACGCTCGAACGGTGCACCGGTCCTCGTAACGTCGTCAGGCGCCGCACACGCTTATGACGCGAAACTTCAAGCATTCGTTTTGCTCGCGGACTCATGGTGGGCCAAGGGCTCGGACGTCTGGATCGGTCATTCGCGTACGCCAAGTGCCCATGTCCAAGCAGGCTCAGCAATAGCCGCTGTCGAAGCTTCGCTTCCAGACGCGGATGTAATGACGAACGGGAAGGAGGCAATGCCGGAGTGGTGGAACGCGGCGTTAACGCTTGGTCATCTTGAGGCGAGGATGCATGCTGCGAACGTGTTGGATAGTGGGGCGGAACTCAAGCAGGCACTGTTGGTGTATGCGAAGAAGATCGCTGACGAGGGATTCAGAGGGAAGGCCGAGGAGGTCGTCAGGGAGCTTTTTGGGCCGATCTACTGGTATGTTCATTCTCTAACGTTCTTGCGAATTTTCGCTTTACTGACGGTGTCTTAGGCGACCGGGCGTGACATCGGAGTCGTGGCAACCGAAAATCGCACGTTTGAATAAGCGGGATCTGTTAAGAGACGTGCTGCAGATCTTTGCAAGGAGCAAGACGTTGCAGACGATGGCGAACGATTGGCAAGATCTGCTGAGGAAGACTTCGAGTCCGGGTGAAGACTTCGATTAACTGCCGTTGTCGGAGTGGTGTGTATTGTATGATATGCTTCATCTTGTTGGTTATGCTATGGGTTGTTGTTGGTTGGTTGATGCACGTCTTGGATGGATATGACACTCGTAGTCCCGGGAATCCTTCAGGAGTCACAATAACCTCGAACCGACGGAAGGGTTGTGAGCTTTCTTCGGCAAACGCCGGATTTTACGCACTCGCGGGTGGCGGCTTCAGACCACGGCCACCATGACCATAACCAGTACTCACACACGGGTCACCGCATATTTCCGTTCTGATAAGGGGAGCTTGCCGATCCTCTCAATCTTACCACTTTGACCTTGCCCATGAGCTCTTCAGGTTGGCTGCGGTTGGGAATGGTTCCACTGCAGTTGCTAGTGAACACAGCCTCGGGCAGCCGCATACGTGGTCTTGGCGACAAACATGCATGTCGGATGACCGCCCAAGCTGCAATGCGAGGTTGATTACCGCATCACTCTGCGTACTCAAGGTTTCAGGTCATGGAGACTGCTACCCTTATCTCGCATCCGGCACCCGTATGTGCAGTGCATCTAGTCATCCGCAGTTCATCTCTTGGACGAGCTTAAGCCTCAAGGACGTTCTTGCACCTGGTTCAATACACGAGGTCATCTATGCCATAGAAACGAACGGTATCTGGTTGGTATCGTGGGTTGGTCATCGGTCCAAGGCCCGCAAACACCCGTTGGAACCGAAGAAGGCTGCGCTGAGTGAAGACGGCCGTGGCAGGTCCTTAAAGACGGAATCTATCCTGACAGTTCGTCGACCCGTCCTATCTCCCTTACTGCGCAGCCAGGTATGTCTTCTATTTGACGGAAGAAGATCACATATTGAGGTCATCGTACAGCTTCCTGGTCTCGTTCTTTAACAACTTCTGCGCTATTTCTCTGCTCTTGGCCAATATGTCTTCCCCGGTCCCCGCCTCTAGCACTGTCGACGTCCCAACGTTCGTCTTCCACATCGACCTAGTTTTGCTCGCCCTCGCTGGCGCCTTCATTCTATCTACTTTCCCTCGTCTTTTCGCTGTACTTCGCCGCCCGTCACACCTCTTCACCGGCTACTTCATGCATGGCCCGGGCGCCGCTGAACCTCCCGCTATCGTGCGCGAGCTCGAACCGCGCGACAGTGGAACGTCTCCTACGTCGAGCACGACCCCGGGCGCACGTACTATCAAATGGAATGAGGATTCGCAGACCATAGATTCGCATGCGCATGCTGTCATCCTGCCCTCGGGCACCGCCGCGCACGGCGATCTCGTTCAAGTCCCTCCTCGGGTATCTTCCTGGGTCACTCTCATGCACCCGATCGTCATCTCGATCAACAACTACGAGGTCCTTCCTGGCGTCACTTTCCAGAGAGGCGTTGTCATTCTCGCCATCTTTATCGTGCTCGCATATGCCGGTTTCTATAAGAGCAACCCATTTTCAGACCCTATCCGGGAGGGATTCATCGCCATGGCTCTTTTCCCGCTCGTTGTAGCCCTCGCCTGCAAGAACAACGTTCTTACATGGTTGGCAGGAGTCGGTTATGAGAAGGTGCGCATATTGCCTGTCATAAGTGACCATGCGATTGCTCACAGACATGCAGCTTAACTGGCTTCACCGCGCTATGGGCACTCTCCTTGTTCTGTGTGCGAACCTCCACGGAGTTGGCTTTATCTACAAATGGGCGAACGATGGCGTCTTCTACACTGTGATCAAATATCCTCAGTTCCAATACGCACTCGTCGCGCTCGCAGGAATGGACTTGCTCTACCTCGGCTCGCGCCAGTTCGTGCGCCAGAAGTCATACACCGTCTTCTTGCTCTCGCACTTTGTTGGGTTCATAGCAGCTACCATCGGCATAGCCAATCACTGGCCCGTTACGATCCCCTACGTTGCTACCGGCGCGAGCCTCTACGCCCTCGACCGCGTCCTTCGTCTTGCTCGTACACGCACGACTACTGCGAATGTCACGGCTATGGCGCATCTCAACAACGGCACCACGCATGTCCATATGCCTCACCTCACCCGCGGCTACCGCGCCGGTCAACACGTCCGCGTGCGCTTGGTCAACGGAACCGGCATTTTTGCATGGATCCACGCCTTTGCATTTTCGCGTCCGCGTCCGTTCACTCTCGCATCCCGCCCCTCCGGCTCCGGCGCAGAGCTATACATCAAGAAGGAGCAGGGCACGTTTACCAACGGCTTGTACGAGATGGCGAAGGGCGAAAGGTCTGAGGAGAAGGGTCCATCAGCAACTGAGGCTGGAGCCAGCCAAACGACTCGTACAATGCGTATGCTCGTCGAAGGACCGTACGGCGGACCGTCGTACACGTTGTTCGAGTCCTACTCCGGTGTTGTACTCGTCGCGGGAGGCTCGGGCATTTCTTGCGTCCTCGGCATACTCGATGACTTGACGGAGGCTCATGCGACCGGTCGCTCGCGTGTGCGCTCTATCGAAATCGTATGGGTTGTTGCGGACCCTGCGGCACTCACCACGCTCCTGCCCGTACTCCGCCCGCTTGTCCATCCACGCCCATCGCCGCACAGCGCTCTCGCAATCCGCATGATAGTACATTACACCCGCGCAGGTGGTCGCGGACCCTTGCCCGACCCATCCTCCCTGCCTACAGGCATCCACCTTCGCGCCGGTCGTCCTGACATTTCGAAAACGCTCGATGCAGCCATCGACAGCGTCCTGGACGCTCGCGCTGGTCGTACGCCAGTGAAAGCGAGCGGTGTGGTCGCTGTTGCGTGCGGGCCACCTGAGCTTGTCACTCGGCTTCAGAGTGCTGTGGGTAGTCTGTCATGGAAGCGCTGGAGGGATGTTGGCGGTGTCGAGACTGTCAGCGAGGCGTTCGCGTTTTGAGCATAAATTCCGGCTTAGAGGAGGTTGTCAGGGAGCTTTTCGGGCCGATTTATTGGTGCGTTCTGTTTGGTGCATCCTTGCGGCTTTTTGCTGTGCTGACGGGACGTGCTGCAGATTCTTGCAAGGAGCAAAGACGTTCCAAAATATGGCGAATGATTCAAGTTGGCAGGATCTTGCTGAGGAAGGCTTCGAGTCCGGGCGAAGACTTCGATTAAGTATGTACCGTTGTAGGAGTGCTTTCTGCTGTATGTCATGCTTCATCTTGCTGGTTCTGCTATGGAATGGTACTTTTTTGGTCGATGCACGTCCCGTGGTAGTCACAGTAACATCGTGAGCTTTCTTCGGCAAACGCCGGTATGAGCGGCACGAGGCTCGCGAGTGGCGGCTTAGACCATGACCACCATGACCATGATCGGTACTCTCTCTCGTACAGGCCGTTGCATACCTCGGATACGACACTAGGATACCAACTATACGTATCTCACCACCTTGACCTTGACCGTGTTGGCAGGAGCAAGTGATTGAGTATGGTTCCATGGCGCTTGCTATAGACCACAGCGTCAAGCAGTGGCACAAGTAACCTCGGCAATAAACATCGAACCTGCAATGCGAGTTTGCCTAATGTAACACTCAGAGCACTCAAGGCCCCCATGTACCTGGGCTACCTACTCATATCTCACATCCGGCACCCAAATGTGCTGTGCATCTAGTCATCCGCAGTTCATCTCTTGGACGAGCTCAAGCCTCAAGGTCGTTCTTGGGCGCCGATTATTTGATATATGAGGTCATCTATCCGCACAGAAACGAACGATATTCAACGGGTTTCATGGTTTGGGTGACTGGTTCAAGGCCGCGCCGTTGGAGCCGAGGAAGGCAGAACTGAATGAATGCAGCTGTGGCAGGTTCTTATAAAGACGCTTGTCGACCTGTCAGCTTATCGGCCCACCGTATCTCCCCTACTGCGCAGCCAGGTATGTGTTCTGTTCGACGGCGGGAGATTACGCACTGAGGTCATCGTGCAGCTTCCCGGCCTCGTTTCTTGGCGGCTTCTATCCTATCTTTCGCCTTTTAACATGTCTTCCCCCGCGTCCGCCTTCAGCGCGTCTTCTATACCCATGTCTAGCGCACAAGCCACGGCCTCAGCCATGGAACTTACTGCATATGCCAAAGCAACTGTCGATGTCCCAACCTTCGTCTTCCACATCGACCTGCTCCTGCTCGCCATCGCTGGTGTTTTCATTCTCTCCACTTTCCCTCGCCTTTTTGCTGCGCTGCGCCGCCCGTCATACTTCTTCACCGGATACTTCATGCGTGGCCCCGGCGACGCTGAACTTCCCGGCACCGCACGCGATGACGAACCGCGCGACAGTGAAACATTTCCTGCGTCTAGTACGACGCTAAGCGCACGCACTGTCAGATGGAACGAGGATTCGCAGACCATGGACTCTCATGCACATACTTTCAACCTGTCTTCGAGCACCGCTTTGAATGGCAACGTCACTCGGGTCCCTACTCGGTTCTCTTCATGGATCACCCTCACGCACCCGACCGTCATATCGATTATCAGTCGTGAGGTCCTTCCTGGCGTCACGTTCCAGAGAGGCGTTGTCATCCTCACCATTTTTATCGTACTCGCATATACCGGTTTCTACAAGAGCAACCCGTTTTCGAACCCTGTGCGGGAGGGATTCATCGCTATGGCTCTTTTCCCGCTCGTTGTAGCCCTCGCCTGCAAGAACAACATTCTTACATGGTTGGCGGGAGTCGGTTATGAGAAGGTATGCGTATCTCTTGCCCCAAGTAGTCATATGGTCGCTGAAAGACGTGCAGCTTAACTGGCTTCACCGTGCTATGGGCACGCTCCTTGTTCTGTGTGCGAACCTCCACGGGGTTGGCTTTATCTACAAATGGGCAAACGATGGCATCTTCTACACCATGATCAACATTCCTCGGTTCCAGTACGCACTCGTCGCGCTCGGAGCTATGGATTTGCTTTACCTCGGCTCGCGCCAGTTCGTGCGCCAGAAGTCATACACTTTCTTCTTGCTCTCGCACTTTGTTGGGTTCATCGCGGCTACTGTCGGCATGGCCAATCACTGGCCCGTCACGTTCCCCTACGTCGTTGCCGGGGCGAGCGTCTACGCCATCGACCGCGTCCTTCGTCTCGCTCGCACACGCCCGACTGTGGTGTACATTACGCCTATGGCGCATCTCAACAACGGCACCACACACGTCCATATGCCCTACCTCACCCGAGGCTACCGCGCAGGTCAACATGTTCGCGTTCGCGTCGTAGACGGGACCGGCATCCTCGCCTGGATCCGGGTCCTCGCATTTTCTCGTCCGCGCCCTTTCACTCTTGCATCCCGCCCCTCTGGCTCCGGTGCAGAGCTGTATGTCAAGAAAGAGCGCGGAACGTTTACTACCGGCTTGTACGAGATGGCGAAGGGCGCAAGTTACAAGGAGAAGAGTTCTGCAGCGATTGAAGCTGGAGCCGGTCAAGTCACTCGCACCGTGCGTATGCTCGTTGAGGGACCGTACGGTGGCCCGTCATACACGATGTTCGATTCCTATTCCGGCGTTGTTCTTGTCGCTGGTGGCTCCGGCATCTCGTTCGCCCTCGGCGTCCTGGACGATCTCATGGAGGCTCACGCGACAGGTCGCTCGCGTGTGCGAGCTATCGAGATCGTATGGGCGATCGCGGACCCCGTAGCACTCACTGCCCTGCTCCCCGTCCTTTGTCCGCTCCTTCGCCCGCGTCCATCGCCGCACAGCGCACTCGCGGTCCGCATGATAGTACACTACACTCGCTCAGGTGGCCGCGGACCCTTGCCCGATTCATCATGCCTCCCTACAGGCGTTCACCTTCGTGCAGGTCGTCCTGATCTCTCCCAAACGCTCGACGCAGCCATCGACAGCGTATTGAACGCCAGTCCTGCATCAGAGAGAGCGGGTGGCCTGGTCGCTGCTGCGTGTGGGCCGCTTGAGCTCGTTGCTCAGCTTCAGAGTGCTGTGGGTAGTCTGTCATGGAAGCGCTGGAGGGATGTTGGCGGTGTCGAGACCGTCAGCGAGGCGTTTGCGTTCTGAGCATTGAATTTGCCAGATGATTTTTTCTTGCACGTTAACTTGTACTTCATGCCCTGCTACGTCTAGCGCCTTGTGCACTGTACTGTAAAAACATAGATGTCCCTTCTACCTGATTCTATACTGTCTGCCATATATCTTGCTAGACTTTGCTCAACGGCCCGAGTTTATATAGAACTTTTCGGACTGAGCTACCCATGTGATCCCTGCAAATACTTGCTGTGCTGTTCAGACGCACATAATGTCAGAGGCGGCCGAGGAGCTCCATGACAGAGTCGTGGCAGCCGACGATTGCGAAGCTGAACAGGCTTGACGAACGTCTAACGAGGTTTGTTCTCGGACGTGTTGCATACCTGGCACGACAGATCTTCGTGCGCAGCAAGCCGGCGCTATAGGAGAAGTTAGGAGAAGATCGATGGCGAGTGACTGACTGACGGGATTTTTTGGACCTCGAGCGGGAATTTGCAGTACAGAATGCTTCGGTCGTGTCTCCAACGTTCTGAGTGCATTGCAGTATGCCTGCGTGGTTGCTGGTGGTATTCGTAGCCTCAAACCACACATCCCGTATAACCTGAAACGAGAAGGCGCCAGACACGTTGCTAGTATGCGATGGCATGCGCAGCCCGACAGCCCAGAGGAATAGTTCAGCCTGCCGAAGGAAGAGCTGCGTACTGATGATGCCTTCTCCGATCGTTCTGCGTTTCACCTATACCTGTATTCGGCTTACGCGTAAGAAGGTCCAAAGCTGTGTGATAGTCGATGCTACGACCGTCGACCACAACTCCAAGGACCAATGGTGGCCGCCGTCTGCCAACGACTGTTCTCAGAAGCTGCCCACTGCGGACGATACGTCCCCGAAGCATTTGAAAAACGTCAACACGATGTATTGTAAGCAATACGATCCAGATGTGTATTCCCACCAGTTGTATTGACTACGAACATGCGGAGAGGTAGCCGAACTTCAACCATCAATCATTGCTCGATGCACAGCGAGCCTGGCCTCAGTGGGCAGGGAACCGAGAACGTTGATACTTACCAGTACGGATGCAGATGTACTCGTAGCCATAGTGCGACCATGTACGTTGCTTTAGATGACATCGGTATAGCATGATGACCAGTGTAGCATTCGCGCGCGAAAGAAGCAGCCGAGATGAGCGCGATTAGCAACTGCGGACGCGTCGTCGACTGGTCCGAAGCTCGCAACACTCGTGTATGCGTAGGTAACAGTGGACGTAGCGGCAACACTGCCAATGGACTACGCGCCGGCGCAGCACGTAGCTGTTCTACCAGAACACCAATGCATTGATATGGAGGATGGGAAGGCAGCAGGAACCTGCAGGTACGAGGCTGCGGCATGCGAACACCGCTGGGAAGATATGCGTCGATAGAGCGTTATGAGGTGGACATCGTCATCCTCTCCGCACGATTTGACATGTAGTATTTTGGGGTATGAAGCGGGAGAGCGACAGCATCGTGGACGTCGCGGAAGCTGAGGAAAGGATCACCGGCGAAGAGGTCGCATGGAGCAAGCACTTTGCCGCAAACGGCCGACGTCAAGTTACCCAGGCAACAAGCTGACAACGAGAGGGTGCTCCGCCCCTCTCCACGCGAGTACGTACACACGCTCGGACGACGCCATCTGTTTAAGTACGGGGCGGCGCAGTTGGAATGGACGTTCGTTGTTCGCTGCCTCCCGCCAGCTGCATCTCCCGCTGCGTCCGCGTTCTGCACGCCCCGGCCTCGTGTCCCTCATTGACTCGCGCCTTCCACGCGCACCTGACATTCCTTTCCTTCTCGAGACCCCCTATCGGCGCGCACGCTCCGAAGATTGAGCTTAAGCTTCAGTTTAGAGTGAGTTCCCGCTCCATTGTTGGGACTGTATAGGACCGGCACTCATGTTTGCGCGCTTTGTTGCAGCTCCTCGACGTGCCCAATCTCGGCACACGACCAGGTATGTATTTTCCAGCCGATGATCGGATATTGAACGTAGTAGCTCAAAGAGATACACAGCTTCCCGGCCTCGTTCTTTGACTGCGCTCTTGTTCTTAAGGACCTTGTCGCCCGCCTCGTGCTTCTCTGGCCTCCGCCCCTAACGTCCACTCTCCACTCTCAGACATGTCTGCATTTGCATCTGCCTCTTCCACCGCTGCCGCCGGTGCATCCAGCGCTGTTTCTAACTCGACGACGGATGCCGCCTTGGCTGCAGCCTCTGCTATGGGCTCTACCGCCTACATCAACGCGACTGTTGATGTCCCGAGCTTTATCTTCCACATCGTCCTCGTCCTGCTCGCAATCGCTGCTGTCTTTATTCTATTCACCTTCCCCCGAATGTTCGCTGCGCTCGGCCGCCCCGCACACTTTTTCACTGGCTACTTTATGCGCGGACCCGGTGCTAACGCCAAAGTTCCGAGGCTGGCGCGCGAATATGCGCCGCGCCGCAACAACCCGCAGCGCAACGCAAGCACCAAGTCGACCCCGCAACGCAATGCGAGCACCAAGACGATGCAGAGCGCTCGCACTGTCGGATGGACTGATGATTCGCATACACTCGATTCTCACGCGCATCTGCTCACTCTGCCTTCGCGCAGCGCAGTGAACGGCCACCTCTCGGTTCCGACGCGTGTGCCTTCCTGGATCACTCTTACGCACCCAATCGTGGTCTCCATCGTCAACCATGAAGTTCTTCCTGGCGTTACCTTCTTGAAAGGCCTCATCATTATGCTCATCTTTGGCGTCCTCGCGTACGCCGGATTATACGAGAGCAACCCCTTCTCGAACCCTGTGCGGGAAGGCTACATCGCTATGGCCATCTTTCCTTTGGCCATCGCTGTCGCCTGCAAGAACAATGTTCTCACGTGGTTGGCTGGCGTTGGGTATGAGAAGGTTCGTAGACGCTCCTGTCCATTTAGCTCTAAATAAGCGCTCATAATTACCCGTTTAGCTCAACTGGCTTCACCGTGCTCTGGGTACGCTTTTAGTGCTGTGCGCAAACCTCCACGGTGTTGGCTTCATCTACAACTGGGCGATCAACGACACATTCTACACCAAGATCGTGATGCCGAAATTCCAGTACGGATTTGTCGCGCTTGCGGGTGTAGACCTGCTTTACCTCGGCTCGCGCCAGTTCGTACGCTCAAAGTCGTACACCTTGTTCCTCATCTCGCACATCGTTGGTCTTATCACGACTGCTATCGGCATGGCCCAGCATTTCCCAGTCACAGTCCCCTACGTCGTCGCCGGCGTGGTTCTCTACGCTGTTGACCGCGTCCTCCGCCTGGCCCGCACCCGCACCACTACGGCGTACCTCACGCCCATGTCGCACCTCAACAACGGCACCACGCACGTCCATATGCCCCATCTCACCCGTGGCTACCGCGCCGGCCAACATGTCCGCGTCCGCGTAGTCGGTGGAACCGGTATCCTCGCCTGGATCCGCGCTCTCGCATTCTCTCGCCCTCGTCCCTTCTCCCTCGCATCGCGTCCATCCGGATCCGGCGCAGAGCTGTACATCAAGAAGGAGCGTGGGGCGTTCACTACTGGTATCTACAAGATGGCCAGTGGCGAGTTTGCATCGCCGCAGAAGAGCTCGAACGAGAAGGGGCTTTCTGAGGTTGAAGCTGGGCAGCCTACGCGCGCTGTTCGGCTGCTCGTTGAGGGACCGTACGGTGGACCGTCGTACACGATGTTCGAGTCGTACTCTGGCGTTGTTCTCGTCGCTGGCGGCTCCGGCATCTCGTTCGCCCTCGGCGTCCTTGACGATCTTATGGAGGCTCACGCGGCTGGACGCTCGCGTGTTCGCGCTATCGAAGTCGTATGGGCGATCGCGGACCCCGCAGCCCTCACTGCTTTACTGCCCGTGCTCCGCCCTCTTCTGCGTCCGCGCCCCTCGCCTCATAGCGCCCTTGCCATCCGCATGACGGTGCACTACACCCGCGCAGGCGGTCGCGGTCCCTTACCCGACCCATCGCGTCTGCCCACCGGGATCCACCTCCGCGCAGGCCGTCCCGACCTGCTCCACACGCTCGACGCCGCAATCGATCGCGTGCTCGACGCTCGTGCTGGTCCTGCACCGCATGGAACAAGCGGTGTAGTCGCTGCCGCGTGTGGACCGCACGAGCTCGTTGCACAGCTCGAGGGCGCTGTGGGCAGTTTGTCGTGGGAACGCTGGAGGGATGTTGGCGGTGTTGAGACCGTCAGCGAGGCGTTTGCGTTCTAATTTGTTTATTGAACAATGCGCTGCAAGACTAGACTCGACTGGACTCCGATTTTATGCCCCGCCACGATTCGCGCACCGTGCACGGCGCTGTTCATACCCTTGCGCTTTGATCCCATATATACGCATGCGTACTCACCCTGCCTGGTCTGCACCTACATACTTCGTCCTCATCCATACCATCCTCGTTTAAACGTTGAACTCTTGCCACCCTTGCTCGCCGGACTGTGTCTGGCGCATACGTGCGTGCCTGGACGCGCGCGCGCTGTAGATGTCACTGCGTGCACTCCCCTCCATCTCCTCCGAATCCTTCTGCTCCTCCCCGTCGTACCTCTTGCAAGATCAAGAATACAGTGTATAGCAATAGTGACCCCCGACTATCTAGAATAGACGGCTTTATCAAGCTCGAAGCTCAAGGGCTGATGTGATGTGAGATTTTGATCAACATTATACAAGTACTACTAAGTAAGGGATACAATCTGGAGGCACGGCCAGTTTGCGTTTAAAAAATGGAGGCAAGGTGAAAATGTGCGAAAATATGCTAGTATGCCAGGCGAACGTCGTCCGCGCAGAGAGCCTCGATAAATCGCCTGAGATTGGCGCTTCGCTCTTCGTACTCTTCGCGGCTTGCCGGCATTTTATTGGGAGGGTAGCCAAACACGCCATTGAAGGACCAACTATCGTCCTTGCTAACCGCAGATCTCAATGCCATCTTGAAGTCGGGATACTTAGAATTTGCGTCGTCCATACGGCTCCAAACCCCACGCGCTACCTCTATTTCGTCCTGGACATCCTCGGCAACGGAGCGTCTCAAACCACCACCACCGTGAGCATCGGCTCGGCGCGCAACGAACGAAAGGATTTGAACGGCGCGAGGAATGAAGGCGGGTTGCGCCACGGTGTATCGGAAGATGCTTTTGACGAATCCGGTGTTATTCAGTGCCCCCGTGTAGATGTTGGTAAAGTCTTCCAGCGCGTGAAAGAAAGCAGGAAGCTTCCTCAAAGTGACCATACTGAGGATTTCTTCGTATCTATCCTTGGAAAGAGCCACTGACACCTTTTCCAGCTCTTCGGCGGTGAATTTCGCGGTGATCTTAGGCAGAGGTGGAAGTTCCACAGGTGCTGGTGTATGTTCCTGTGCTTCGTCTGCTACTCGTGCGGGGGCGAGGGCGTTCTCACGAGCGGTGGTTATGCGTATGACGTCCTCAATCGGCAGTTCCTTGGCTTCCTCTACCGAGAGGGGCTCCTCACGAGTAGAGAGAGATTCGAAGGCAGGTTCGATCCAGTCCTGAATGCCATGGGCGCGGGCAAGAACAAGCCTTTGATGGGACGACATAGAACGGTCAAGGATGTCAATAGCCAGAGAGCGTATGCCCTGAGAGTTCCAAAGAGATGCCAATCGCAAGACTGATGTCCACTCTCCGACTGTCGTGAGTCCGTGTGTCTCGTGATCACTGAGGTGTGCAAACCGGAAAGTCAGTTTTGCGACCGAGAGCGCGCTGGAGGTGCTGACCTGGCGTAGACAACAGATAGGAACGCGTCGAGCTCGTGAGCAAGGATATCCTCCAACTCCTTCAGCTCGAGCTGGCCGACGTCATAGTCGCCCAACTCTTCCTTCCAGTACAGCGACTGGAGTGTCAAGACAGACGCATGGACGCGATACGCATGATCATCAACCTATTGAATTCAATCAGGCAGTAGCTCGCATAAAGCGTGACGGGTTTCATACGAGAAGGGTAAGGGAGCCATCCTTGAAGTAATAATCAGGGTTCTTCGTCCATGTCAATCCGTTAACGCGAATCTTGTCAGGCTGGGTGGCGCCGTCCAGCTCGTCCTCAGATATGGAGCGCTTTATTCCTCGCGTCGACATATATATAGAATATGCTTGCTTGCAAAAATCGTTTCAAGACGGGGTATGGAGAAGGTGATGGCGAGGTCTTGAGTGGCGACGGACCTGGACAAAGCGGTAGAAACCGCAGCGCGCCGTAACGCGGTCACGGTCAGGTGAGTTACCGCTCAGCGACTGAAACTCAAGAGACGGACTGCCTAGAGGCTCGCATGTCATAGCAGTTCTCGTAAAAAACATCTACTGAATGTTAATGAGCACTGGTATGTATTTCACCATCGATATAGGCAAGCAGTGAGGTTCCTCTGAGCTAACCGTCGTGCATCAAAAGCGCCCGGATCAACTCAACACGTGGCTACGTTCCGCTGGCAAAGCGCGCGCAGCTACGCTACCTAACAGCTACCGCCACTAATCCAAGATGATCCCCGCTCACTCTTGTGCACGTAGGCTGGTTCCCTTTGACACTTATGGCTCTGGGACATAATGCGCCTCTGATATGCTGTCGGATGCTACCCGTACCATCAAGCGATTTTGTGCGCTGATCTGTCATTACCTGCTCTGCGTATGTTCAGTGTCTTCGATTTGGCGACGCTCTGTCAAACTGAGGAGCCCGTGGTCTCCATTTCGGTGTACTCGGATGGTGAATTTGGGTATACTCGCGTCCACCTTCACTCCACTTGGCCAGAAATGGCGTCCGTCGCTCCGTGCGTAACTTGGATACACCTCGAGAATTCACTGGATAGACCGCATCCGTGTTGGCTGTCAACCCTGCTCCTTTGCGGCGTTTGGGGTATCGCACGACGCACCGGTCCTCAGCATTCCCGGTCCGTCGCAAGGATAGGCAACGGACGGAGCAATTGCGACACTTTTTGCGGCGGTGCAATGCGCCGACGTCGGTGCTCGCAACTCAGGAAAGCCGCGCTGTGGCCGGGAAGCAGCGCCACCACATCTCCTTTGGGAAGGTCGCTTGCCTGCCAGCTACTGACAGCACAAAGATGCATCTCTTTGATGTCGACTGAAGCGTATACCGTGAGGCAGCTGCTGGAGCCTGGGCTCAACTCTTTCGCGTATAAAGCGCCAACTGCGTCGGCGATCACCTCCAGCTTCAGGTCGACTACCCAGTTCCCTCCAGTTCCAGCTCTCTCTCAACGATGTTATCTCTCTCCAAGATCGCCACCTTTGCGCTTCTCGCCATTGCGCCTCTCGCCTCGGCCGTGGCGCAGCCCGCGCCCAACGCGGTTGAGGTGGCCACACGCGCTGCGCCGACCTCGGACGTCGTCAAGATCTTGACCGACGCTAAGGCTGGCGTCACTGCTGCCTGCTCCCCGATCAGTAAGTGTCTATGCGCAAGGATCATGAGCGATCCGGCACTGACGCCTTGCTTGCAGCCAGCAACCCTACCGCCATCACCGCAGATGTTCTCGCGGCAGTCACTGCACAACTCAACCTTACCTTGGGCGTCGCGCTTCAGGCACTTACCAACGATGCGCTCAGCAATGTCGACGGGGATATCACGACTGTCGCCGGCCTCCTCGTTGATATCATCACGGTATGCCTGTGAAAAATTCGAACCGAGGATTACCTAATTGCGAACTCCAGACCGTGGTGGACGCGATCGCCACCGTTCCTTCGGCCGTCGCCGGCATCCAGGCCGCCCTCAACGCGCTTGAGTCTGTGGTCAAGTGAGTTCGACAACACCAATCACTTGCCATCATGTCTGACAACTCCAACTTCGCAGCAATCTTGTGTCCCAGCTGATCACGAAGGTCGCCAGTGCGCTGACAGGCGTCGTCGTCGGCGTCGGCGCGTCGCTAGTGGCACTTCTCGGGTGCTTGGTCAAGTCGTCGGGCAAGGCTGTCCCGCTGGCTAACTTCAACCTCAACCTCATTCTCTCGGCGTGTGGAATCAAGTCATAAGCGCGGAGGGCGCTCCTGACCTCGTACTTACCGTTCTCATGCTTAACTGATCTTCGCCCGAGGGAATGGGATGCTTGTATCGTTCCGTTTATCATCCGTCTCTACCTACTACATAATGTGCAGATATTACAATATCAACTCTTGTGACTTTTCTCTCAACTTCGAGTCTCTATATAGCAACTGCGACGCGAACTACAGGTCACAGAATAGGACTTGTACGATCGGGGAGTTATTCTTCCTTCTTGGGGATAGACTGCAAATGGATAGGTGCTTGTTCTATCTCTTCCTGCTCTTGCAGATGAACGACACGCTTGCTGTCCTCGGATGGAGTGTCGTTCACATCCGCAATCCTGCGCGATGCGAGTCAGCGGGTAATCACGTAGTGTAATTAACAAGGAACGCACTTCGCGGTAAAGTTGACAGTTACATGGCGCTGCATCGGGGCTGCACGTACACGGAACATCGAGGAGATGGTCAGGACATACGAGCCTTTCACCTCATCCTACACAAAGCCTAAGTGTATTTCTGCGGTAGCGATGCAATGCTACGCACTGGAGCACTCTCTTCGACCTTCTCCCATTTGAGGTCGATCTTCGAAGACGCGGCAGTCTGCGACATGACACGGTGCCGCTTGTCCTCAACATCCTTCGTCTCTCCGTTGTGCAGTACGTTGACTTGCGGGGCGAGAAGCGCATCGAGCGCGGCCGAGCGTGAGGACTCATCGGGCGCGTCGTACACGGCGCTGACGCGACTCTGGAACCATTGCGGGAGAGATTGGTTGGTAGACATTATGATGCGCGTTTGTGAGCGAAGACTTGCAAGTGGAGGGGTGGTGGTGGGAACTAAGGAGAGTAGGAGCGTTGCGCGGGCGATGCGGTACATCTATGCAGGAGCGAAGTAGCATCTCTGACGTCATGTTGCGACCTATGGTCGCCATCATGCTACGTGCGAAAGGCTGCGGCACACTCTTTCACCCGTCAACTCGCGGAGATATAGACCTCTGCTGCATTTTTAGTACGCGTGCCCAAGCAAGGCGGTGGTGGACTCGGAACAGACGAAGGCTACTTAGATCAAGACAGCAACACGGTCATGTGAGATTCAGGTGCCACAGCAAACATCGGGGCTGTGCATGTCATTCACTCGTCATTGCTATGCCACCTCATCCGCTACTTCCTCTGAGCCACTCAATCGTAAGCCACGTGCGCCCACGCCTGACTACCATGCGTTGGGCTCTCCCCAGTTCTCATCCACGCCGTACTTCGTCTGCATCCAACCATGTCAGTAAACAGCACACGATAAGTATCATCGTCGAAACCCAGGGTCGCTCACAAGGTTAAATAGTGTGGGGAGTCTTTTCCAAAGACGCTCACGCAGCGGGTCGAATAACTTGGACGCCTGTCCCCGGCAGTTCTCACAGAGCTTCGCTTTGCTAAGGATTTCATCGTGCTCCTTGGACAGAAAGCGCAAGGGATCCACTTGCGCCTCTCGGCTGCGCGTGCGGATCACCATGTCGTCCCAGAGCGGACAGAATCGCTCGTAGCATCTGTGACGAGCAGAGGGCGGGTCGCAATGCTCCAGTTTGCCGGATGTTGCGTCCATCGGGAAGATCCAGTGGTTTGAAAGCCAATTGCGGACGGCCGCACTCCCGACGAGTAGTACCTTCAAGTCGTCCTTCGTTAGGGCGTTGAGATCTCCGTAGCACTTAATATGAGAGACGGTATCGAAGTCCTGGTTCCCGTCCGGATCGGTGTACATGTCCTGATAAGCCTTCATCAAGACGTAGAATGCGGTAGGTAGCACATCCGGGAGGCTCAGATCGACAGCGATGCGTATGGCATAAGCTAAACGCAAACAGTTCAGTCGCAGTATTGCATTGGACCTCTAGATTTAATGGCACGCTCACCAGGATCAGGCCAGTTTTGCTCTATAAGTTCCCATTCATCACACCACTGCTTGTGGGCCTGCGCCCAGTTGAACTGCTCGACTTCACGGTCGTAATACATTGTGAACGTCCGCTGTGCATCGCTCAATGTCTTCGGAAACAGCCTAAGGAGGATGTGCTGGAATTCGGAGTACAAGCGCGGGGCATCGAACTTCCTCGCAAGGCGCATGGCCCCCATGTAGAGTTTCGGGAATGAGTTCATCGATAACTTGTGCTTCATGGGCTCATTATGGCGCTGCATATACCTGAACGCGACCTTGATCAGCTGCACGCTTGGCTGCGATGAGTTCGACGCACTCCGGGTAGTAAAGCGCCCGCAGGAAGTCCTCCATGTCGTTCGCATCCTCATAGGTGTGCATGACAGGCACGCCTTCGTACTGCTCCGAAGACTGATCAAGAACCGTGGTATCATCTCCGAAAAGCGCTTGGAACGCGGCGCAGTTCAGCGCGAGTACTGACTTGTGCACGCGGAAAAGCACGGCTGTCTTAGTCTTGCTGGACGTCGCATGCAAAACAATGGTGCCGTCGCTCATCCAAACATGTGTAGACTTCACGACGTCTAGCGGAGGAACAGTATCAGAGGACATGCCAAGACGAACACGAGGAGAGCAAGGGTCGGACAGGGAAAAAGCGGTGGCACTCTAGGCTAGATCAACCGGTATATAAAGGGCCAACACGTGTTGAAGATGACCCCAGATGAGCGTAAGCTAACCTCGAGGCCGATCCGGTGGATACCGGGTGTAACCACTTAGATGGCGTGAAAGGTCTGCTTTTGCATGGACCTTTTGGTTCTCCGGTATACTCATATTCATCAACAGGTTTTGGAGGTGGCGTTGTCAAGTGCATCCGGAACGAATACAGGGATCCAAACAGTGAGAGCGTCGAGGGAACGGCAAGGGGTTCAATTGTCTGCAGATCGACGTGTCGAGATGACTTGTGTATTCAAGTTTCCATCTTCATTGCCCGCCAGCCCTCACGATCTAGTTGTTGGCTAGACTAACGAAACACCAATTCGTTGATTGCATATCAAAGATAGATGACAGGAGCATACAACAGTCGTTGTCTCCGCCACAACCAGTCCCATAGACAGAACAGTTACTGCGGAGTGATTCCCCAGTTATTTTCGACGCCGTACGGAGCCTATGTGCGGTGTCAGGAATTGATGATCCCAATTGAATCTACCGGCCAAACATACCAGATGGAAAAGCTTGGGAAGGGCAGCCCAAAGGCGTTCGCCTGCAGTTTGAACGCGTTCTTGCGCAGTGTAACGACATTGATTGCAGAGATCAGACTTCGCCACTATGTCTTGTCGGGAGAGGAAGTACAATGGGTCCGCCTGCGCAGATGCGCTACGAGTCCGGGTGCACATGCTATTCCAAGCCGCACAGAATCGCTCAGCGCACTTGTGATCCTCGCTTTTGTTGATGAAGTTGGTGCTTGACTTGTCGATCTCGGTGATCCAGTGTTCCTCCAGCCAGTTCCTGACGGCCGCGCTTCCGACGATGAATGTCCGCAGTTCGTTCTGGGTAAGTACCTCGAGGTCACCGTAGCAGTATGGATCGGCATTGTGTTCTCCTCCAGGCTCAACAATGAGATCGTTGTGCCTCATGAGCATATAGAAGGCGGTTGGAAGGATATCAGGGAAGTTCAAGTCGACGGCCATGCGGATAGCGTATGCTGGATCCATTAATGTTCGAGTCCAGTAAGTTATCTCTGACGAGTAGTTGCGTACCTGCGTCTGGAAGGCTGTATGTAACAGCTTCTTCATGGTCATACGTTTCCGGGTAATTCAATTGCGCGTGGTTGGAGTACTCAGTCTCGAGCGTTTGATAGTGTACCATCTTCCGTTGAGCTTCGGGGTATTCTCGAGGAAACAGATCGAGTAGTATGTTCTGCAGTTCCGCAAGCAGCTTTGGCGCATCGTACTTTCTGGCCAGGCGCATGGCGCCCATGTACGCCTTGGGAAAGGAGTGTATCTGCATGTACTTCATCCAGGGTCGGTTGTGACGTTGGATAAATCTGACATCCTCATCTTGTAAGAAACAACAATACACCATGGACTGCCACGCACTCTGGGTAGTACAATGCCCGCAGGAAATCCTCCAAGTCCTTCGCATCGTCGTGAGTCTCCATCAGGGGTAGACCTTCGAATTGTTCGCTCGCGTTATCCAGCACCATTGCAGAATCATCGCCAAAGAGAGCGCGGAAGGTAGCAGAGTGCAACGCGAGGATAGACTTGTGCACACGGAAGAGGGTAGCCGCGCCCGGTTCAGTCGCATTCGCGTGCAAGATGATGTTGCCGTCGTTCAGATAGACAAACTCGGATTTGACAAAGCCCTGAGGTGCCATAACCTGGGAAGACATTTTGTATACACCAGAGCTGGCCCTGGTGCCTGTATTATTAGGCGTTGGCGAGGGTATGCGGCGAAGCTGGTGGTGTTCGTGCAAGACGCGTCAGGACGCGTCGCACGTTGTGACGCAGTCACGCGTGCTCTTCCGTACCAAACAACCACTTGTCGGTGCCGGCCTTCTGCTCGGTCGTGTACTCGTACCTTGTCCTATATCATAAACTCTATTTTTCCGACGTAGCGCCCAGCGGAACAGAGGTAGTGGACATTGGGGGTGGATCTCATGACGCTTGAATTCGCATTGTGAAGTTTCCGCAAATATACAGTGCTCGCCAATGATTGATACCGCCACTAGCGGTCCTCAGAGGTAGATCACACATTGGAATCGTACCACAAGTTCCCTAGGCGCTCGCGACCAAGATCCTCGTATGGCTACGTTGACAAGCAGCGGGTGAATTGTCTTGACGCTCTTGAAGCCTTAATCGCAATGCACCACCAAGTTTCGATCTCGTTTATGATGCCGATCCGGATAAAACAAGTTATTCATAACAAACATGGCCATTCTCTCGAGTCTCCGTCTGCGTAGCACAAGTTGCGCATTGGAGTCCTCCACTATACTAGGGCTTCTGTGCGTAGGTTAACACCCCGTTGAACTACCAACCCCAGCTCTCTGATACCCCAAAGCGATGCTACAGACATCGATGTATAAGCAAGGAAACTTCAACGTAGGTACTGTTTCTCGTACCAAGTCGAAGATGTCTGGCAGTTTTCTCCAGAGACCCAATTCGATTTCATCGATGTAAGCTTGCGCCTCTGCGCGACAAACGTCGCAGAGGTCGAGGCCAGCCAGAGCGTCGCGAAGTGCGTCGAAGGGGTGAGAACTACCCCAAGCATTCTCTAATGTTGCTTTTAACTTCGCCCAAGCGTCTAAAAGAGTCGTGTAACACAGATGTGAGTTGCTGTCCGGGATACTGAAGGTGTCCAAAGGAGGGGCGGAGATTTCTGATGTATACTCGAAGACGTAGGAAGCCAATGCACATCCTCCGGTGACCAAACTCAAGAGTTCATCGGCAGATAACGCACGCAAACCATCAACAATATCTGGCAGCATGACCGACTTCCCAGATGAAGTTGCTTTATGGATTCCAGCTCCAGAGAACGCGCTGAGAGTAGCAAAAGCGGAAGGAAGCACTTCAGGGATGTCAAGATCGATGGCCATCCTAATCGTCCAGGCTGGCAGGTCACGGTCAATGGCTGTTGCTCAAGCTCATGCTCTATACATACCGGGGTTGGGCTGCACTTTACCCTCATTATCTTCTTCCGGGACTGTTTCATCCATAAGCTTGACCATTGCCGCCCGCGACTGGTCCAGTGTGACACTGGTCTTCCACTGCGACGGCCATGCTTGACGGAGAATATCGGCGAACATGTTAAGCAACTTCTGCGAGCCGTACTTCTTGGCGAGCCGCATTGCACCTGCATATGTTCTTGGAAAATCCCTCATATAGTGCCCAAACTTCTCCGAGTTGATGTGGCGATGCATGAACCTGTAAGAACGTGAACATGGAAGCTGTAAACATCAGACGGCCACGCACTCAGGGTCGTATAGTGCCTTTAAAAAATCTAGAACGTCCTCGGGTTCGTCATGTAAATGCATGAGTGGCACGCCGTCATATTGTTCAGATGCACCATCGAAATGCAGAGCATCCCCGTCGCCGAACATGTCATGAAAGACCGAACAGCGTAGCGCGAGCAGCGACTTGTGAACGCGAAATAACGTGTAGACATTATCTTGCTTTGAGAGTGCCCGAAGTACGATGGTGCCGTCGTTAAAGTAAAAGTCCTGCGACCTGGTCACACTTGGTTCAACCACTGCGTCGCCATCATCATCGCGCCCGCGTTTTCGTGCTGGAGAACTCGACCCTGATGCGTCCATAATGCAAGAGCAGTGAGATCTGCAAGAGAATTCTGCGGTGTATTGGAGTGGCGAGGGGAGGATCGTGAAGGACCGCTATGGAGGAGGTGGGCGACGAGAGCAAAGAGCCAGTGGCGCGGCAGGGGCGCGGTTCAGACCCGGTCCGGCGCGGTCCGTTTAAGACATGAAGGTCCATGTCGGTCCACAACATTCCGCGTGGGCTATGCTCAGCTTGCCTTAAAATGTGCCATACTTGGTTGCACATGGTAGCTTCTCGGTCGTAGTATCTATGATAATAAGTCATTCATCTCACGAAATTGGCTCACAACAGTACGTATAGAGAGTATCTGAGAATGTACGTCGCATCGCTGTATGGACTGCACTTTACAAGCTCCTTTCTGCGATAGCTAAGCGGGTTCCGAGATTCGCATACGCGTACCATACAGGTCTGAGTTAGATAAGACCCCTCCATGCGTACAAGACCACATCACGCATGGAGCACAACCTGCCCGCATTCTGGAAATCGCCGACATACAAAGGCGTGCACAACGAATGCAGCCGAAGCGTACACTGGCAAGCGTTCCTGCCCGGTCCGCGGAGAAAGGAAGAGGCTTCACTAGCTTCGGTGCTTTAATGGATTGTGCAGTGCGCGGTCTGGCCGATGCGGTACAAGTCGGGCGTACTCCATACACCTCGCCGGCCGGCGGGATCTTCGTCGTGTGAAGCGTCGACATCCGAGGTCTCTGCGGAGCGGTACCGGCGACGGCGAGTTTGTCGGGGAGATTGCCGGAAGATCTGAGGATCTGGGACTCCAAGTAGATGTGCAGTACGATACACAGTGTGTGATGTAGTTGCGCAAGTGGCGCTGGTAGTGTTGAGAAAGGACTGGCGCCACTGTGCTGTAAGCAACACTGTTGTTAATCATAGCCCTATGTGCGACTGTCCTTCATAGTCAGATTTCGTGGGCTGAGCTCGACGGAAGACTGATGCTCAGCTCTTGCGTGACACCGAACATCGCCCACGCCTCACCCGATCATCCCAAATGAAGTCCTCTGTCTTCAATCCCCCGCATAACAGACACAGACCTTTGTATAGATCTCAATGCGCGAGAACCCTTACCAAAGGATGGAAAAGGAGAGATGAAGACCTCTACCCCGCGAATCTCCCCACAAAGCCCCGACTCGCTGCTTCATCCAGTCAGTCCATGTCTAACTGCCCCGCACTTCCACCAATGCAAAGCCCCGCCTCCGCAGGCGTCGATTCGCCGAGAGGTTGAGGCTGAATAATGCGTTCGGCCGGCATATAGCCGAACACCCGACCTGCAATGCCGAGCACATCCTTGCGTTTGGTCTATCCGGCGCTTCATCCTCAATACGTTCTCGACCTAGCCGTGATATCGTGAGAGTCAGAGCTTGTAGGATCGTCGTGTGAGTGTCGAACATGAAGCGCTGAGAGCAAACGGGCATCCGAGCCAAGCGCATATTCGAACGCAATACCCATGACGGTGCGGCACGCTGCAGTGCCTTTCACTGCTTTGGCGTTATGGCCGGTTCAGAATGATGAGCGCGCTGAAGCCTGCAGGCGTTGGGTATCATGAGGAACAATTCAAGATTGAAAGATAGAAGACAAACCGTAAAGTTAATACTATGCATATATGCACCACGGACTCGCAGGACGGTATAATGGAGAAGGGTTTCGATGGTCAGAAGGGTACAGCACACCACCCCGAGCATCAGCACGGTGCCGTTCGGTCCTTACAGGAGGTGTTTGAAGCGCTGGTCACTCCAGGTACCAGCTCGCTCTGACGTCCGTAAAAGCCGTTCAAATCCCGCAACAGAACGAGCTGAACGAAGAGGAGGAGTGAGAGGGCGCTGGGCGGCCCGGTGCACGGCGCGTCGCGCACGTTCAAGCTCAAGGTGCAATGGTGCTAAATGATGCCTGTAACCTGAGTGCAATGTGTCCTTTTATCTAGCGCAGCTTGCCGTTGTCCCGGACACTTCACTGAAACTGGTGGGGCGTTATGCCCAGACCCTTCAAACGCTCTCGAGCAAGGCCTACGTACGGTCCTACGACAGCTGTACGCCACAGGTCGCAGGCCGCCGTACATCCTGACGCGCTTTCGGCATAGCGAAGCAGAACGAATACAGAGCATGCGGACGCGCGCCTCCAGAGCTTCAAAGTTGACTCGCCTGAGCGCACGGGCGCAAGTGGCTCAACTCGAGGCGACGAGGCGCGCGCTCCGCCGATGCGTACACACGTGTCTGTTTGTTGATCCCTGTCGGGCCGCCGCATGCGTTGCAATCCGCGCGCCGCCGAGCAAGCCAATTGTGTGCAGGGCCTCATGAATGCGGTAAAGTAGGTGGCTGAAACGAGACGAGCACACTGGCCAACTTTGACTGTCGTCGAGACCAAAGATCTGTCAAACTCGAGCAGGGTTTACTAAGGTTTACTAAAGCGCGGTCAGGTCCGTTAGGCGTTCCTTGATGGGATGCACGAGGCGCCGGCGTCTGTAGCCAACCGCCTGGATACGAGGACAAAGAATGCTTAGGTATATCCTATCCTGGCCATCTCGCGAAGAAAAGGGAAGAAACCCGGTCCACAGTCACGGGTCACGCTGCAGCAGAAGTTCCCAAGGGAGCATAGGGGAGCATGCGGTGCGTGCGACGGCACGCGGTAAGGCAGGGTGGAGGAATTCTGCTAGATTGTCGCGCTTCTTCGGGAGGAAGGGACAATGCGGTTGATATACGTCACTCGGTGCGGAAATAGCCAGAGGCACATTAGATATTGACTTTATGGACGACTGCAACGCGCTGCGACGGCGAGGGAGGGTTAGACGGTATATGGAGACATCGTCACTGAATCGTGGAATGTTTTGTGGGAGAGATGAAAGCAGGAGGCAAGAGCCGAACGGCGCTAGTCTACGCGCTGCTAAATCCGGACAGGGACAGACCGTCCGCGTCAGGGCGCCTCTGGACTGCTTAGGTGTTGCTTGTTTCCTCTCACAATCGTCTCCTTGTATTTATCTAACTCAGACCCGGATCTGGCTGGGACTGCTGCTTTCACCCGCCATGTCTGAACAGGACGGCTCACAGCCTGACTCGCGCGTACTCCTCGCCACCGTCGCCACCATCACCCTCGCGACGTCCTCAGCCCTGCTCTGGCAGGCCAAACGCTCAGCTGACATCAGCAACGCCAGCTCGTCGTCGTCCGTCGCATCCGCACAGTCAATGCTCTCCTCCTTCGCCAGCTGGTGCTCGCGAACCACCCCAAGCGCCGCTTCTACCTCGGAAGCCGTCACCGAGCATTCCATTCAGTCTGCCGATGCCGATGCTGCCTCGAAAGTCGCCGGATCGAGCAAGAGCGCACGTTCCAAGGACCGGCGCAGGCGTAACAAGGACCTGACCGCGAAGGACATGCGCAAGGTCAAGGACCTCCTCAAGCCGACGCGGCCCACTGCCCCGACCACACCGACTGTAGTCACCGACGCATTCGAGGACGCGTCGTCGCCGTCATCATCTCACCCACGTGCGCGTACCCGCTCGACGTCGACGAACGCGCGTGCGAGCGCAGAGGATGTAACGCCTGTGCCGACGCCACCCAAGGAGGACCCGCCGTGTTCGATTTCGGGACGTGCCGAGGGCGATCGCCACCGGCCCGCTCTTCCGGAGCTTGACATGCTCGCAGAGTCCTCTGTCGAGTCTTCCTCAGTTGCCTCGTCTATTCTGCTCGCACCCCCATCCGTTTCCTCGTCTCTCTCTTCGCCTCCGAGATCAGTTTCCCGCGCTTCAGCCTCTACCTCTACCTCGGCCTGGGACTCTTCCTGGGATCGCGACGGCCTGGTATTGTCTCCACCCACCGCCACAGCTCACATTCACACGAGGGCTGTCTCGCCCACCCCTCCTCGTTTTCTTGCCGCATGTGCTGCACCGGGCTCTTCAAGCCGTGCAGACTCCCGTAGCCCCGGTCCGGCGCTTAGCTCGCAGACGCAACTTGCCGCGCTCAAGGGGGCACTCGAAGCGAGCCGGTTACGCGAAGAGAAGCTCCGCGCCGATGCGGAGCGTGAAGCTAAGCAACGCGGTGTTCTCCAGTGGCAGTGGCGCGAAGAGTCGAATGCCTGGCGTAGACGCGAGGCCGAGGTTAGTCCTATCCTAATTACAATCGCGAACAATGATACTAACAATGGCTACTATGTTCTACAGTTGCAGAGTCATATTCATTATCTCACGCACTCGTTACACGTTTCGGCTGCCCAGTTAGCAGCAGCCGCACCACCTCCGCCAGCATTCTCACCGCTTTCACCCTTGTCGCCTCCATACTCGCCTTACAGCCAACCACAGATGCCAGTATCCGCGTCCGCGTATGCTCCTCCACCACTGGCTGCACTGGAACTCGCACGCTCGTTCCCACCACCACCCTCGTCTGTGGGCTCAGGCTCAGCCGGCGGCTCCCCTGACCGTGGGCGTAGGCGCGGACGCTTCGGGAGCGAAAGCCCTGAGCTTGAGCCGGAAGAGGAGGAAGAGCTCGAGCTGAGCGATGAAGTCGCTGATGCGATCCTCAAGCGCCCTGACAGCATCAAACGCATTAGGCGCAAGCTTAGCAATACCAGTAGCTCGGACGGTGAACGGCCGACTCTTGAAACACTACGGTTCCCGAGTATAGAGAACTATTGGGTGGACGCACAGCGTGAGGACAAGCAATAGCTCTAGTCTCATTGGCCCTCATCCGCGTCCAGTCATACTCTCTCACTTACCTATGCAACGCTCTCTATCTCTGACTTGTATATGACATCCTCCCACTGCACATACGCATATGCCTGGTGAACCCCACCCTCTCCCTCCTTTCAAACCTGCACCTACGCACGCTATCTTTATCGCCTAAAACGGCCATCCTCGCGCCTCTCACTATTCCATCTCGTATACACGCCCACTGCTCACCTGCCTATCGCCTCTCAATCTTGTCACTAATTTTCCTCGCCGTCTCTTGGATCGGATACCACCTCTCTGCTTGCGTCCATTGTGTTATTATCGTGTTCTTCTATCCTCTTGCTCTACTTGCTGGTTTTGTCCGGTGCTCTCTCAAAGAACGATACGCACCTACTTCTTCCCGGATACCGGCCCCCTTTTGCTCCTCAGCCTTCTTGATTCTGCGCGTCCTACTTCGAGTTTCGGCATCGGTATTGGTGCAGCATACGTACGGGTTCAACAAAACAAACAAAACAGTGTATATATATAGTTGCTCATTTCACATTTATCGTCCTGCGGATGACCGAAACTCAATGCTGCTGACAAGCTTAGACAAATGGCGCTGTATTCGTGTTGACAAAGCACTTGATTCGTTGATGCACAGGCGAGGGAAACGGCAAGCGCCGACGCGCTCGGGACGCGATGTGGGTTAACTCACATGACTTCTCGGTAAGGCGATGACGTAGCGCGTTTCGTTAGAAGATCTAATCTGGTGCTGGGTGCCGCAGCTGATGATCATTGAGCTCGACGTCGAGCGTGTCGAGCAAAGATCGGTCAAACCCACAGGGTATTATGGTATACGACAAGATCGTATTGCTCACAGGATGTAGCTACCGTCTGTATGTGATAGATAGCCGTAGGAAAAGCCGGTGAGAATCGCACTCCAATCGCACTCACGTCGATGTCGACATCCCGCTCGAACGGGAAAAGCGTAGGGACGTCTATGGCCCGACCGGGGATAATCAGGGCGCATAAATACCTGCGGGACGCCTGAACGTGCGTTTCTCACCGCTACTACCAACTCCCATACCCTTCGCCAAACACACGCATCATGTCTTTCTGCGAGCACTGCGTTCAGAGTGCGTCCCTGCACGACCACACACGACGATGAGAGCTGAATTTGTTGTTAGGCGTCCGCCATGAGGGTACGCCCGAGGGCAAGTACGAGGAATTTAACGGGATCAAGACGTATGTTGCTACGCCGACCAAGGATTTCCCCAAGGACAAGGCTGTGATCTACATCTGCGATATCTTCGGTCTTGAGCTGCCTAACAACCTGGTGCGTATCCTGTTGCATTTCCCGAATACAGATACTGATATGAGTGCGATCTAGCTCCTCGCCGATGACTACGCTCGCAACGGCTTCCAGACTTACGCGCCCGACCTCTTCGAGGGCGAGCCCGCTCCGGCAGACCACAAGAACCCCGATGTGCGCCTCCCGATTATATTGCTGGCGTCTATATGCAGATCACTAATATGTGTCCCAGGGCTCCGAGTGGAACATCATGGAATGGTTCCCGCGTCACGCAGCGAGCCACACCGTTAAGCGCGTACAAGCCGTCATCGACGCGCTGAAGGAGAAGGGCGTCAAAGAGTTCGCGGCGGTAGGCTACTGCTATGGCGCTCGTCTCGTCTTCGATCTCGCTTTCGCCGGCCAGCTCAAGGTCGCGGCTGGCTCGCACCCTTCCTTGCTCGAGCTTTCAGACTTTGACCGCTACGCGAAGGAAGTCAACATCCCGTTACTCCTCAACTCGTGCGAGACGGACCCGCAGTTCCCGAAGGAGAAGCAGGAGCATGCGGATAAGGTGTTTGCGGATTTCAAGGCTGGTTGGTCGAGGCCGTACTTCCCGGGTGCAACGCACGGGTTTGCGGTTAGGGGTGATCTGAGCGACCCGAGGGTCAAGGCGGCTAAGGAGGGCGCATTCAAGAACACCGTCGAGTGGTTCATCAAGTACCTGTAGATGATTTGAAGAGAAGGATGCAAGAAGTTCGTTTGTCTGTATGTACTCATAACGTGGTTGCGCAGATGCCTTCATTCCGCACTGGTATCTGAGAGACGAAGAGCATCCTCTTGTTGGTGGAGAGAGATACCCGGCCAACTCGACGAAATGGTTGAGATCTGGTTGAGCGGGCCGCGACAAGAGGACGCGCGCGGGACGCGTCGCGTCGCGTCGCCACTTGTGCTTTGCTCTTGACGTCCACCTCGTTCCACATCGCCTTCTCGCAATCTCTGGCCTTCTCGTATCTTAATACTGCTTCATATGAGTGCATTAGGACTGAGCTCACCGACGCGAAAGCGCGCTCGCGAGGATGATGGCAACGCAGGCGGAACCGAACCCAACGTAATTAGGTCGCCGGACTTCTATTTCAATGACGGCACCATCGTTCTTAGGACGCTATCCACGCAGAGTAACTCCTATACTCTGTTCCGCGTGCACAAATCACTGCTCGCTTTACACTGCACTGTTTTCCGCGACATGTTTGGCGAAGGGAACTCTGCGCCCTTCGACAGCACGTCAGAGCAATGTGATGGTGTGCCGCTCATGCATCTACACGACGATGTCGAGGATTTGAATGACTTTCTTCAAGCCTTGTACCACCCAGAGTATGTTGCTCGTCAATTTCAAGTCTCTTCTACCTGACTTAGACACGTCGTCAGGTTTATGTATCGCCACATCAATCTTGAGAAGCATGGACTCGTCATCAGCGATTACCCGAAGATGTACGCCTCTACCATGCGACTAGCCAGGAAATATGCTGCGACACGATTGATCGATATATTTGCGGAATCCCTGCAACGCGCTTGGCCTTCTGACTGGAAAACATACAATATGTTGTTGAGGTCACGTGCGGAAGAGTTGAAAAAGGAGGAGGACGATGATGCCAATCGTGAGTTTGTGGTAGATTACGACCACTGTCTCCATCCTAATCCTGGTACGTCTGCTCTCGCTCATGATGTACAGTATTTGTCTCATTACATGGGAAGGATGGTCCATTCGTTTGGCCGTCGACCTTGCAATCCTAAGCGTCCTTCCCAGTGCTTATAGCGCACTATGTGCCCTCATGGGTCCAGGCTGCGACATCAGCTCATCGACCGGGCGCTGCGATACGACCGATGAAATTAACGAAAGCATATCGGTTCTACATGCCGACGAGTTGCGTTGTCTGCTTCTCGGAATACGCTCCATGGCATCTTACATTTTCGAGCACGCGTCCGAGAACGCGACTCCCCCAGTCGATTCATTCAGGCTGCCGAATTACGAAGGTCACACTTGTTATACTCAGTTCGCACCCTCATGGAAGAAGATGACGAAAGAGCTCGAAAAGGCATTCGGCGCCTCGGCGCCTCTTCTTATGCTTCGTAAAGGTTTAGATAACTGCAATCTTTGCCAGTCTTGCCAGGCAGACGCCCGCGCTCATATCAATAAGATCGAGTTGGACATATGGCGAAAATTACCTGTGATTTTTGACCTGGTGAGATGCTTATACTACGGCAAAGTTGGCTTTACTGATTTTGTCTCCTTTAGCATCGATATGGCGTCTCGAAGGACTGGGGCTCTTAGCACGGACTTGCGTGATTTCGGGCCCATTATACTTCAGTTCTTGGTCTCGATCTTGATACCAGTCATAAATGATACGCCGGACTCGTGACTGTTCTTGACACTGGCCACCTACACTTCAATATATAGATGCACGCACCCTCGTACAGCCTTAGTTGTTGTGACCCTCGAAGGAAAGCGTCAACGCATAGGTTACCGTCAACGGCCACGTCTAATAGACGTTTACTTCTAAGTATGCTGGAGGTTGTATGAGATTACTTGCCCGTATGCCGAGAGAGGTGGGAATAAAGACTTCAAGCTTCAAGCTTCAAGAGCGTCGCTTGGATCATCATGGACCCACGCGTCATCCGGGGCGGCCGGACCGCATGGGCACCAGATGCGCTCCAGTCGACGCTACTTGTTCTTGACGTCCATCTGCTTCCGCATCCCTACTCTCGTCGCCCTGAGCTGGGTATCCGCAGAGCAATAGAAACGGGCTGACCGACCTTTTACTGTCGCTACATATCAAATGAGCGCCTTAGAGCTGGCTTCTCAGGCGCGAAAGCGCGCTCGCACAGAGGATGGCGACAAGAACGCGACTGAACCGGATACGGTCAGGTCCCAGGACTTTTACTTCAACGATGGGACCATCGTGCTTCGGACGCTCTCAAAGAAGAAGAACCAATATACATTATTCCGCGTCCACAAATCCCTCCTTGCGCTACACTGCACTGTCTTCCGAGACATGCTCGGCGACGGAGACACTATGCACTTCGAGAACGCCTCAGAGGAATGCGATGGTGTACCTCTGATGCACTTGCACGACGATTTTATGGATGTGGATGACTTCTTGCGGGCGTTATATCAGCCAGAGTGTGTAGCGTGACTGTTGCCCGTCGAGTTCATCTTATTAATGCGCGCTTTTTAGATTCATGCATCGTCACACCAATCTTGACAGATATGACCTTCAGATGAGCGATTTTCCCGAGATGTACTCACGGAGTATGGTGCTGGCCAAGAAGTGCGGCGCGGAGAAGCTCATCGACGTGTTCTCCGATGCCCTGCGTCAGACCTGGCCGTCTGAATGGAACAAGAATGAAGCAGTGCTAAAAGGGCGTGCCGCCATCGTGGACACTCGTGAAGATATACGTCCTAATACTGAGGAAATCCATAAGTTCTCTCCCAATCCTGGTACGATACACACATCCATGTGCGAGATTAGCACTCACCAGTCCGCAGTTTGGACGATCAGGATGGCTGTTGATCTTGACATCCCGGATGTACTTCCCTGCGCCTTTGTTGCTCTCTGTGCTCGTCTAGGGCCGGGCACGAGTGTGACAGATATGGAAGGGGAGGGAGAGCTGCCTGATGATATAGATGACTGCACGTCTGTTTTAACCGCCACAGAACTGCTTTGTCTCATCACTGGAGGACGCTCTATGGCTTCATATGTCTATGAATATGTGACTGAACATCCGACGATTGCTCTCGATGCCTTCACGATACCCAGAAGCGACGGGCACACTTGTTACAGGCGCTTCCAGACCTCTTGGAAGGCGCTGAAAGAAACTCTCGAGAGCGTATGGGGCGCCTTTCTACCCTTCCGCGTGCTTCGTACTGCTTTGGACGGCTCAAACCTCTGCGAGTCCTGTCACAAAGACGCCCGTTTTCATATCAACGAAATAGAGTTGGACCTGTGGCAGAAACTGCCTGTGTTCTTCAAACTGGTGAGTCTGACCGAAGAACAATGTATGCCGCTCCGCTGACGTCGACCCTTGTAGAAACAATATGGTGTTGAAGATGGTTGGGGCAGCTGATTCTGTACAGCCCTTCGTGTATAGGCCACGTCCAGCGGCCATGGTTTTTGTGTTTAGTATATGTGCTCATAATCATATAAATCACCCTATGCCCTAGACCAACACGACTGGCTTCGGGCGTTGTCAAGAAAAGGTAAAGCCGGCATTGTCTTTTTCGCTTTGTTCCGCAGTATGACCGAGGCAAGTATACGCGCTAGATACCCGGGCTTTCTTTGCTCGCCACGCTCGGCTGCACTGGTAGACGTCCCATGAAAAGTGTTTTAATTCGGTACAGGCCCGGACGGCCGAGTCTCCCATATTACAGCCCAAAATGTACGAACGGGACCCATCTCTCGAAGTTACGCTCACCGACCCTTCCTCTCAAACGTCCGGCTGCGACATGAAGAGCGTACGCAGCTCTCGTCCCCGCATCCTCTGAAATACCTATCCTGCGATGCTTAAGGATCTCCTTATAGTATGCCTCTACGATGATTGGAGCGTCTGCATCTTGAATGGACCACATCGTTGCGATGACGCCCTTGAAGCCCACTGCAAGCATGCCGGCGGCTAGATGCGCGGACTCCTCCGGTATCCTCTCGTCGCCGACAGCAGTCTGGCATGCTGAGAGAAATGCAAGCTCGGCATTCTCCGACACTGTGCTCATCAACGTCTCCAGCGAGAGTGGCCCGTCGTAAAGTGCGAACGCGCTCCGGGTGGGATCGACAAGGTTCTGCGAACCATGGCAGGCAAAATGCACCCAAGAATGTCGGGGAATAAACCGTCGGACGGCATCTACGGTCGCTTGTTTGTGCCCAAGAGCATTGCTCATGATGTGCGACGCTACACATATGTCCTCCAGTCGAGCTCCTTCGTCGACAGTTCCTGGCAAAGGGGAATAGCCGGGTGTCGCTGGCTGCGTAATCACGAGCAGATTGGGGGTTGTATGCGGTGCAGCGGTATCCGGGGAGCTATGTAGGAGCGCGGAGAGGGATGGAGTGTAGGAGGATACCGCGAGATCGAATATGTGTTGGCCAGCGTCAGAGCCGTCGGCATATATCCCTGCCGCATGCAGTGGTAGCTGGGTTAGTGGTCCCGTAGGGCACCAAGTGATATGTGGCAAAGGTCCACCGTTCTTCTGCTAGATATTGTCACTATCTGCGCCAGTAAGTTACGAGATGGCTTGTTACATACCAGTTCGTCGTATCTAAGGGCCTTCAGCACGGGGAATACCACCCATGTCCACAGGCGCGCCAGAACAAGGTTGAAATTGCCTGAGCCGCCTCGAACTCCCGCATTGTTCCAAGGCACCACAGCTCGGCTGCGCACACCGCATGCGTTGAGGCATTCGCGCCAGATAGAACGTAGCCTCTTTGCACGCTGCTCCGTCAGTGAAGAAAGCTCCACCACCTTAATCTCGAGGCCACGCTCCAAAAGAATCAAGGCGTCGCAACGCGAGGCATGTACGTTGACGAAGACGACGGGGCCGAGTCCAGGTTCAATCAATGGGGTAAGTGTCGAGAGCGTCTTCGGCCGCAAGAAGTCCTCAAAGCCCGGATAACTGCGGATCTCGGCGAGGATTTGCTCGTACTTGGTGACTAATATGCGATGATGTTCTGCCATCGAGTCGACAGTAACACCAGGAATACCTCTGACGGGCTCGTTTGCGCGAGGCTTGAGCGAACTGAACGATAGCCCTGGGCTCTGGAGCTCTTGTTGAACGCCTCGTATTGAATTCGATAACAGAGGATGATGCTTTTCAAGCTCTTCAATAGGTGTTCGCAAGGACAGGACCTGCGACCAGACGAGGGATCTGCCCGCTTCGAGCCACTCCACGGCTTGGGACAACGAATCAGCCCCGATCGCAGCGGCCACAGCAGCAGTGACCAGGTCACCAATCTTTCCGGCCTCGTTATAACGTCGCGTGACACTGTGTCCAAGCCAGACGATCTCGGGGAGCGCACTGATAACACGAGAGAATGCTAACAGAAGATCATCCGAGGAACTCAGCTCAGGGTATCCAGTTACAAGTTTGACACATTGCCGAGCAGCTTCGAGCCGATCCGATGGAGGTCCCAGAGGCTGCATTGTCGCCTCCATGAAGCGTTTAACGGCTGCTTCGAAGTCTGAGCGACTCCGGCTGCTTTCGAAGCGCTTTTGTAACGATACACCCAAAGTGTTGAGTTGTGCAGGCCTATCTGGATGGTTCTGCGGAAGGAGTTTGAGCGCGTGCTCGTGCAAGGCAATCGTGTTTGCGAGATCATCAACAACTCTAGTGCGCTCGAAGCGGCTCTGCAGAGTGATTCCCAGACTATGAAGCCAACCCGGCTTGTATGGACTGCCTTCGGGCGCGAGTTCGACCGCCCTTTGCTTCGCATGAGTAGCGCCTTCAAGATCTTCAGTGTCCTCGAAGAGCTTATAACGGCTTTGCAGGGAGATACCGAGGTTATTGAGACGCAGCGGCTTGTCGCGATGACCGTCGGGTGTGAGATTAACCGCGTGATGAAGCACTTGAATGGCATTCTCAAGGTCCTCTCGCTTATTCGTGACCTCGAAACGGTTCTGTAACACGCCACCGAGATTACTGAGCCGTATCGGTTTGTCGGGGTACTCTTCGGGCGTGAGTTCAACAGCGCGCTGGAGAACCAAGACAGCACTAGAAAGGTCATCTTGCTCCCCGACGCGCTCGAAACGAGCTTGCAGGGCAATGCCAAGGTTGTTCAAGCGGATTGGCTTGTATAGATGGTCGTCGGGCGTGAGGTTGACAGCACGACGTTGTATTGACACGGCATTTTCAAGATCACCAAGATCATCGGTATGTTCGAAGCGTGTTTGTAAGGCTATGCCCAGATTGCTCAGCCACTTAGGCTTGTCGGGATGGTCGTCGGGCGTGAGCTCAACCGCACGACGATGAACAGAGAGGGCTTCTTCGAGATCTTCGATCTTGCTAGTGCACTCGAAGCGACTATGCAAGGCTACGCCGAGGTTTCCGAGTGACATGGCGGCATACTCGTAGTCATCAGGCATGAGTCCAACGACACGACGGTCGATTGAAATGGATTCCTCAAGATCCTCGGGGCCACCCATACGCGCAAAACGATGGTGGAGGGTTACGCCCAGATTTATAAGCCTTCGCAGCCTAGTCTCCAGAGGTGTGTCAGGGGTCAGCTCAAGGACATGACGGTTAATTACGAGGGCGCTCTCAAGATCGTCCAACCTGCCGATACGTTCAAAGTGGCCCAGAAGAGAATCTCCCAAGATATAAAGCCTCATCGGTTTATCAGGGTGGTCGTCAGGTATGAGCTCAACTGCCTGACGGTTAACTGAGATGGCGCTTCGTAGGTCCTCGAGCTCGTCCAGCCGCTCAAAGCGCGTTTGCAATGCAATGCCAAGCCGCCCGAGTCGCACTGGCCTATCTGGGTGGCCTACAGGAGTAGCGTCAATGGCAATGCGGTTCGTTAATATAAGCTCTTCTAGGTCCTCCAGTCGAGCTGAATGCTCGAAGCGACTCCACAAAGCAATGCCCAAGTTATCGAGTCGCCGGAGCTTATCGAGGTGGTTATCGGGCATGATTTCGACAGCGCGCCGGAGCACAGCTATGGCTTCGTTGTTATCATCCGGTTGACCAAGCCGATTGAAGCGGGTCATCAGCATGTATCCCAGCCATGCAAGTCGTGATGCGTCATTGTGCTCAGGTGCAAGTTTGAGTGAATCTCTCAACGCCCGCACTGCCTTATCAAGATGACGAAGATTCCCCGAGGTTTTATATGATTTCCACATAGTGTAGGCAAGGGGCTGTTTCAATATTGCTCTACGGGTGGGTTTTGTAAGTGCACTGCTGCAGCGAGACCACAACACCATATCCAGAACACACTTACCCGTCGAGCAACCGGATACCTTCCTTGAGCGCCTTGCGTGCATCTTGTAAAGCCATTCTCCGTGAGTTCGTAAAGACTGAGGTCCCAAACGATCGTATGATTTTCAGTAAACGGAGCGTCCAGATAGTGCCTTAGCGAATGGGGGAAGGAGAGCGAAACAAGGTTGAGGACGAAAGCTGTTCTTATATGCTGTACGACTGGGGATGGGCTGACGACTTCCCCATCCGGAGCAGCACAGAAGCTCGACCCTGCTCAAAGGGGCCTATCCGTAAGAACGACAGTCAAAGGAGATAGAGAAGATGATGGTACGTGTCAAGTGGCAATGCCGAGACGCGCAACCGTGATGCCGGCCGGGCGTCCTGACTTTGGAACTTGCTCTTGACACCCACCACCTCAGCGATATCATTCGTTCTATCCGCCCCAAGAGACTTTGTCAAATCAGAACGATGGGCTCAACAGAAATCCTTTTGCGCGAGAAAATCTGAGTGTCCACCAGCAGGTCGCGTACACATCACAGTTTGCAGGTTCCCAGGCTTATCCAAAGACCCAACAACGATGGCCGTTTGCGAGCGGCGGCCACTTATCACTCATGTATACTACTTTGCGCTCGGCAATCCAGTGCTGAGAAGGTGTCGAGCGTGTGTGCCCGCGCAGGCGTCGTCCACCGTGTCCGGCTGCATTCCAGGGACAGCCTGAGCGACACGCGTTATCCGCGTGTGTACCCGGCTATGCAACAGCCGCCCTAAAGCTACATTTTCATATCTGGCCTCGTGCAAGAACGGAAATCGGCATCTTCTCAATCGCGACATCGATCACTGAGCAGCTGCGCGCCTGCACCCCCCCTTCACTCATCCGCCGCCTTATAGGGCATCGATCAACAGTACATCGGCTTCACTCACTTCGGTCACCGACTCGACTCATGCGCTTGTGCTTCGTCTGTACATTGTGGCTTACGCCAGCATGGGCTGCTTCCCGCTGCTCTCTCAAGGCGGCTCCCACGGGAGGCGCGCGCGGCTCAGCTGGATCCGGTTCGGGTTCAGCATCAGGCTCTACAAGCGCGAATTCTGGCGCGTTCATCGCGGCGGCATGGTATGCCGCTTGGCACAGTAGCGACTACACACTGTCGGATGTCAGCTGGTCCAGCTACTCGTCCATGATATACGCCTTTGCGTCAGTCAGCACTGGCAAGCGGCGCTTGACTACTCTCTGATTGCTTGTTACAGGACCACTACTCCAGATGTTAACACACTCGGACTAGCTTCGTCTGATGAAGAGCTTTTGCCTCAATTCGTACAAACTGCCCAGAAGAATGTGAGCACTCTTATACGATGCTGTAGTAAAGCTACGTCTAACTTACACAGGATGTCAACGCTGTTTTGAGCATAGGAGGCTGGGGAGGCAGCGAGTACTTTTCGACAGCAGTGGGTTCTGCTCAGAACCGCACCGCGTTCGCGAAGACGGTCATGGCTGCAGTGACCAAATATAGTCTTGATGGCGTGGAGTTCGACTGGGAGTACCCCGCGAAGCAAGGAGCGGGCTGCAACATCGTCAGCACAGACGACAGCGCTAACTTCCTCGCCTTTCTCAAAGAGCTTCGTTCCCAAGATGGCGCAGACAACCTGCTTGTATCTGCCGCTGTTTCCCTCACGCCCTTCATCGGCTCCGACGGGCAGCCCATGAGCGATGTGTCTGCTTTTGCGGAGGTCTTGGATACCATCGAGGTCATGAACTACGATGTCTGGGGATCATGGTCTAGCACCGTTGGCCCCAACGCACCTTTGTACGATGACTGCGCGCCTGAAGCCGAAGGGTCAGCTGCTTCCGCTCTGGCAGCGTGGACAGGTGCAGGGTTTCCTGCCGACCAGATCATTCTTGGTGTGGCCTCGTACGGGCATAGCTTCAGCGTCACCAAGACCTCCGCTCTTCTGTCGAACGGGAGCCTCGCGCTTTACCCATCATTCAACTCCGACAACCAGCCTGCGGGAGATAAATGGGACTCGACAGCCGATGGCGCTACAGACGGCTGCGGGAACGCGGACACCGTCGGCGGTGTATTCGACTTCTGGGGCCTTGTCGACGGCGGATTCCTCGACAAGAGTGGATCGGCGGTTATGGGCATAGACTACATCTACGACGAGTGTAGCCAGACGCCGTTCGTGTACAACACTTCGACCCAAGTCATGGTCTCGTATGACGACATGACCTCATTTGGTGTGTGGTTTCACCGTGGTCAATGCTGTCCAATACTCATATGTGGATAGCTGCGAAGGGACAATGGATCCAGTCCAATGGTCTTGCTGGGTTCGCCATGTGGGAGGCAGGCGGAGATTATCAGGATATTCTGCTTAACGCTATCAGCAGCGGAGTCGGCATCGACAAGAGTAAATGCAGCAGTTCTTGAGGGTCGCTGTATGATCAAATAACCTCTGTACTTTCGTTGGGATCTATCAGTAACTTATACCGCTGCTATTAATGTCACGATCCATCCATTGTCCACTCGTCAGTGAGGAAATGTCAATGAGATCATGGCCCAATAATTGCATTTGCGCCATGGACAAAGGCCACAGCCTCGTGCGTGCATTGACCACCAACCACCGACGCCAAACCACACATTACTGTAGTATAAATGCACCGCACACGAAGATCAGGAGAGCCACTACCAACTTCACCCTCTTCGCCTCTTGCCCACCAACCCTCCACATCAAACATCTGCGTATTCGCAAAATGCCTGCCTACCGTGTCGCACCGAGGTCTATCACCATGACGTACACCTGTCAGGGCAACAACGCCAAGTACGGCTGTAACAAGCCACGCTCGCAAAGCGAATATCTCAATCACTTGGAAACGTGCCACTACGTCTGCAACACGTGCAAGATATACTGGACGAGGAGGGATGAGTACCATCAGGTGAGTTCAGTCGCGCAAGTGGGGACGTCAATGTCTGACGTGCTGTCGTAGCATCAGGAGGAAGAGCACCGCGAAGGCTCTGAAGACTCGCATCTATAGAAATTTTGACGCTCAACCTGAGAGAGTCGGAAATGACGCAGCGCATACCGCTGAGAGACGACAATTGATCAAGTATACCCACACGGAACATGTACACCTCGCATATGCATCTCTTATACTATTGAACCCCCGTATAATCGGTTTTGTTGCTGTTGAACGGGCTCTCAGACAACGATAGTTGAGAACAAGCGGTGAGATAAACAAAGACAGTGGTCATAGCCAGGACCTTCTCTCGTCGCAACGGCCGGAAAGCTCGTGTTTCTTCATGACCGAATGGCGAATGCTATCGCGAACAGCTTAATTGTGCTGGAGGTCAAAGGCGCACAAGGAAAACTTCTACGATGTAGGCGAAGAAGGCGGGTCCTTGATATGGCCTCGTAATATTACTGGTCACGGCGCTGAAGATAATCGGGACGCAATAGTCATAGACACAGGATACGCGAACAAGATACAAGAGCACGGTGGTTCACCCTCTCCGACGTTTCTTGTCCTTATTCTCTTCGAGAAGCTTATCTCTGCGGTCTCCGACATCGTTGAGAAACTGCACTTTCTCAAGGTAGCCCCCACCACGTCGGTTCGCGTCGAGGTCATCCTTGAGTTGGGCATCCGACTGTGAGTGCGCTCGCCAGTCCATAGCAGACTTCTCGATGGTGGTAAGCTTCTTCGCCTTCTGTGATGCCGTCGACGGTATGTCGCCTAGCTGAATGCGCGACTTTCTACGGCCGGGTTTCTTGAGTGGCGCAACAGATGCCGGGGCCTGCGTTGACGTTGACGAGCCTGCTTCGTCCGACGAAGCCGGTAATCGTGGCGACTTATCTACCGAGGAGTCAGCTGACGGATCCCATAACGGCCACTTCTTGGCGTCTTCTGAATCCTCAGCCACCTCCACGACTTCGCTATATCAGAGTCAGCTCGAGAGCCACAGGGCTGAGCGCCGTTGAGGTACGCGTACCTGACATCTTCTCCTGCGAAGCGATGTGTTTTCCGTATCTTAACCGTCTTCTTGCGTTCCAAATCAATGTTTGGTGGTGGCGCGACCATTGACGCCTGCAAGTCAGCCCATGCTTTGTCGCGGGCTCTAGGGCCGTGAGCATGATGCATGAGGTTGAACTTGGCTATTCATATACGCACTGTTTACGTGCGGTCTCGTCCTCTGCTGCATTTTCCAAAGTCACTGACTCAGTACGCCGGCGTTTTGCGTCTCTCTCATCGTCTGAAGCACTGGGGGAAGCTTGTAGAGTTCAGCGCTTGCACTCGATATCAAAGAGCGTGAGCGTCGTACCACGATCATTGCCAGGGATATAGTCGGGGTCATCTTCAGAGTCAGAGCCATTGATTACGTGTGCGGTGGCAGCCATTCAGCGAGCTTGAGAGGGGAGCACAGTAGGAACGTGATGGTGGTTTGGAGGAAGACGCGTCTCGGACGCGTCGGCACGCGTTCGCCGCTTGACTTCGAATCTCGATGTTCTCTCGACTTGTGACGCTCATATTCAGAGGCACAGCAAGGAGACAGCTACTACTGTTCAAACTGTATACATAGATGGTATGATCGCATGAAAAATAATATAGTGGTGCGTGAAAGATGGCACAATCCGTAGCTATCGCACACGCTCCTGTTCACAGAACCTGCAGTTTGATCAAAGAGTACAGGAGCGTCGGGGCCGCACAGCTTGGGCACTTCGAGGACTTGACAACTTCGTCGACGATGCAGCTATGATATGGCGCAGATGAGCGAGTATGTACGTGAGGAAGTGCATTGGAAGCGTACCTGTGGCAATAGATGTGCCCGCACATGGTGGCGACTGGCACTCGCGCCGGATCCCGGCGACACAGGCGGCAGTAGATGTAGGATACACGCCGCGCGTCGTCTTGCCTCTCGGCGTGGTATTCAGTCTCGTGTGCCGATGTCCAAGGAATATGCCGCATGTTCGGCGAAGGCGCGCGCGATCCTCGAGGCGACGGCCCTCTAACAGGCGGTTGATGCGAGGAGTATGCGACTGACGGCGTGCGCGACCGCTGCACGCCGAAAGTGCCTTGAAACCCCGTGGGCTCATACTGCACGTCTGGCACGCCGAGACGCTCCTGCTGATAGGGCGAGCGGGAGGCAGCCCTGCTCGCCTCATGGAGCCTTGACGGGGGTCGAGCGCTTGCGTGCGATCTGGAGCGGGCGCAATGAGGTTACAGAGAGGTCAGAGATGGAACGAAGGCATACCTGGCTGCGCTGAGAGCAGACCCGCTACGAGGCACTGGAGGAGCATCGAGCAGTGAAGACGGAGAGATCACGACGGTGGCTGGACTGCCCGAAGAATGTGAAGTCAGGACTTCGAGCTTCATCCGGCGAACAGATCGGCTCGAAAGGGCGGGAGTAGCCGTCTCCGTCTGCGTGTCAAAAGAGTGGCTGTCGTCTGTATGAATGACGGATGGGCTGTCGACAAGCGGTATCGAGAGCGATGCTCCAGTCATATTGAGCTGAGCTTCGGAGGTTTGCGGGGTCGCTTGGGGGGGACTGACGCGATCTGCCTCGACTGGTAAATCCGCTGGACGTAGGTCTGCGCTCCGATTGTCGTCCCCATGAGTTTCGTCTATGACCTCGGCATCGTCGAAGGTTGGCGAATTAATGGTGGCGCTCAGGGTAGGGATAGCAGGAGCCGAAATCGACTGCGCCGTAAAGCTCGGACGCGCATCGTCTGCAGACTTTGGCCTGGAGAATGGACCCTCCATCATGTCGGTCTGGACATGAAACACGACGACAGTTTCATTGACTACGACGTCGGGCTCACTTGACGGCGCTTCTCCCTCGGTAGAGTGGAAAGGATCCTCGATATCTGCGGAATCCTCGATATCTGCGGCGTCCTCGATATCATGGTTCACGTCCGCGACCTGAGGTACGAGTGTCAATCACTCCCTCCTATCACCGACCATGCTTAATGAACGGGAGCCTTACCTCAGGCTGTTTCTCGTCACTTGGTTGGAGGACGTGCGGCGGGAGGGAGATTGAGCGAGTCCCCGGAGACTGACGCGGAGAGAGAGTGATGATCACCGGAGGAGCCGTGAAGTTGGTGCCCTCCGTCGAAGGGCTCGCGATTGAGTCGATGTCAGATTCTTCCTCATCCATCTTCAAGGAAAGAGACAATATCAGCGTGCTGATATGTAAGAGAACGGTAGAGACAGAAATTACATGCTATAGCCATCGTCAGTGCCATTCATTGCAAAGGTGCGACGAGCGTGCACGCACCTCTTGCCGAGCGGCTTCATCAAAGAAGCCGAGTCCACAATCGTAACACTTAGGGTGTTCGAATGATGCTTGGTAGTGATGGGCCAGGGCTGATATCGTCGAGAAGCACTCGTTACAACGAGTACACCAAAGGTCGGGGTGATTTGTACGAATGTGCTGATACGAGTTAAGTGAACATCGGCGAGAAAGGTACAAGCGGAAGCGCACATCTTCCCAAGACAGGCTGTCCGGAAATCCGACGTCAGGGCACTTGTTGCATCTGGGATGGTGCGGCGAGTCGAGGTAGTGCTGCTCCAGCACGGTTGCTGAGCTATACGACGAGTTGCATTGCGCACAACGATAAGAAGGGTGCGCCAAAGCGATATGCTGTAAACAGTTGAGTCTATTAGGCTTCCAATACAAGCGGACGGAGGTCCTTACCGTGTCAAGATCTTCACGAGTGCTGAAATCATGATTACAGGACGAGCACATTGCATGCCCCTTCTCTACGCGATGGGCATTGACGGCGTCCTCGAACATGCGCAGGCCAGGGCAGAAAGCGCAGGTACTTGTCTGATGCACAAGGCGCACATGCTAGGGCACAATGGATCAGGCTTTACTATATTACTTCCAGCCGCCAGGACTCACGTCTGCAAGCGTCCCGGCGTCGCGCGCACCGATACCGCATCTATTGCAGACAGGGTGGACGAGAGACTTGCGATAGTGTTCGGTAAGGTCGTCCTGCCGAGCGAATGGGATATTGCAAAGCGTGCAAGCGAACTTGTACTGAGGGACGACGCTGGCTGCGGGCGCCTGAGGTTTGGGAAAGATCGAGGACGCAGACGACGAGCTCGAGGACGATACGGACAGGACACTAGTCATCGTTGGCGTAGGCCTTGTACCGTGTACGCTGGACCTATGCTGCAATAAGTTAGCAAAGAGGGCAAATATCACGGTTTTGCATACATACCGCAGTCAGAGCGGCATCGTTAAGGAAACCCTCGTTACATGGGGCACAATTCGGATGTGCTTTCAAATCGCGATAATGTTGTTTGAGAGCAGCTGGCGAAGCAAACTCGCGCCTGCAAAGAGTGCAGTAACGGTCTGGCCGGACACTGGGGGGATAAACGGGGACAGCTGAAGCGGCGGGGCGCGGTGATGCAGCTGGAGCCACAGCGGCAGATGTCGACGGTTGGTTCGGGAGAGCAACACCGATGCCGTGGACGTTCTTGTTGTGCTTCGAGATGCAAAGTTTGAGACCCAATGCTATGTGAATATTGAAGATACGTACTTTCAGCAGGGCGGACGCTGAGCCGCAAACCGATTTGCAAGCGGGACAGAAGCGCGCGGCCCAAGGTGCCGTCCGGACGTGCTCCTGATACTGCGACGCTGTCAATGGGCTATGTCCGCAATTGCAGGCAGGGTAGGGACAGATAGGCATGTTGAGCTCAAGTGGACGATGAAGTTATGCGCCTACGGGGAAGATCAGTGCACGGCTCTGACATCTGGAGGTTATGGGTATATATTGTAGTTGGCAATCTCTCGTCCATAAGTCGCGTGTAAAGAAGCATCTGCACCCTCCAACCCCATCTTCACAGGCTCAAAACAAGTAGTCCTTACGAGCAAGAAGAATAGCATTATCAGCTCAGTTTTACATATTGCACGCTTTCTCCGTGGCTGCCCAGACCAGTGCATCTGATACTGAAAGCTTGCAGACTATCTCGGAGATATAGAGAACCCTAGGAGTTCTGAGCGGCAGGCATTGCACGCGGATGTCGCGTTAGAGACACACCTGTTTCAGGATCAGTTCCAAATGGGCGTAGGCAGCAAGGCGGCAGACGCACTTCTCGCAAAGGATGTGTTGGTTCGCACACAGAACGACAGTCGAACACGCGCCTTGACACGCATAGCATCGCAGCCCGTCTGAAATCTGATGTATGGTAACGCCGATCAGTCTATTGAAAGCGATAACGAGGAGGGTGCAGCGTACAGACGAAGCCTGCTTGTCCAACAAGAGCGGTTCCAGTACGCCTTGAATAGCGCGTAAGTCGTCGTAGGTCTGGAGAGACAAGCATGAGTGGTATGACAGGGCGCAAGGGATGCTGGGGTACCATGGGTCGTACGTCCACGCTGGCGCCTGGCGCCATCGGCGTGTTCTGCTTGCCTGGACCTGCCTTATGGACTTCCATAACATGCTGATACCGTTCCGTGAGCTTCGGTGAACAGGGAAACGCTCAGAACACGTACAACTTCGCGCGCACGCAAATCAGGGAAAGACGTATCACAGTGCTCGCACGTAGGATGGCGCGTTGAATCGCGATAATGCTGAACGAGAGCTTTTTCTGACACGTATTTGCGATTGCACAAGTCACAACGATGGGCGCGCTTAAGGTTCGCCTCCGATATGAGTACGGCTGGGTTTTCTGGAGCAGGCTCTTCTGGATGCCTCGTGACAACGTGGTGAGCAAGAACATCGCCGGCCGAAAATGCCTCCTCACAGTACTGGCAACTGGGGTGCAGCACTGAGTCACGATAGTGCTGTTTCAAGGCCTTCTCAGAGGTGTAGGACTTGTTGCAGGGGCCACATTGAAGGTGGCTGGCACCCGAAGGCTGCGATGGAGCGTGGGTAACTTCGGTAACTTCAGGGCTGCTGGGACCGTTGGAAGCAGTATCTTCCTCATGGCCAGCCTCGAGATGCTGTTGATGCTTAACACACGGTATCAGTGCGCAAGATCAGTGGCACACACTGCTTGTAACGAGAGTTTATCCGCGAATCCTTGTCCGCACTCGCAGCGGGGATGCACGAGCGAGTCACGATAGTGCTGGTCTAGGGCGCGTTGCGACTCGTACTTTCGATTGCAGGTGAGACATTGCAGCGAATGCATATTTTTGCAATGCTACATGCGCCGGATCAGTACCTGCTGATAACGGTGCAACGATCTGCGCACCTTTGTGAAGTCCCGCCTATTCTCGAAGCTCAGTTCGCAGAGCGTACAGAAGTCATCTGCAGCCTGCAGAGAATTGATAGCATCCATCGAGAGATGAGTGTTATATGTCGGTATGGCGATGTATCGAACAGTGGCGTTCGTGGGCGCTCAGTCAGAGTTTGGCGAAGGAAGGTCACCCGAATGGGCTACAGACGCCCACATACTCGCATACTGCTTAGCTGGCGGCGATGAGCCGCTTTTGTGTCGCATACCAGCAAGGCAAATGCCCACGACCACTATGTATCTTGCTTGATGAGCGTAGGAGGTGATCGGCGCTCGCAGGTTCGTCGTTGACTGTCGTTGGGCACGACAATGCGCCTCGGCATCGCCCGTGATGTGATGGCCTTTGATGCGTTACCTAAGGGCCAACGGCTCCGGCCCTGGCGCGCTCCTTGCCAACTACCTCCATGTTGTCCTCTCACCCCATCCGCTCTGGCGAATGCCGACTGAGCAGACCTCAGGTCTCACGATGTTGTTGTAGATCGCACGTTGCATCTTCCGTGAACCTCCCGAACAGATGCACAACACCTCCGACTGTAAGGGCGCTTGCGTGTTTGACCTTTACTGGACTGGAATCTGTTCATGCCCTCATATCGCCGCTACCATCACGTCTGCCTTACTCCATTCTGTATTTGCGCCATTTCATCGTCTTTTGGAGTCGCTTTTGGCGTTCTTTGGTTTCGGATCGACGTGATAAACGCGATGACAGCCGCACAGCCTTTGCCCTTGCCAATTGCCATCGTCTGATAGGAAGACTGGACAATGGAAATGTCACGGCAAGGTTACAGCGCGCTAATCTGAGGCCCGAAAGCGCGCCGCATCGAACACTAGTCATATAGCGTGCGAGAACTCTTCGAATACATAAGTAATGTGACAGACCGAGCAGTGTACCACGAGCCCATCTCTTCAAGTCTTCGTCCATGGCATACCGTAGCTTCCCCCAGACTCGCGCGCCTGCGCCTCCTCGCCCCATTCCGGGTCGAAATACTGCTCCAACGGTCGCGACCGCCGCCAGTCCTAACGGTACGATGCGCGCTTCGTTTTCTTACACTCTCTTACTAAAGGCGAGGGGCTAGATCGCGTCTTTAAAGCGGTCGTCAAGAGCATTGAGAACGCGCAGTCGGTAATGGCGAAGAACAAGGCTGGCCTGGATAAGACTCTCACCAACAAAGAATCCCGAAACAAGATCATCAGCAAAGCCAGCGGCGTCGTCAATGCCTTGCTTGACCCTGCGCATCAGGTCGCGAACTTACTCGACGGCGTCGGCGGCATGTTTCCGCCATGCAAGGTCGTGAGCAACACGCTGGCGGTACGTATTCCGGTAGACATGGCACTGTTACGTCGCGCTCATATGGACATACAGGCTATCGTCGAGCTCGAACAGAATCGCAGAGACAATGACGTGAGAGTCGTGGTCATTCACCTTGAGTTTGTAGGTGCATTTTCCACCTCATCCGCTCTCGCTATTGACGTGACTATCAGTCCACTCTTCTCGCCACGCTTGGAAGTCTGGAACCTGGTTTTGCGCGAGTGCAGAGCCTCGTTCAGCCGCTGGGACAGATTCTCGACGGCATCGACCAACTTATGAAAGAATTCGGTGAATTTAGCGAGTGCGTCAAGAATTTTCATTCGGCCGAAGCCGTAGCTGACATGCAATTAGACGTTTCTACAATTCCAGCGTCTTCAAGTCCAGGATCCGTCATCTTCTCTTCGCGAGTTCGAACAAGTCGTCTCTGTCCGACTTCCGCGCGAAGATCGACGGTTTCAGGGCACAGCTGTCGCATCTGCTCTCCCAGCAAGCAGTTCTGATCTTGGCTACTCACACTCGCGCTCTCGAGTCTATTGAGAGGAAGCTCACTCCGTTCTCGCGATACTACTCGTCTTTGACCACAGACGATGAGCTGAGTGCCGAGACATTCGTAGCGGAAAACGGTGGAGAGGAGCGCGTGCAGACGGTGCGCATGCATATACCCTAACAGGCTTGGCTTGACTGGGCGATTATCAGGATGACTATCTGCTCGACGAGTTTGTTCGACGCTTCGGCGAGTCACTCTCTCCTGGGCTCAAGAAGATCGTCCAAGAGTCTATCGACGACTCATATCGCCAGAGCCAGTACGTTGATCGTTGAGACTTCCGTGATCGCGGTGTTCTGATCTGTCGTAGGGCGACGTTCCTGCTCAAATTCAAGTTTGCGCTCGAGTCGAAGATCGACGACTCACAGGAGGCGATTCTACTTGAGGTTCGTCTGAGCTTTCGTAATGCATGACCCTCGCGACTCACACATTATCCAGCTGAAGTCTGGCCCTCACGAAGCTATCACGGACCCCGATATGAAGGCGATCTGGAAGGAGATCGTGCGTGTCCGCACTCTTCCCATTGTTCAGTGCTCATCTCGCACATCCAGTCAGGGAAAGAGTCCAGCATCAAGCGTCGCCGCTTCATTGACGGTATGTCATTCTGGCTTGATCGCTCGCGGGGTCCTTGCTGAAACGAAGACAGGCATGATCTACTTCTTCAACCTCCAGGTACTTCGGTTTCTTTGAAGAGCGCAGACGTAGTAATATTGACTACGATCTTAGTTCAAACGGTACCGTGCCGAGCATGGCAAAGCCGACCGCCCCGATGCGTGGACCAAGCGTATCATTAGCAAGGTCCCTTGTAAGTACTTCTTGCTCGCCATCTATGTAATATTGTCGCTCATGAGTCTCGGTCCATTCTAGATCACGCAGGTACGCCTTCATAGCGGTTGCTTGTCCTCATTTACTGACGCTATTGTTATAGCCATAGGTGATGCCATCGACGATGGTGAGCCCGCAAGATCTCAGGGTCCAAAGACTTGCATAGATACTGACTACTTTGCAGATGCCAGCGGGTACATATCGGTCGGTGAAGTACAAGAGTTCATGCATCTCAAGCCGCCCAAGTGGACGACTCCTGAGTACATTGCATAGTACGCCTACATGCGCTCAAACTATCTCTTGTGACCTGACTCTCCTCCGTGGTTGGGCCTTTGGTTGGGATGCCGACAACGGATATTACAACGAGCAGGTCAACAAGATCCTCAACCAATTGCAGAAGATCAGCGACGAAGATGGCGCCAATGCGGAGTCCATCCACCACTACCTATCCGAGGTTAAGGACAAGGTCATTGCTATCGTAAGTGTAGTCGTTTTTACAAGGTCGCTACAGTCTAACGTCCGTTGCCAGACCAACTCCATCTATGTGCTCAACACCCTTGAGCCAACTCTCGAGCCCAAGATGAACGAGCTCCGCCGTCAGTGGCGTGAGATTACCGAGAAGCAGATCAAGCAGCGTCTGAAGACCGTCAACTACAAGTTCGAGGAGTCGACTTTCACCGCCATCGCTGGCAGTCAGCGCGTCGAGTCGGTACGCACTTGAATTCGCTGAATCCGGTGCCAGGGCTCAACTGCCCACAGACGTTCTTCCCCTTTGTCTACTTGCTTCTTCTTCGTCATCACGCCCTCCTCACCAAAGGTGAAACGTCAGTGGAGACCACGGAGGAGGCCATTCATGCGGTCAACATACTTCTTGATGTTGTCGACTCGCGCGTGGCCGAGCTCAAGGCCATCTGGCGTCGTCAGCGCATTGATCTCGAGATCCAAGTACGCTACTACGCAAACGGAATGTTCGAGGATTACTACAAGGTACACTTTATCTGTGTCCGGCATGTTCGTTCCCTGCTCAACTCTATATCTGCAGAAGTACCTCAAGGACAACTTGGACCGTCAGGAACTATCTCTCCCAGTGACTGAAGACTGGGACGAAGACGACGAATGGTCTTCTGAGGAGGAAGGCGGAGAGCTAGCCGACCCTGACGGCGCACCTCTACAAGGTGGCCAATCTGATGTCGGGGAGGAACCGGCATCGCCAAAGCCTACTACGAGGGCTGTCGCGCAGCCTGACGATGACGAACCCGAATCAGGCGGACCTCAGACCGACGAAGAAGAGGGTCAGGCCGGTCAGGCGTACGGCCGGCAGCAGCATGCCTATGATCGTGGGAATGACGATGATGAAGACGATGGCCAAGGAGGCTATGGGCGCACGCGTGGTGGATACGGACAAGGAGGCGACGACGACGAAGATGATGAGGGCGGGCAGTATCCGGCGGCTGACGACGAGGATAATGATGCTGAGGATAACTATGGACGCGGGCAATCTCGCCGCCAGGGAGGTTACAGCTACGACGAGGACGAGTAGACTATCGTATGCAGGGCCTCTTCACTACCTCCAGCTCCGCCACTTTCCAATTGTTGCAAGTCCTCCAGGGTATGAAAGCTATTTGTAGACCGTGTCTCGTAGTTCCCTCCGCTCTCACAATGTCCGTTCACCTGTACCATCGTGTCTTGTAGTTCACAGATCCATCTTACGAGTCATCATCGCACTAGGCGTGCTTTCGGCAGCATTGCTCCTATTGAAATATGAAAGTTCACGGTACGAGTAATAACAGGCAGGCAGCGCGAGGCTAATTAAAGTAAAGAGCAAAAAAAACCCCCCCGTAAGAATTCAAGACCACCCCGTTCTGTTTAGATAGTTGTCCATATGATATGTAAAAGAGTCGCCGTGGTAACCGATGAGCAAGATTCAATCAACTTGCCGAGGTCGCTGCTGGAAAGAGCTCTCCTTCAACTTGACAGACAGTGCCATCTGTCGGCAGCGTTGCGTCGGCGAAGTAACTCGCAACCACGGAGGTGGTGCAGTTGGAGGTTGCTGACATTGAAATATGCTGCGAGCAAAAGTCAAGGACTGCGTTAAGCATCGGAACTGTAAGAGACTTACACCAGTCGAGTTCTGTGTCAAGAGAGCCGAGCCTGGAAAGAGGGAGGATGTCGCCACTGCTCCAGCGTAAGGCGTTGCAGGGTCTAACATTGATGTCAGTACGCGCAAAAAAGAAACTCAACAACAGACATACCGATGGTATTTCCGACGAATAAGATTGGGACGCTGGTGTTGCCACCGATCGAGCGGGATGGAACACGGCCGCTGGCAGGTACTGGCCAAGACCTAATACACGACATCAGTACATATATGCAGAATGGCCGCACCAAGATCAAGAGACACATACTGGCAGCGCATAATCAGACCAAAGTAGACGTCTGCGTATTCACTGACATCGGTAGCGGCGTCGTACTGGCTCTGCCACTCGGATACACTGGAGTTCTGGACAGGGGCATCATTGCAGGCCACAGTAAGCAGAGCATCAATGGTGTTCTCGGGGTTTGACGAGCTAGCACAGTCGCAGGAGAAGGAGCTCGTAGTACCAGCAAATTCGAAGAAGGCGGTCCCATTTCCCTGGCTAAGGAGAGCAAGGCCCTGAGCGAGAACCGGGAATAACTGGTACGGCGAGTAGACCACATTGCGGATGAGGTTCCTCAGCATGCCGTAGTCGACGACACCAAAGGATGTTTCGCTGATAAGGGCGGGGACCGGAGCAACTTTCAGAGACTCGTAAAGTGCATCGAGGTTGGCGGAGATCTGTTTCGGGGATGAGTCATAGAAGGCGCACAGCTCGGGTCCAGCGTCATAGCAAGCCTGGAAGAAGACATCGACAGCTTTATCGGTGGCGAGGAGGTTGCTTGTCACGTTCCCTATGATGAAGGGTGAACAGGGGCTTCATAAGCGAGCCCTCAAACGGCTAACCTGCGTAATATGCCTCCGCATCCGCAACGCCATCCAGCACCATGCGCTCAATCTTGTCGGGATAGATGCTGGCTACGGTCGCTCCTAGTACGGTTCCATAGCTATCAAGCTATTAGACATAGTCAGAGCGAATCCAACAGTGGTGTAACTCACGAAACGCCATAGTAGTTCAGCTTTTCCCGCCCATGAGCCTTGACAATCTGCATCACGTCCTCCGCAGTGTAGGGTGTGTTGATGAAAGGAAGATAATCCGCGCCGGACTGGCCGTATGCCGCGTTGCTGACCTCAGATTTTGCCAGGGTAAGGCCGACGTTTCCCGGGATACTGAGGGGTGGAAGAGCGCCGAACAGAGTGCCCTCTCCCCAGATAGCAGCCTGAAGCTGAGATGGAATGCGCTGTGCTTGCGGTGTCGACCGACCCACACCTTGTTTGTACTGTCAGATCCCCTGTTACGCTTCATGGAGTTAGACGCGGGCAACTTACCACGAGGATCGAAGCTAACGAGGTCATAAACATCGCCAATGCGTTCCAAGAGTTGACTAGCTGTCTCCGTCAAGAGAGCCTCGATGCCGCTACGTGTGCATGGTCAGATCACAGAACTATCTGAAGCATGAAGAGGGCGTACCTCTGTCCCGGACCTCCTGGATTGAAGAGCATAGGTCCACGATAAGCGTCCGATCCGTTCAAACCGTACGGTGATGGTATCCTGATCAGCGCGATGGCCGCTGTTGCATTGGTATTCGATATGTTGTACCAGTCAAGGGGAACCTGCGAGGCACCCCATCAGCAGAATTTCGGCCAAGCGACAGAATTTGACTAACCTCCAAACGCGCGCACTGATAAATATCTGCGACAGAGGCGTAACATGAAGTCCAATTTAGTTCAGTCGAAGGGGTAATCTGCACGGGCGTCAGCATTGCACTGAAGATTATCGAGGACGCAAGTGGCGTACACTTGACCAATCGAACTCGTCGTAACATGTTTGGGCATTGCCCTGCGCGAAAAGGGAAAGAACAAAAGGTAGTAATGGAAGAAGAGATAACATGGCAAAATAAAGAGTCGGGAGAAAGAGAGAGAACGCTCTTTAGCTGCTCCTGGACACATCCTTCTTATACAGTGTTTGGATAGAGTAGGCCAATTAATGCGCAGCCACAATATTGATCGCGGCTACGAGACCCGCAAGGATCATTGCTTGTTGGCTATCCCACCGTTTGCTGAGCCTGCTAATTGGCCCACTGCCTGGTACTTCCTGCTCATTGAAGATACGTCCAGAGACAGGTGAACGGAGCAATAATAGCTGAATAGACCAACGCAGCATATTGATTGTGATTTATAGCTGGTACCCCAGCGTGCTAGCGAGGCTGGCTAGCCTGCGTCGCTGGCTGTGGACGCTGTGCGGAACACTAATTCCGAACGCAGCCGAGACCTCGCAAGGCGGGGTTGGAATATATGATACCAGTCGGTCTTCCGTGTAGATTCGGCAAATAGTGCTGACAACGATCGGGAGACCGCTATAGAGTCGTAAGCATTATGAACAGAGCCGCCTTGATCGGCCAGGTCTATGCAGGGCCACAAGCAGGCCACCAGCAATTGCCGCGCGCGCAGTCAGACTAATTCATGTAGTTGTCGACGGTGTCGACGATTGCAACGCATCTTGATGAGAGAGTAGTGCACAGCTGTTGGGAGCTCGCCAATATGGCGTACATCTGAAGTATAGAGCCAGTCCTGACTCCATCGTCTGAGAGATGGTGGGCGTACACGTTCAGACGGGACAGGCGCGCAAACGCGGTTTAGGAACCCGGGTTGATCCGATCATACTCGGGGTAGATTAAACAACATGAGATGAAGCAGAGCAAAGAGATGATATTCAAGACAGCATAGCAATTACAGATGCCCGAGGAGACACGAGGCCCAGTGCGGTACATACAATACAACAACAACGTCTAAGAGATACACTTTTATTTGCGATACGAGCATCATCTACTGCGACTCGTGGTACTTCTTCCATACCGTCTTCGCGACAGGCTCGCGCGGCACACGGCGGTCAGTCCAGTGCATGAACTGTGCGTACGCCTGCTCAAGCAGCACCTCGACGCCGAGCACCGGCTTCCACGTCGGCTGCGTGCGAGCTAGGCGGAGCAAAGGCGTCTGAGCGGGCTTGTAAGCCATGTCAACGACGACACCGCCCTCAGGGCGGAACAGCACTGAGGGGAGAACGATGCGGGTGTCTGTAGCATGTGTCGCGCCGTCGTCGAGCTTCGTCGCCTCGGCCGGGACGGTGCCAACGACAACACTGGGTGCCTCTCCGGGCCACTCGCCGAGCTTCTCGAGCAGGATGACCTTCGCGCCCGGGATAGCGTCGATGAGGGTCTCGGCACGGCCGCGCGAGCGGTTGTACAAGTAGATGCGCTCGGCGCCCATAGCGTGCAGAGTGTAGATAGCAGCACGGGCGGTACCGCCAGCGCCGATGATGAGGGCGGTATGCACGGTACGAACAGCGGGCGGGAGGCGGGCGTGGATGACGGCGCGGATTCCGAGCCAGTCCGTGTTGTCGCCCTTCAGGCCGCGCGAGCCGTCAGCGAGAGTGACGGGGTAGATGGTGTTGACAGCGCCAATGATCTGCGCAGTGTGCGAGAGTTCCTGGAGGAAAGGCATGATCTCGCGCTTGTATGGGATCGTCACGCTAGCACCGCCGAAGTCAGGACGCGCGAGGGCAGCCTTGACGCGCTCGTCGAGCTCGTCCGTTGCGATGACCTCGTAGTGGTGAGGCATGCCGAGCAGTTCAAACGCCGTGTTGTGAATCGTCGGACTCATGCTGTGGGTGATGTTTCCGAAGAGAAAAAACCGCTTGGGCGGAACGCAGCCCATGAGCGCGAGCGAGCGCTGGATCTCGTTGAACGTCATCTGGCCCGGCGCGGCCTTGAACGGCATAAGCGGATGCGTGATGGGCGAGAAGACCTTGTTGAGTGTGCGCGAGAGCTGACCAGCGACGCCCATGTTGATCGCGAGGAAGGGCTTGGCTCCAGGAGTCGCAGTCTTCTTGTCGACGAAGGCGTTGAGCGCGAGGTTGTCTTCCAGCGTGCGCGCCAGACCGACGATCTTGATGATGTCGCCGATGCTGTCGCAGACCTGGTAGACTGCCTCAGGCTCGGGGCCTGTCCAGCTCATCTTCCCGTGAACGTCGTGATGGCTTGCGAGGATGACAGTAGCGCCCTTGTTCTTGAGCAGCTGCGCGATGCGGTCCTTCGGCCAGGTGATCTCAACGTCCAGGTACTCGACACCAAGGCGAAGACCGAGCTCCATTAACTCAAACGCCTCATCGATAGCGGCGTCAGGATGCGAGCCGATCTGAGAGACGGAACGGATGGTGTAGACGATGGGCAAGCTGCTCTCACGGCGGAGCGCAGCGACCTGGTCGCGGACGTAGTCGAGCGGTGGGAAGCCGTGCTTGACGCCCTTCTCGACCTGCTCGCGCGTGCGGAGGAGATCAACACGGAGCTCGAAGGCGTCCGCACCCGTGGCGAGCTCGTCAAGGCGATGGAGGTACGGCCGGATGTCCGGGAACGTGAGCGAGAGGAAGTAGGAGCGCTTGCCAGCGAGCACATTCGGCGCGAGGTTCGGTGCCGTGCCAGTGATTTGCCCGAAGAAGCGCGTAACCTCCTCACGGACCGAGCGCGGCGGTTGCGGCGGCATAGTAACACCGTCGGACAGGATGGCGTCACCAGCCTCGAGCTGAGGACCGTCGAGCAATGGGAAACCAGTCCTGTTGATGAACTCGTGGGTGCGCACATCCGCGAACCAGGGTGCACGGCGCGCCCAAACGTCGCGAATAGGCTCTCCGAAGGCCGGGCGGGAGGCCTCACCACCGAGGTAGAGTGCGATCTCGTCGATGTGACGCATGATGTGCACGACGGGTCCGCGGGCACCGTAAGCCTTGAGCACATCGCGAGCTTCGGGCGTCTCCACGATACCACCTCCGAGGGACAAAACCGTGCGTTTGGGGTATTCCTGGATGAGCTCCTTGAGGATCTCGAGCTCGCCATCGCGGAACGCCTTCCAACCCTTCTCGTGCACAAACGTCTTGATCTGCATACCGTAGCGTTCCTCGAAGACGAGGTCGGCGTCGATGCATGGCCAGTTTAGCGTTGAAGCAGAGAGCTTGCCGATGTACGACTTTCCGCCACCGCGCATACCAATGATGACGACGGACGCTTCGGGATCGCGAGAGGTGGAGGACTGCGCACTTGCACCATCGAGCTCAACACCCTCGACCTTGAGGCCGATCTGCAAACGATGGTCAATGGGATATTCAAGATACTATTTGTGAGTGAAGCGTACCTTGTTCTCGAGATCATCCCACCAGTTGGGCCACGTCTTCTCGACGCAGCGTTTCTCCTCAAGGATGGTGCCACCAATAACCGTACCAAGTACCGAGAACGCCATCGCAACACGGTGATCGTCGTAGGTGTGCACCTTGACGCCCTCCTTGAGCGAGTCGATCGGCTTGCCGTAGATCTCGAGACCATCGTCAAGCTCCTTGGTCTCAACGCCGAACTTGGCTACGCATAGAGTTAGTACACGTTCGATAGAGTCATACCAGTAGCGAACATACCAAGCTCATCAATCATGGCGCGAATGCGGTTGCACTCCTTGACGCGCTGGTTCGCAATACCAATGATACGCGTCGCCGGCCTGCTCTCGCCCTCAAGCTCGCGCCCCGCCTCGCACGGGAGCGTCGCAACAGCAGCGAGCGCCGTCGCCGTCAAGAAAGCATCCGTCATGGGCTCCATGTCGACAAGCCCGAGCGTCTTGAGCTGTCCGCGCGGCGGACCCGTAACAGTCGTCTCGTTGTCCGTCTGCGTAACCTCGCAGCCCATATGCTTGAGCACGTCTACGGCGAAGCGCGCGTCGCCCTGCAGGCTTGCAGCGCCAATGTTCTCGACGGTGCAGGTTGTGCCGGTGATAGCGGCGACAGCCAGCGGGTAGGTGGCAGATGAAGCGTCGCTCTCGATAGCGTAGGCGGATGGGTTGGTGTACGTGCCCTTGGGGATCTTGTAGGTGTCCTCGCCATCGACCTTCTCAACGTTGATACCGAAGGTGCGCATCATCGCGATGGTCATGTCGATGTATGGCTGGGAGATGACCTGGCCGCCGGTAAGCGCGAGCGTGACGGGCTCGGCAGCGTACGGGGCGCAGAGCAGGATACTGGAAACGTATTGGCTGGAGACGCTCGCGGCGAGCTCAATGCGGCCGCCCTTAAGACCGTTCGGCGCGATGGAGAGTGGGAGGCAGCCCTCACCCTCGAGATAGTCGACAGCAGTACCGTTGGTGCGAAGGGACTCAACGAGCGGGCCGATCGGGCGTTGCTTCATGCGCGCATTGCCAGTGACGACAGTACGCTCGCCCGAGCCTTCGCCGGCGGAGGCGAGAGCGCAGACAGTAGTGAGGAAGCGTGCGGCGGTGCCAGCGTTCTGGAGGTAGAGCTCCTTGCCCGCCGGCGGAACCGTGAGAGCGCCGCTACCACCGTGGACCACGAGCGTCTCGCCTCCATCTTCCCATTCGAAAGTCGCGCCCTGCGCTTGATGAGCAGCTGTAGACAGTAATATAGATGCTTGAATCTCACCTTCAAGTCCTGGAGGGCAGCCATCATGACACCAGTGTCGTCCGAGATGAGCATATTGGTAAGACGGCAAGTGCCCGAGCCGAGCGCAGCGAGTACGAACGCGCGGTTGGAGATGGACTTCGAGCCGGGCGTGGCCATACGAATGGGATTCTTCGTAGGCGTACCGGGGATGACGCGGCACGACTCGGCGAGTACCTTCGAGATGACACCGTCCTCGACGACGGAAGCCTTCTCCTCAGCGGTCTTGCCGATGCTGGCGAGAAGCACAATCTTCTTATGCGGGCCGGAGTTCTTCTTGTCGATGCGCATGATATCAAGCAGGCGCTGAATCGATAGAAGGCGGGAAGCGGGCAGACGCGCGATGCGCGGGTCCTTGACGCTGACGGGGAGGTTGTAGCTCTTGAGGCAACGCGCGATACGGCCGACGCCGACCTGTCCGAGCTTGCCGAGGGAGCGGGAGACTTCGGCTTCAAGAACCATACCGATGGCAACACACTCGCCGTGGAGGATGGCGGGCGTGAGAATGGCCTCGATAGCATGGCCGATGGTGTGCCCGAAGTTGACAAGGTTGCGAAGGCCCGTCTCGCGCTCGTCAATGGTGACAATGTGCGCTTTGACGCCAATAGAGCCGGCGATAACGTGCAGAAGGAGACCCTGCGACTCGCTACGCGTCGCGAGTGTGCGTCCAGCGTAGTTCATGGAGGGTGCTTGGATGGCGGCGAAGATCTCAGTGGCGCGAGCCTCGAGCATGGCAAAGTCGTCGGCTTTCCAGATAGCGGCGGTCTGGCTTGAGATCAGCATTAAGACAAGTAATACCGGAAATGCGATATACCTTGACAACTTCCGCCATACCGTTGGAGAACTCGCGCACCGGCAGAGTCTCAAGGAATGCGGCGTCAATGAAGACGTATTCGGGTTGCCAGAAGGCGCCAATCAGGTTCTTGCCGTTAGGCGTGTCAATTGCGGTTTTTCCGCCGACGGAAGAGTCGACCATGGCAAGAAGCGTCGTCGGGATTTGCACAAACCGAACGCCGCGCATGCTAGCAAAGTCCGATCAGCGAAACGCGTCCCACAAACCAATAGAAGTCAAATCATGTGACCGCGATCAGCCCCGCATGAAACTTCGCGCACTGCGAACGAAACGCAGCTGGCAGCGATGTACAGATGCAATAGAGTCGGCGGTGCATGCGCAGAGGGCAGAGACAGATGCGGCGTTGATCTGTTACGAACGTGTACTCACAAAGTTGCTGCGACGAAGCCTGTGAGATCGCCAATAACACCGCCGCCGAGAGCGAGAATGACCGTGTCGCGCGTGCAGTGGTTTGCGAGCAGGTAGTCCTCGATCTCAGCCTTGCCTTCACGGCTCTTGGAGGTCTCGCCAGGAGGGATAATGTGTGTCAAGAAGCGGGATTTGGAGTCTAGCCTGGTGATGGCGGCATCGAACTCGGATTGGAAGGCGGTAAGGTGAAGGCGGGCGATGTTGGTGTCGGTGATGAGTACATAGGTTGAGGCGGGCAGAGTCGTCAAGACCGTGTCGGCGATGTAGGGAATGAGATGGAAACCGCAGTGGATGATCTCCTTGCCGAGGCAGGAGACTTTAGTGACCTCCGTCTCCGTCGCCATAGTCTAAAGGAAAGGAAATAATCAAATGGAGTGAAGAGGGAGATGGAGGGGTAAGGTTCGCTTGAGCCGCCCAAGTACGAATACTTTATGTGCGGGCAGTGTGAGAAGGAGTACGTTGATGATCGTGGCCGGAGATCCCACAGCTAACGCGCAGGAGATTTACAGCAACCCGACTGCGAACTTGACTCGTCGGCGTTCGCGAGAAGGTCATCGGGGGAATCGGTCCGATCCGGGATTATCCCACAAGGGGCGCCCGCCTCGAACTTGTCCGCCGCAGAGCGCCGTCGTGACGTTTCGCTGTTCCGTACATTTGTCGAGGCGTTGATTAGCCAGTGAGGTTCGAGAGCAAGCCGAACGACGACAAAGCCCGCGGTTGATCTCGTTAGGCCCTATCGGAGCCTTCCGGCACATCAAAGCCTTCAAAATTACTTATCCGCGGCCACTCACTTCTCCGCATCCCCTCGCCCACCATGAGTTCCTCCCTCCGTGCGTATTATTTCAAACGGGCGCTTTGTTTGCTCTGTTCGCTGACATTTCTGTACAGTCCGCCAGACGGCGTCACGCGCGCTCTCCCAGACGCGCGCACGGCCGCTGCAGCTGGTCCGCCGACAGGTCCAGGCGCTGACCAGGCATTCTTCAACCAGCCCTGCTTCGGCCTCGGCCTCGGACGCAGCAAGTCAACACTTCTCGTGTTCCCCTCACGTACGCTCACATACTCCCGTAGACGCCCATACCACCGCCCCCGCCTGCGCCCAAGGGCTCCCGATGGGCAAGGTTCCAGCGCAACGTCGGCCGCGTCACACTCGTCACCATCGTCGTCTCCGGCGGTACCTTCTACTACATCACCCAGAAGGACCGTGCGCCTGGCGCACAGCTGCCGTATGACCCGAGCAAGAAGAACATTGTTGTTGTGGGCTCTGGCTGGGGTGCGACGTCGTTCTTGAAGAGTATCGACAACACCGAGTACAACGTCGTGCGTGCTTTATCTCCGCAGATGAACTGTCCATTTGTCTAATGTTCAACTACGCAGATTGTTGTATCTCCCCGCAACTTCTTCCTCTTCACGCCCCTCCTCCCCTCCGTCGCAGCCGGAACACTTTCCTCGCAATCCGTCTTGCAACGTCAGTGATGAAGCGTGCCCCGCAACATGTCCGCATTTTCTGACTCCCATTTAGCTACCCGTTATGTGACGCGCCACAAGCCGCGCCAGGTAACTGTCATTGAGGCAGAAGTCAAGAAGGTCGACGTGCGTAGCCTATACCTTACTTTTGACGTGCGACGAGCTAACATCCCTGCAGCCGGACAACAAGACGATCACCTTTGCAGGTAAGTTGACGTCACCGTCTTCTTTTCCGTGCCTCCGCGCGCGCTTCTTCCAACTATCCGCGTGACATCCCACATCTAATCTCCGTATCCCACAGACGAGTCCGAAGTCAGAGGCGCAATCTCCAGCACGACCATCGGCTATGACTATCTCGTCTACGCCGTCGGCGCTGAGACCCAAACGTTCGGTATCCCCGGTGTCAAGGAGAATGCTGTCTTCATGAAGGAGATTCAAGACGCCGAGGCCATGCGCAGGCGTTGGATGGACTGCATCGAGACTGCCGCCTTCCCCGGCCAGTCCCCCGAGGAGATCGACCGTCTGCTGCACATGGTCGTCGTCGGTGGTGGCCCCACTGGTATTGAAGTTGCCGGCGAGATTCACGATTTCCTTGTCGAGGATCTAAAGGCGTGGTATCCCGAGCTTGCGGACCGCGTGCGCATCACCCTCGTCGAGGCGCTCCCCTCCGTGCTGCCTATGTTCTCCAAAAAGCTCATCGAGTACACGCTCAGCTCGTTCAAGGAGCAGAAGATCGATGTCCTCACCAATACGATGGTCAAGGAGATCAAGCCCGGCAGCGTCGTACTCCAGATGCCTGACAAGAGCGTCAAGGATGAGCCCGTTGGTCTTGTCGTTTGGGCCGGTGGCAACAAGCCTCGTCAAATCTCCGTTGAGCTTATGAACCGCTATAAGGAGGCGCAGACGAACAGGCGCGGTATCGTCATTGATGACCACCTGCGCATGGTCGGTCCTCAAGACGGCAGCATCTTCGCTCTCGGCGACTGCACGAGCTCTGGCTACGCCCCGACGGCGCAGGTTGCGAGCCAACAGGGCGCCTACCTCGCCCGTGTCTTCGCTCAGCTCCACAAGCGCGACCAGATCGCTGCTCAGCTCATCGAGGGTTCTCTTGACGAGCGTGCGGTGAAGCAGGCGAAGTCGAAGCTCGAGAAGGCCGAGCAACTCCGTCCGTTCCATTACTCGCACCAGGGCTCGCTCGCGTATATCGGCCACGACCGTGCGATCGCGGATGTTAGCATCTGGAACAACATGGTTTCGTCGGGTGGTACCGCGACGTTCTTGTTCTGGCGTAGCGCATATATCAGCACGCTGTTCTCGCTCCGTAACCGCTTCCTTGTCGCCAACGACTGGCTCAAGTGCAAGCTCTTTGGCCGGTGCGTGGTTTCGCCCCACTATTTGACTTACTGGTACTGACGTCTATATAGTGATCTCGTCCGCGACTAAGCATTCCCAGGTCGTAATCTGTGGCATACGGACATTCATGCTTTCTTGGTTCCTTTAATCCTTACGATCTTTTCTGCGGTTTCGGAATAGACAGACTGCCATAGAGTTATCTCCCTTCCCCAGACCGTAGCTTACAGCAACCCTTAACGAGCGCTATACCTACTACTTTTACCCTACCGTAAACCCCCTTACCCAACCCTTACCCTTTGCTATCTATCAACGAAGCGCAGAGTCCGCGCGCGCGCATTGCGCAAAACATGACAGCGGGTTGACTCGGGCAACTTCATTTTGTCGCTGCGAGAATATGAGAGGTGCTATTGTACTGCCCGCAACTGTGGGTACATTGGGACATTGGCCGACTTAATGACTCGCGCAACTCGTTTCGAGCCCTCTCCCCGCATCATATCATGTGACCGCGTTTTGACGCGTTCGTACTGCGCCCGCCGCCGACGCGTCTTGCTTCCCGACCACGAACAACTCGCGACACTGACAAACCCGGCAGAGCGGGATGACCGATACGGGCGCCTCCTCACAACGTATTGCATCAAGTACGCTCACCATCTCAATACAACACTATATGAAGTAAGTAATCGCTCACCACGGTCAGGTTCGTCAAAGAAGCGCCGCGCGCCTACGGATCCGGAGGTCGGCGTTGTTGAAGACCAGGACGCTCCGCCGAAGAAATTGGCCAAACGTGAGTACCTCTGCTACTGGTAACTGCGCTCTGTACGCGTAATATGTCAGACGACTGCATTGCTTGGACAACCCACGCTCTGAGACCGTTATCAGCATCCCAACATTCCGCGTGCTTTCCTATTCGGACTTAATGCTTGCTTATCGGAGAGTTCTGTGGTGCTTACGCATCTTTTGACACAGTTGCTCCTATTTTTGCTACTCCCGCAGAGAAGAACGCTAAACCCGAGATGCTCCCGGGCGTGTTTCGATGGCTCAAGCCTATGGGCGCTAAACGGACTTGTCTGTTCGGACTGCACCTCGACCCACTAGCGTCAGTAACTGCCCCGGCATCTGTGCGCATCGCAGCCTTCGATCTTGACGGAACTCTCATCGTGTCGCCGTTTGATAAGACGAAAGGGAAGGCGAAGCGCAAGGGTGGGGGTGGGGCGTTGAGTGGTTCTGGCGGGTTTGAGTGGTGGAAAGATGTGGTACCGAAGAAGCTGGAGGAAGTGAAGGAGCAAGGGTACGCTGTCATTCTGCTCAGAAGAATACTACCAGCTGATATATGCGTGAAGATACGTTATTGCGCTAATCTCGAATCAGAAAGTGACCGGCAAGAACATGGACAAGTTCAAGGAGCGGCTACCACTCATTACTAGAAAGGTACGCTATCGGCCTTTTCTGTGACCCTCTTCAAGATATTCAACGCGGAGATGAAGATACCCAAGATACCCTTCTTCGCTTTTGCAGCGACTGCCGCGGATGAGTTCCGCAAGCCCATGCCCGGCATGTGGCTCGGGCTTGAACGTCTGTTGTCCACGCGTGGACTGTCAATAGGTCGACTACACGATCTCTCATCTTAGAAGCACATCGCTCATTACTTTTACAGACAAGGAGGACTCGTTCTTCGTCGGCGATGCCGCTGGACGTGCGGATGACTTCGCCAGTACCGATCGCAAACTCGCCTTGAACATTGGCATACCGTTCTACACGCCTGAGGTACCTCCTTCATCTATCTTATCATATTGTCTATTGAGGATACTTGCCTTGTGCAGCGTTACTTTCTGAACAGCGGTCCAACAGAAGCAGAACTTCCGCCATTAACGGGTTTCCGTCCACCGTCTGCATCCGAACAACCAGCATCTGAAGCTGAGCGTGTCTCCGAGGCCGAACTCCCCATCACACGAACCGATCAGGAGGTTGTCATTTTCGTCGGCCCGCCGTGCGTGGGCAAGAGCACCTTCTACCGTACTCGGTTCAAGGATGCTGGATACGTGCACATCAATCAGGATACACTCAAGACGCGGCCGAAATGCTTGAAGGCGACCGAGGAGGCTTTGGAGAAAGGCTTGAGCTGTGTAGTTGGTAAGGGTTTAACACGGGTATCTCACTATCGTGAGCTGATGAACCCCCAAGACAATACCAATCGCGACGCAGCAACACGGAAGAACTACACCGCCCTAGCAAAGAAGGCGGGCGTGCCTATACGGTTAGTTTATCTCACGAAAGTTGCACGCCTTCACCGTCTCATAGATGTCTTCAGATGTTTTGTATTTGACGCGTCAACTGAGCTCGCATGGCACAACAATCTATATCGCGCCTTCATCGAACCTACGCTCAACTGTGCTCAGCCGGATGCCTCTCAGCCTTCCGCCTCTAAGTCGGACCAATCAGCTGGCTCGAGGAAGGCAGCAGAGGCGACGCGTGATCTTGTGCCTTATATCGCGTTTACGGGCTTCCAGAGCGCGTACGAAGCACCGCAACTGGATGAAGGCTTTGTGGAGATGCGCATTGTGCGGTGGCGGTTTGAAGGTGGCGCGGTTGAACGGAAGGCGTGGGAGATGTGGCTACAAATCAGCGGGAAATGAGGGTACAGTCAAGATCATTCATCTTTGTATTATATGCTTGTCAGATACCTAACGGACCTCTACATATGGAGCACTCTAATGTATCCTGCGCTCTCAGGAGAAGCATCGTCGTCGATGCATGGCACTAATGATCATTGCTTGTTTTGATAACTTATTACAGGAAGTAGCATTACAGGAAGTAGCCCAGAACGTCGAACGACCGAGCAGGCTCTACGTTCACAACGATGTTATACGACCGTCATAGCAGTTTGGAAAGATAGTACATCCGGATCATAGGAGGAACGTTAGGTATGGTCTTTGTTGAGAACCTCCGCTTCACAAAGTGCGGCTATAAAGGCGCGCAGATTATCGCTCCTCTCCGTGTACGCAGTCTGATTCCTGACCAGATAGTTGCAATCCCCTAAGAGACCTTCAAAGGTGGCACGTAGCCTACACTGCGCTGAGGTGGCGCGCCAGAGGCGCAGCTCGAAGTCATCATATGCCGGGTGCCCCGAGTCCATCTCGTCCCATACACTTGTGACAGCAGCCACATGTGCAGCAATTTCTGCTTTGAAAGTCTCCTCGGTGATATAGCTGAGCTCCCTCGCATTCGAACGCGGATTGTCGCGAAGGATACAGGACAACGTGCACAGGAGATCGACTCCCAGAGGAATGAAGTCAGATTGACAAGCGCCACGATAGAGGACAGCTCGCATAAAATATGGAACGTGGATACCCTCGTCGCTTAACGCAGTGCCGAAGTTCATGAGCGCGTCACAGAAGGTGCGAATGTTGGATGTGTTAAGAATTTGAAAGACCGCAGAGTAGTCGCTGAAGATGCGATTCGCGTACAGGTATCCGGCAAGGCTCTTGAGCTCTTCTGTCGTTGCAGGAACAGATAAGGTTTGCGGTAGAGAGGTAGACTCCGAGTCACTCTCGTCGTCGAGGTCCACGGCATCCGGCTCCGGCTCCGATTCCGATGCATCTTCCTCCTCATTGCGCGGGCATTGAGCGTACTGGCTAACATACGAGCACACCTGCTTCCTGGTTGGCGTATCGAGTCGCTTGAACCATAACGCTTCACGGGCGGATGTGATGATCCTGATGTCTTCCAGGGACAGAGATCTGAACTCTTCGATAGTCAAAGCGCCGTCACGCATGCACAACGCGACAAAGGCAGGGTGAATCCAGTCTTGTACGTCGTTCTCGCGCCCTAGAACCAGCTTCTCGACTGGGGATGCGAGATATTCGAGCTCGTTCACCGCAAAATCGCGTATATCATGGAATTGCCAGGTGGTGGCCAAACGCAAGATAGCCGCCCACTCCTCGTACGTGTCCGCATCGTGCTCTTTCATGGATCTGTACATTATGGTCAAGCAACAGCGAGTATCACGTTTGGCGATGACTTACGTTGGATATAGCATTGACAAAAACGCGCTCATATCCGCGGGAGAGATATCGTCGAGTACGATGGGGTTCTTGATGCAACCCGCAGTGGCCAAGTTTTCGGCCCACTGAGGGGAATGTGCGGCGAAGAGGTAGCTATGCACGCGATATACGCGTCCCTGTACCTGTGCGAGTATCAGAAAGGGGTCTACGTACAGTAAAAGATAACGCACCACAAATACTAAGAATTCGCCCGTAAAAACATAGCGTTCGTCTTTCGTGCCCAGCGTCTCGAGGTAAGCCATCTCATCCGTTTCGCGAGAATCCACGGACACGGGATCTCCCATGGCCTCAGTGGCATTCTGGATTCCTTTGTCGGCCACCGATGGCAAGGGCTGATGGTCCTCCATGGTGACGAGAACCGGAGAGGAAGGCTCGGACTCGATGTCGGATGCATCAATGTAGGACTCGAGTGAAGGCGAAGAGGATCGACTAAGATCAAGCAGCGTCGCAGACATGCTGGAAATGATGCTGGTTTAGATGCAAGGTTGAAGAGCCACCGGCGGTCCTGAAAGGGTTTAAACTAGGCAAAAACGTGGAACTCTCGCGACTGCCACGAGTGTCACTGTCATCAAAGGAACAACCCCGTATAAAGCTTGACGACGGGCAAGATATCAGGCGATTCCGAACATCCTAAGCGTCGCACTGTGCTAGGCTCATAGGTAAGGAAAGTTACTGATCGAGGAGTTCGTCCTAGTGCTCAGAGTTAGTAAATTCACGTGAGCCTTGGGAATAAACACGAGGTAGACACGCCGCGGTGTACCCTTCGAGTGACTCGCATGAGTAAATCAGTACACAAGAGGGCACGAATGCTCCCTGGAAGGCGTAGATTTGCCATCGAAGAACGATCCATCTTCTTCCCTGTTGTCACATAGATGAAAGACCGGCGAAGTGTCACCGCGTTGTGATACAGTGTGAGTGTGTACGTGCAGTACATCGCATGGCATAGTATAGTTACAAAGTGAGCCAGTAATTTTCAACGCACGCTGTCCCCCAGACTCGTCCATCCAATTTACAAGCTCAACAGCGTGGAACTGTAACCCATCGCAGCTCCCACGCAATCTACGCGCGCACCCGATCACCAAGTTAAGCCCGTCGCCTCTATCCGCGAGCGCCATATCGGTTGTACGAGCCGAAGCACAAGGAGGAGATGCAGGGCGATACATAAGTAGTTAGGAGGGAAACTCCCGGAAAGTGGAGGTATTTAGCGGGAAATCGTGATCATGGTGGCGGGAGTCAACTCACGCATGCGCCTCGACGCGCGCTTCGCTCTTCTCGTCACAGCTCTCACCTCATCTTCACTACAACCCTCACCACTTGCACTCATATTTCATTCGGCCGGCGCATCACGAAAATGGCCCAGCGAACGCAAGCCGCTGTCATCCCGGGCCTGATCGTATCACTGTGGCGCCTGTATACACGCTCTATGCGCTGTTATATTTTACGACCCAAACTACGCGTAGCATAGGACTGATAGGACGCCTTCCGACAGCCAATCTTGAGCTGTGTTACGTCTTTGATGTGAATGAATGCTATTCGTGCCAGTTCTCGGCTTGCTCCTCGTACGCTCATCAGTATTTCCATCATGAATCGCACATAAAAATGCTATCTGCTCCATACAGTATATAATTAGACTAGGATGGCGTAATTGATTGCTACTGGTATCAATCTGGAAATACACGAACATGACAGTAAAGCCTGAGGAATAACATGCAAGATGAGGCAATTTGCCGAGATACGTGGTAGTAATCGGGTATGGACGCGTTTATATCGAAGGTATCAGGGCAGCTTCGACGAGCGATTCCAGGAAATCTTCAAGATTAGCTTTCAATCTCTCGTACTTGTCCCAACTCGATGTCAAGCAGTCACATCGATCCATGATGGCCTCGAAGTCCTGGCGAATGTACGCGGGATACGCGGTCGATAGGACATGCCTCAAGGCTAACTCCATGCTGCCGAACTTGGCGTTCGACTCCGCACATTTGCGCCAGACGCCACGAAGCGTAGAAGCATGAATCCTCAGGAGCTTCTTGAACTCTCCCTCGTCAATGAGAACACGCCCTGGTTGACACGTCTTCAAACCACGAAGAATGAGTGGTAGAGCTTCCAATAGGCGGGTCCCGACCGGAATGAAAGAAGGATCGAGGGCACCACGATGGAGAATGGCTTTTAGGACTGGATCTATACGCGTAGAATCTCTCAAGACAGAGGAGAAGTCGGCTAACGTGTGGCAGAAAGCCTCGATGTTGTCAGCCTCGATAGTCGCGACAACTTCCTGATAGGAACCCGCCAATAGATGTTGAGATAGAACTTTGAGCTCATCGGCCTTTGGAGGTGCCGACAGAGTCAAAAGTGTCCGAGGTAGTTCTGTAGTCGGGCGAGGCGCATGAATGTGCTGCTTCACGAAGTCATCGACTTTTCCCTCGGAGGGCAGACACGCGCCGTTAGCCTTCAAGAGAGCTTCGCGCGCCGTCATGATGGCTAAGACATCCCCCAAAGACAACTTTTGGGCCTCGTCAGAGCTCAGAGGGTCAGGGCGCTTGCATAGAGCTGCGAATGCGGGATGGAGCCAATCTTCAATGTCATGAGCGCGAGCGAGGATAAGTTTCTCGAGTGGCGACTCTATCCTCGTGTCAAGCGCCATGATTGCGTGCTGGCGAGGAACCTCAAATTGCCACATACTAGCCAGACGAAGAATCGCTTTCCACTCGCTAACAGTGCGAGGGTTCCGGGACTCGGTTGGCCTGGGCGAGACGTCAGCATGTTGACGTTACAATCATATGGATGATACGTACGAGGGATATTGCGTCGATAGGAAAGCATCCATTTCGGCCTTTGTGACGTTGTCCAAGCATATGCGGTCAGATCTAGGCTCACAAGCTAGCCTTTGAGCCCAGAAGGGCGAGTACATAGAGAACAAGTAGGCGTGGACGCGGTACGCAGTAGTTTCAACCTGTCATCGATGTTAGTGATATCCTGTGCAAAATATAGAGACTGACCATGAATGTTAACATATCAGCCGTGAAAAAGTAGCGCTCGCTTTTATCACATCGCCCATCGGAAGATGCATCCTCGGCGACGGCGGTCACGGTACTGCTCCCTTGGATAGACACATCCCCCGTGCTATCACCCTGCGCGTCGAGTCCACCGGGTCTGACTGAGAAGCGAGAATCTAGAGCATTCACAGGGTCACCTTCGTGTGACTCATTTTGACATGCAGAAACTACGGCAGCCAGTGTATTCACAACAGCCTGGGACGGCGCATGTTTGACGTCGGAGGAGACATCAGTGAAGGAGTCGAGGGAGAACGTCGGGGAAGGCGGGCACATTGTGAGCAAGAAGTGCCGGAGCCAGACAGCCGTGACAGAAGTAGAAGGCAAGCCGAGCAAGAGTGAGGAGGTGCAAGACTTTATATCGGTCCATACGAATTGATGGCCACGAGGTGTAGGTGCGTCGAAGTCGAAGCTCGTCGAAGATCTGTGGTGCTCAACGCACAAAGACTGCCACACAGCCCCCGTACCCACAGCGGGCTAAAGTAGTTGTAGGATATGAAGGTTCATGGGTGGACAGAAGGCATCGGGCATAAGTATGAGGTTGATGGAAGTGTTACGTACGGTCGCACGCGAACACGGCTCGCGCGCGGCGGCAGGACCCGACCCTGCCCGACCGAGACGCCGACGGCAGGCGGGGTGTACTACTACTAGGGGTGTACTAGGCTCCAAGCTTCAAGCTTCAGGCGCTCACCGCTCGCCCTTCACTACAACCTCCCCGGCAATGTCTGATACTGCACCGTCCCGGTCTTTTGAATACCACTCAGCCGTGCCGGAAATACCACTCGGAAAGCGCTATACTGTAAATTTCAGACCAAATGTTCAGTCGATCTTTGCGTTACCCGTTACCTGCCAACGTGTTCGCCGGGATCACTGTTCACCGGATCCCGCTGACCGTTACCTCGAACAGTATGGCCACCAAAAAAGCTCGTCGGCGGTTTTACGAGACCTGGCGGCGTGCCGGACCGGACACCGGGTAACGGGTTGAAGTTCGCGGACCTTGGGTTACCCGTTACACGAACAGGCCGGGGGTTCGTGAAAAGACCCGACGTTACGCGTTACGAACGTCGGGTCTGAAAATTACAGTATAGGTTGTTATGTTAGCGAGCGGCCGAGTCGTCGGCGGCTCAACTCCTCCCGCCTGGAGGCCGGGCGCCACAGTCTATCAACTCCAGTGATGCGCCAGCGCCTTCGCGCGACCTTGTACCACACATTACATTTACGGGATTCTAGAGTTCGTACGAAGCGCCGCGAGGGTATGCTGGCTTCGAGGAGGTGCGGACTTTTCGATGTAGGGTTGAAGGTGGAGATGTTGAACGGAAGGTGTGGGAGATGTGGCTACAAATCAGTGAAAGATGAAGGTTTTCTCGGCGCTACATCTAGTAAGCTAGCGGCGCGCGCGCCCGGTCCCTGACGTATGTTTCTAAACACAGTACGATGCCTCAAGTACTCAGCACACTTTCTCCATTCTCTCACCCAGTATACCTATCGAGCACGATGGGGTAATAGAAAGGATGAACTTCGGCGAATTTGATCAGAATGCAACAATACATTTAATAATATGTGTTAAATATGTGGGGTCTGGAGTGACAAGGGTGACAATGCTGTTCCCCGCTTCAACGCAAGTGACAACGTCTATATGGATGCGATCACCGTCGACTGGCCAAGTGCTGAAAGTGCCGGATTGCAAGAAGCAAATGACTTATCATGAGCCGTCGCAAGTATCAATCGTTATGGATGAATGCACTCACCGAAGTTGGGAAGAACACACATTCATCGCATGAGCTTGGGTCGCACAATTTGGGACGGTGAACGGCAGCTATGTGCGGTATGAGCTTCATGACGCCACACTATGGCTGCTCAGTGCAGCATGTGGGGTATACCAGAGGGTGTACCGACACACTTCTCCGCGGCTGCTATCCGGAAGTGTAACCACGACAAAGACCTTCTCTCAACCGTCCACGCTAACGGGCAAGCCAGGATCCATAAAGAAGCCATCGAAGTTCGAAGATGCAAATGAAGCCGCACAGATTAGTAGTGATACAACGAGCATATCAAAGATGATAGACTGTGTGCGAGTTAGACGGGCTATACGACAAAGAAGCATGTTGTGCGTACACCTTCTGGCCATGGTTTGTCGTGTGAGGTGGACTTGAAAGGATCCGGCGGCGATGTTGCAAACGCGACCGAAAGACAATCTACACAGGTGATGGCGAGGTTAGTTAGACATATAGAGAAGGAGAAATTGCGGAGCGAGATGTAATGGCGGGATGTAGGGCGGGACACTACGACAGGGAGATGGAGGGACGGCGGGGCAGGATGGACTCCGAGGGAGCGAGGTTGCGTCGGGAAAAATGACACGCAACACATCGGAGGGATGGCATGAAGCGGCGGAGGAGGCACGGTGTGCGTACCTTGTGCCAAGACGGGGATGGTGGTGGTAAGAGAAAGAAGTCGCGTTTTGCGCAAATGCGCCCCCAAGGCGCCGGCGCGTTGCGCGTCGCGCCTGACTCTTGAGGCGCCGCGGCACAGTACGCGACACGTCATACACCTGGAAGAATTAGATAAAGCGGAGGGAAAGGATATCATGTACGTATCTTTTGCTAAGATGGATGGGTTTTGCGAGAGCGCGCCTCGTAGAATGCCAATGCGTTCCCTGGTCACGATCCATGAGAAAGAGCGGTGCCTCGCTATCAATGTCGTACATACATATCGATCCAACAACCACAGCAAGATGTTGTGACCATATCACTCCACTGGAACTAATGCGCGCTCGGGCACTCGAATCCCGCCGCTCGCTGCGCTCGCCTCGCGGGCTTCTCATGCCCGGAGCGCTAAGTTACATAGGGTCTCTCGGTCGCGATGAATGTCTCCTTGGGGAGCTTGTTGCGGCACGGGTCACGGGCGACGACGCGGGCGAGGAGTGCACCGCAACCGCTTTCGTGCATGCTTTCCTTGTTGCCGCGGATATAGCCGTTGCACTCGGCAAAGTTGAGCGACCTGAACTGGGCCAGCTTCTAGTTGTGGTGCGAGGGCGCCTCAAACTGTTGCAGGCTATCAGTACTACTTATATCTTTCCAGATGATACAATCAAAATGTACGATCCCGTGCGAGCACCTTTGCGCGCAAATGACCCGATCCATGGCGTCAAGCGGTGATGGTGAAATCTGATGAAGAACGAAAAAGCAAAGTCGACAATGCCGCATTCAAGCTGTCCAATTGCAACATTGGTCCGAGCATGCTGGCGAGCGTGATGTTCGGTGCAGGACGCTGGGAGGCATATTCTGGCAGCTGCGGGGGATGCCTCTTGGAGAAGATAAATGCCCATGCGTGAATAAGGGTATGAGTACGCGCTCGCGCCCGAGCCCGAGTCTGTTGGTCAGTGCGAGTGCGATTTAAAGGGACGCGAGAGCGATGAGGATCTCTTCGATAGAGACTTGCTTGTGACGCTCGGGATAGAGCGCCTTGAGCACGGGAATGCCCGGTATTGTGCGGTGATTGTCGTGCCCGTACTTACGCGACTGGGTGAGCAGACCAGCGCTTGCGGCAGTCGTTGTGATTTAGCATCAACGGCCAAGCATGGGCACCACTACGGAGGAGAAGTAGGGTTTGCACTGAGGGTGGCAAGCGCGCGGTCGTTGCTATCACTCCGGAGTACCACCAAGCGTGCTGACTGAAGAAAGAGGTGGCCCGCTGACTATGAGGATTTGTCCGCAATCGCAGAGGTACGCATGGGGTTGCTTGTGAAGAGTGCATACCATACGTGACAGCATTCGGGAGAATCTCAGCGACGATCTGCAGAAAGGACTGATGTCCTGGCTGCCCGAGATCATAAAGATCGACAGAACGGCCGAGCCAGACGTCACCACTCGACTACTAGAGTGCGCCCGGGCACTCAATGCCCGCCGCTCGCTGCGCTCGCCTCGCGGGCATCTCATGCCCGTTGCGCTAAGTAACGGATGCTTGCATAGGCTCCGAAGAGATGGCTGGTCACTTGTACGATTTGCTGCCAACATTTTAGGGGTGTGGTCGGAAGTAAGCCAGGATCTGCAAAGACCGAACCGTCGCTCATGGGGGCCGGTCGTCTTGATACGTCCAAGCGACACCCTTCACTGCGAACTAGATCTGGCGGCAATATACTTTCATACTGCAGATTTGCCAACAGACATCGCGTAAACAAGTCCTATCAGAGTTAAGGGTTAGCTCAAGTGGATGCGGCTGCATATTTGGTTCAACCGACCATTCGACGCCCGCCGCTTGCTGCACTCGCTCAACCGGTTTCTCGTGCTTGATCGTGCTAGCGTACGACCGGGCGATATGATGATGTTGAAGCAACATTGACATTGACAGTGAGTATCCTACAATGGTTCGAGAAGACAAACAAGTCGTGTGAAGGTGAACGAGAGCAAGCCGAGGGGCGAGCGCAGAGCGCAGGTCGGAGGTTTGAGAATTCGCTTGTGGTAACAACACCGATGTTACGCTTGGTTTGCGGTGGAGTACTATGCTCGGGAGTTCCTTGATACAGAGCCATGAGCAAGCTGGATACAACCCCTGATTGAATGATAGGACATACTATGACGGGAGGGTCTCGAAACATTCACCTTGCGGCTAAGTTCCTGCGATGAAGTTATTCGACACTTCTCAGCCCAAGATCGCGAACACGCACCGTGACTTTGCCGTGCCCCATCGGTAGCAGAGTTTACGAGGACACAAAGACGTGCCCATGCGCAACGACGGAAAGGTGAGAGACGAAGGGAGGAGGCAAGACCAAGACGACGAACCATCATGTCATTGTCAAGGTCCGACGTCCGGACACGAGACAGCTGTGGGACACTTGCGAGAACCGAGAAAGACCGAAAAGACGCCCGAGGGGAGGTCGTGGGACACCTGGCAAGTCCGAGAAAACCGAAAAAACGCTCGAGGGTGGGCGACGAGCCAATGAGAAGCGTGTGAACCGGCGTGAGAACGCCAGCGAAGGTTTCCCCCTACCACATTGACCCTTCTTAACTCGTTTATACTCGTTACGTCAGGGAACATCGTTCCCTATGTTTTACAGCTTGGCCTCATCATTACAGGATGTCTGCTCAATTATAACATTATCCTGGACTGCCAGGGCTTTGGAAGACTGTTAGGCCGGACAATACAGCTAGGTAACTCAAACGCGCTCTGCTCTCAGTGCCTGCTTAACGTCTAGATCTATATGGTCTGAAGGGGGAAGCGATTGCATGAATAGCACACTATATATTTGCGAGGTGTGTACACGGCAACCAGGACGAATCTCTGATAGTGGTTGAATGAGCCTATACATCAATATCTCTTCTACATGCACTGTGCGCTTCGGATCAAAAATCTGCGTCAGTCTCCGCGATCAAGGAAGCCCAAACGTCGTCTTTCATGAGGATGTCCACTTCACTGAGTGCGGCGATGAAGGTACGCAAGTTATCGCTTCTCTCCTTGTACGCTTCCTGATGGCATATCAGGTATTTGCAGTCTCCGACCAGGTGCTCAAAGCTGAACCGCAGCGGGCCTTTGGCAGAGGTGGCGTGCAGCAAGCGCAGCTCGAAGTCGTCGTACACCGGGCATTCTGCATCCATCACCTCCCAGACCCTCCTCAAATTAGCCGCATGCATAGAGATAGCCGACTTGAGCGCATGCTCCTTGACGCAAAAACGCTCTTGTGGTGTGGAGAGTGTGTTATCGCGAAGGATACCGGCCAACATAGACACCAGACCAACACCGAGTGCGATAAAGTCTGGCTGACACGCGCCGCGGTGCAGAAGAGCGCCCGTGAAAGCTGCGAGACGCGTTCCTTTCTTGTCGCTCATTACGCTGCCCAGACTCATGAACGCATCGCAGAAAGCGCTGATGTTCGATGTTGTAAGCACGGAGAGCACTCCAGGGTAATCACAGCGCTCTAAGAGCTTGGCGAATGCTTTCAGCTCTTCCGTCGTTGGAGGCACAGATAATTGGCAGGTCGGTGGCGGCGCCGGATAAGGGCTAGATAGCGAGTCGCTCGCGGCATCATCGGACTCCGACTCCGAGCCTGAGTCCAAGTACTCTGAGTCCGTGCTCTCGGCCGTGTCTTCATCGTCGTCGAGGGGGCCTTGGATGTAACCTGATACGTACGAGGAGACCAGCTCCTCGCTGGGTGGCCCAAGTCGCTTGAACCATAGCGCTTCGCGAGCTGACATGATGAGCCCAATATCCTCGAGAGGTAGTGTTCTGAGCTCCTTGAGCGTCAAGGGATGGCTCTGCAAGCATAGCGCGACCATGGCCTGATGGATCCAGCTTTGCACGTCGTTCTTGCGACCCAGAATAAGTTTCTGAACGGGAGATGCAATGCACTCAAGCTGGATAATTGCGAGGCGGCGAACATCTTCGAACTGCCACTCGGTGGCTAGACGCAATATGGCCGCCCACTCATCGTAAGTTTCCGCATCCCAGGCAGTTAAAGACCTGGACGATACGCTTAGTGACTGAGCTGGATGTGAACTACTGCTAACGCACGAAGGGTACAGTATAGACAGGAACGCGTCCATCTCCTGAACAGATATGTCGTTGAGGATGATAGGATCGTTAATCAGCGTGCGCTCTTTGGTGGCCAATCGTTCGGCCCACTGCGGGGAATGTGCGGAAAATGGGGCGCTGTGAACGCGATAGACATAACCTTGCACCTGTGCAAGATTCAGAGTGTGCAAGCGTTAACTAAAAGAGCACGCACCACGAATACCAACGGATCTGCGCTGAAAAAGAAACGCTCGCGTCTTGGACCCAGAGTAGCCAACCGCGCGGCATCGGCCTCCGCTGCGTCGCGCCCGTAATCACCTAGTGGCACACGACAGCTTGACCCGATGTTGGTGGCATTCTCATTTCCTTTATCTGCCGTCCCCGTTGTGGAGGGAGAACCGATGGTCGAGCGACTGGTGGCAGGAGATGACATGTCAGAGGGAAGCGGGGTGCTAATGGTCGGAAGCCAGGCGACGGTCGCGGCTTTATACCGCAGGTGGGCACGAGGTGTAGGTCTCCCATTCAACCACAAAGCCACAACCACGAGCTGGACAGATTAGGTGCGTGACGCAATCTGTTTCCATGTCTGAAAGTGTACAATGCAATAAAGCCCATCCAGATCGATTATTTCTGGCCAGATACACTGTAGCACGACGCTCACTCCTCCAACGCTGACGTTTAGTCGTTCAGTCATGCGACCGAGATAGCTTTCCATCAATGTAATAAAGTAGAAGTGAGGTATATTTGTGGTAGAGGACGAAGCCAGAGCGAATGATCGGGAGAGTGCCCTTGGGTCTGGGATTAGGTGTGGTGTGTGATCATCATGGTGGCGAGAGCCAACTCGCGCGCGCGTCAATGCGGCACCGCAAACTTTCCTCGGCCCTCCTCTTTTCTCTCGCCACAACTTCCTCTCCTCATACGCGCAATCTCATCTATCAACCATCCTTCTGACGCATATCAGCAAAGACAATGTCAACCTCCCGCACTCAGCCCACGATTATCCTGACCGGCACACCGGGGACGGGCAAAACTACACATGGGGAGCTGATCGCGGCGCAGGTGCCGGAACTCAGGCATATCAATGTCGGGGATCTTGTCAAGGAGCGAGGACTACATGAGGGTTGGGACGACGAGTGGCAGAGTTGGAACGTCGATGAGGACAAGGTATGCGGACTCTTTCTATTCTGACATCATGGCCTGGGCGTCCATATACATATAACCGTTTGTACTGTACGCGTAACAATGACTGATATACGCTCTGTAACAGTTACTAGACGAGCTTGAGCCGCTAGCGAGCGCGGGAGGAGTGATCCTTGACTGGCACACATGCGAACTCTTCCCCGAACGCTGGGCCGACCTCGTCGTCGTCCTCCGCTGCCAACACACAAAACTATGGGAGCGCCTCGAGTCCCGGTACGCATTCTCCCATACACCCTCCTCTCCCTCCCAACCCCACTTACGCTTCGGTAGAAACTACCCGTTGAAGAAGATCCAAGAAAATAACGAAGCGGAGATCATGGGTGTTGTGTCCGAAGAAGCGAAGGAGAGCTACGCGCCCGAGATCGTGGTCGAGTTGACCAGCGAGAGCACGGATGATATCGAGGCCAATGTGGCGCGCGTTGTTGCGTGGGTGGAGGCGTGGAGGAAGGACCATCCTGCCGAGGATGCCGAGTAGTCGCGGTGTATTATACAGTCGCCCGTTATCGTGTAGTTCCGTCGTTCTCCTTGCTGTAGCACATCCTCTCGTCTAAACGGCCCTAACGCCGACGCCAATTCTGGCAGCCAACTCCCTCGTGGCCATCGCACTAATCTTCCGTCCTCTAACAATGACCGCCCCAAGTGCACACGCAGCAATGAACGCGTTGCACCCCACGAACTCCCAGAAATCCGCCCTCTCGCGTGCTGGGATGCGGCCGCAGGAGGCCCAAGCGGGGACCAGACCTGTCACGGGGTTGCCGGATTTATCGAGTTCTGTTGGTGGCGTGTCTGCGGAGGGAGAGGATGGGGAGAGTGGGGAGGAGGAGGTGCAGTGCATTAGTTGTCGATTCCCGAACGGTTGGCAGAACGGCTCTTTCAACTATAAAGCGCGTCAGTATGAAGATATCATGGTAAATTAGAGAACGTACGGCATCATCCGGACAAGGTTCGCAGCGGCCATACGGTGTGCAGACCGGCTGCTCAGTCTTGGGTGCAGCGGGGGTTGAGGGCGTGTCGCCAAACGGGTTTGGCACCGTCTCGAGATTATCTTGCGCGACAGCAAGAGCAAAAAATATGCTACTGCATTACGTGTTAGCAAAAGTCAAGTGCCTCAAGCCAGTGATCATGAGGAACGTACAGGATGAAGAAGAACCAGTGCCATGACGCGTGCATCGAGGTCGTGGACAAGACGCAAGCGCGCAGGCTCGCGTCCGTCGCGCGCGTCTTGATTCCAACCTCCATCATACACCATCTCAATATATTGCTGGCCGTGGATGGACGCCTCGATGGGGAGATAGTGCCATGCACTCCGGAGTCGTCTCCATGCGGTGTATTTGTGGCTGTAGGGCTTGAGACGCGACACCATGCCAGGACTCTTCAACGATCACACTGCCACAACGTTGACCGTCTGAGTGGGCGCCGAATGGCGTTCGACTAAGCGGCGGTAATTATTTCAGATTGCACCTTTTCCTCGCCAGGAAGAGCATGTAGAGTACAGCTCGCGTCCGAGTCTTCTTCTCCAGAAGCTGGCTACTGACGCCCTGTGCTGAGAGGTAGACGTGCTCAGACAGCGTGTCATGTGCGTGGAAATCACGGTTCGTATTCGATTCAGTGTGCTGATCTGGCTGTCCGAAGCCAACTCCTCCCGCATCTCTGATCCATGCAGCAGAACTAAGTTGGCAAGTACACGTACTTGCAATGGCGATCATAACTCTCTCGTTACGATGGGGATAGCTACGAACGAATGGGCGCCATCGCGACTTGGAAGCTTGAGTTTAGTGATCTACATGCTTGTTACCTGGTCTGTTCATCTCAATGAACATCAAGAGCAGGGGTGATGTACTGCAATATGACTCGCAGGGGCATAGATTAGCCTGTGGCAAGGTGTGGCAGAGAGCTCAGCACTGGGTATAGATGATATCTACGGACCTTGCTTTTCGAACTGATCTACAGCACACCGACACAGAGATAACGTCATGTTGCTGAGCTCTACTCACACAATATTTCTAGTTGAGAGGCGGCACTTCATCGTAACGTTTTTCTGTGAATCAGTTACAGGTGATAAATTTATGCAACGCTTGACATATTGCCGCTCCCGTCTTCAAAGAGCAACACGATCGTTATGTGTTTCAGCATGTATTGTCGCTGCACATGACATGATACACGTATCCCAATCTTAAACCCTTTCGTAATCTCTGTGCGCTGGGCAAGCTGTATTGATCGGCCGTAGCGCGTTGAACCGCGATGCGGTCAATGGGAGATGCCGCGAGCAGAGGTTTCTCTGCTTTTGACATGCGGACTCGGGAAACATGCCGCTCCTGACAGGGCATATCCAAGTGCACTGGTGCACAGTACACACATAAGAGGACGTGCCTCTTCGTCTTCACAATCTCGCTGGTAGTCACGATGCCCGCCACTGACATGAGCAACGCCTCGGAAGTCACCGTTCCGGACTTTCTACCCGCTCTCCTCGGAAACTCACTCATTACCCTTACCTTTGGCATCTCCGCCGCTCTGGACCGCTTCATCCGCTTCATTCGTATCGCGCATGCTGGTCATGCTGACATTGATTATGATGTCTTCCTCGCCGCCTCATTCGCCCAGGTCACGGCGCTCTCCGATCCATCGCAGAATGTCGTCGCATTCTTCGCATATAACGAACTCAACCTCGACCCCGCCGATAAAACAATCTGGATTCCTTACATGTTACCCGGCGGAGACTGGTTGCCGTATTGCGTCCTTGACATAACGACTGTCAATGCTCACCTCGTCATTCCCTCCCGCCTATTCGTTCCCTATGCGGACACTCCGAGTCGCCGCGAAGCCTGTCTCGCATCTACATGCATGCTCCCCATCTTCTTTCAACGAGTGGATGGAGGCGTCGGTATTGGCGTGATGGCGGACGTCGACTACGATCGCATGTTCGATACTCTCACTCGCCTCACGGGAACATCACTCAAAGTTGTGTTGGATGTGCGTACCTGCATATTCATTCATCGTGATGGAGATAACATAGTTATGTATTTAGTTGTTCAACTACTCGTCGTACGAGTATCAGATCAGGCTCCGTACGTCGAGTAACAAAACCGCAACACATATTTCGACCGCTCGTCTCGCCCGCCTTGTCGCGACTCAAGTCCGCAAATGCCTGAGCGTGAGTTCTACTCTCCTAGTTAGTGACATGTGTGTACGTACTGACCCATGGCTGTCGCACTGTCCCAGAACGCAGAGCGGGAGAACGCGACCATATCTTCCTGGGAGAACGAGCGCTGGAAGTTCGGCTCTGGACCAGGATATATCCCCATCGAGGAAGTCGAGGTCCTCGGCGTCGTATTTGTGTCTCCGGGCAAAATCACCCCTCTGCTACAGGTTCGTTCGGGTTATGGTGAGCCATCTTTATCTCTTGTGCCGGTTACATCACTGATGGCAAGCGAGCAGCCTTCACGCTGTAGTGGATAACCTCGCACCGAAGATAACACAATCAGCTTTGGAACGGGCACAAGTATACTACTAGGGTCATGGCCGCTGGCAGGACAGCCCTATCAATATTGAGATACTACAACGCCAAGTCGTCACTCTAACTTTGCACGAGATGCCACAACAGCACTAGTATTTGCCCATATGATAGGATCATCGCTCTGCCTGCAATGAATATGACCGCAGTCTCTTACGTCCTAAGAATACAGAGTGTGTTGTCCGTGCATATTCTGCCAGGCCATGTATTGGGATTTGAAACAAGCCACCCCAGAAATATAATGTAGTGAGCGGCAGGCATTTATACCGTTCTTCAGGATGTGGTCTAAGTCTGAAAGCGTGCAAAGATGGTGATGATGGAAGTTGAAGACAAGACACGGCCGTCATCAAAATGACAAATGCGCCATCAAACATGTCCGGGCCGTCGTCCGACCCGAGTGCGAGTTGTTCTCCTTTGCCTCCGACGTCCATCTGCGCTCATCCACCACAATATACACAACCTGAAATGTCTGCCTTACAGCAAATGTAGTTCGCATGCTCGTTTCTATCGCACTAGCGGTTGTAATTTTAGTCACTTCCAGCGGTTCACCTGGATCCGACGCGGTCGCATCCTCGTCCGCTAAGGGTCGTATCAAGATTCACCGTGCGTGTACAGTTGCAACATACACATATATCAGATATATACTGACCTCCCTTCAATTGTAGTTGAAAGCTGCGAGGGTATACTGCATAAACGAAAGACTTACGCATACTATATTGCCTTCCGCCTCGATTCGCCCGGAAGGCCAATCATCAGAGAGAGGTCACGTCCACAGAATGTTTCCGCGAACGGCAAGGTCGTATGGAACGAAGAATTGTATATGTGCGCTCCAATCGTATGGCTGCATATGCAATAACATATTAACCGCTTGGTTTCTGAAGGGACGGTGCCAATACCGCGTCGCTTCGGATGCGACTCTATGAGGACCACGACTTCACGTGGGACCATGTTGTCTGTGAGCTCACGATGCCGCTGGATTCTCTGCTGTCCAAAGATGAGGGTGAGCCATCGTGACGTGTCTTGCCTCAAACTTCGTCTAAACTGCATGCATCCAGTATCTCTCGCTTCCAGGGACGGCGTGCTGTGCACGCTCCATCTCACAGTCACCGAAGTTCGCGATGGAGGGCACGAAGAAATGACGCGTGTGGTCACTAGCGCCCAGGTGCCCGGCGAGTCTCGCACCGCCAACGTCGTATCCCACGTCGACGACATGACGACGGCAGTCGAACCCGTAGTCGCGGTACTTAAACAATGGGAGTCGCTACTCGACAAAATCGGCGCTGTAGTTGAGATAGTGAAGACTGTGGCCGAGGTAAGCGCCCAACGCGAACCAAAAGGCGCCCCTCTCTTACGCTTTCAGATACATCCGTATACCAGCGTGGCGTGGAGCGTGATATCTGCTGGCTATGTGGTGCGTTCATCGCTTGCATGCGGCGTCGCAAGCTCAAGGTGTTTTTGAAAGCTGGCCAAGAAGCAAAAGGAGCGCGATGAGTCCGTCGCCAAGCTGGTCGACGCTCTGAACTCGGCATACGATATCGTTCTCGCCACCGATGGCCTATCAAATGCATCGGAAGCGCAGAGCAAGACCATTGGCGCACTAATCAAGCAAACTATTGATTGCGGCCACTTCGTGAACTCTTACATGAAGAAGAGTTTCTGTACGTATCGTATGATATTTGATGGCTTGCGAAATACGTGCTTACAGTTTGCTTAGGGGGTCGAGCCATTCGCGGCGCTATGTCCTCTGCTGACAAGGATATCGCGGAGTATCGGGAACAACTATTGAAGTTACAGGCTAATTTGACCACCCACAGTGCCTTTGTCACTCAAGGCGATGTTCACTTCATCCTTGGCAATACCAAGCGCATGGGTGAGCGTATAAACCATATTGGCACCATATCCGATGTCTGATACATTGAAAGCGGACAATGTCGACCTCCTCAACATGCAGTACACGAGAACTGCGCGCTGGCGCAGTGGCAAGAGATGCTTATCTGGGACTCGTGTCGCCTTAATCTCCGAAATCCTCCGTTGGGCTCATGCGTCTGACGATGACGCTCCACGGATTCTCTTGCTCTCTGGTGTCGCTGGTGTCGGGAAGTCTTCTGTCGCTCATACAATCGCAAGCTGTCTCGAGGACTCATCGCGCCTGGCAGCATCCTACTGCTTCGATCGTAACGATCTTGAACATCACCGGCCAAATCTGCTTCTGCCGACAATCGCTCGCCATCTTGCCGATACTCACTTGCCTTTTAGACATGCCCTCGCCAATGCGAATAGTGCCGCTACATTCGGAAGTCCTGACCTCGACGATCAATTCGATAACTTGTTGCGGAAGCCGCTCGATGAACTGACTTGTATCGGGCCGCTCGTTATAGTCGTGGACGCTCTTGACGAGAGCGGCGATGTCCAAACTCGAGAGAAGATGCTCGCGATACTAGCGAATCGCTTCTTGGAGTTGCCCCAGAGCTTTCGGTTACTTCTCACGTCACGTCCAGAAGACGACGTTATGCAGATATTCAACAGTAAACAACATGTACTGTGCAAAGCCATGGATGCTGCAGGCGCTTCCGCCATCAATGACGATATTACTGCATTTGTGGCCAGTAAACTTGTGGACCGTGATGGCCAACCGCTCCCGATTTTCAATTCACATGATTATGCGAGACTTGCTGTCAAGTCCGAGGGATTATTTCAATGGGCTGCTATTGCATGCACTACAATCGCAAAGGGAAATCACCCAAGCCTACCCCCGACGACTGCGCAGATGCGCAGGTCATTTGAACATCTAGTTTCGCTTCCATCTAGTGCTCTCGATCAATTGTATGACGATGTCCTTGGGCCCTTGATCCCTGAATCTTCCAATGAAGGTCAATTATTACTAAGGGCCCTCGGTCTCATTGTGGTAAGCCGGGAGCCACTAAATGCCAACACGGTGTTCGAGCTTCTACGGTTGTCCGACGAACAGAAGGAGTTTATGCAGATCATGCTACGGGGCCTTGGTTCAGTGCTCATTGGTGCGGCCAGCATGGACCAACCAATTCGTACTTTGCATTCATCGTTTCGCGATTTTCTACTCTGGAGCGTGCATAATATTCGCTTTCATGTAAACTATGACGAGTTGGATCAGGAGGTATTCCTTGGTTGCCTTCATGTGCTCAACAAGAGGCTTAGTTTCAACATCTGTCGGCTGGAGTCTTCATATCTTGCGAACAAAGACATTCCATACCTACATCGGCTGATCGAGGAAAACGTTACCTCGTCTCTCTCGTATGCTGTCCGGTTTTTGCGTCTCCATCTTCCAGTATCCGCGGCCAAACAGTGGTCGCAGATGGTTCTCAGTGAGCTCCGTACTTTGCTGTTCGACAAGTTCTTATTCTGGCTTGAATTGTCAAGCATTCTCGGCGCACTGGCAGACATACCTGTCATTTTGAGCTATCTTCCATATACAAGCTTACCACAATTTGAGAGTTTTCATCCATCGCAGGGAAGACCAAAATTTTTGAAGGCCTTTTCACCCCATTTTCAGGGCCTTCTCAGGCTTCTGAGCGACGAAATCAATCGCGAGCGCTAAAATCTGCTGTAAGTGACGAAAGTGCTTAGTAGGCGTCGTGCCAATTCTTTTGTACGGCTTGCCAGTGGCTCTTCAGCCGCTCGAAAGCCGGTCCTCGAGCCTCGTGTACTGCAGTCCAGGTACAAGCATCCCCAAGATACGGTGCTATGTTTTCGAGAAAGCTGGTTTTTATTCCTGGAACTGGGCACATGTTTTCCAGGTTCACGATTCCGAATTTCGACTTCCAATTTCCATCGGCAAAGATGGTAAAACATATATATATTGCAAATGGATATATAATATACATAATACTACAGTGGTAACTATGCCGAGAATCAATCCACGTGGGCTGCTGTGAACGCCAGTACCCTACAAACCGGTCCGAGACTCCTCTGGAGCACAAGCCAAGGCAGGGTACAGCACACGATAATCTGAAGCAGTGGGTAAGTGAAGTTTCGAGGGCTCGCGAAAGGAACTCATGGTACGAACTCGTTCCTCCATCACATGAAAGCGCGCAAGCAGGAGGGGTGGTGCATGACGTGTCCTAGAGCCATGATTAGTTTCAAAAGTCTTGCGAGACGGGCAGCAGCGCGTACCGCATAGAAGGCGTTGCAGCCGCGACAGGGAGATTGAACGCCGACAGCATGCTGCTCAATGAGTTAGAATACCTCGAACTCGAACGCAAGGGCGAAACGTACTGAGGAGCAAGTGCACGAGCGACAGGGCCGGGTGAAAGAGAGCCAGCGCTAGACGCCAGAGTGGAAGGAGGCAGGAGGAGGTATGGTGGCGGTTGGTAACGAAGTGACGCGAGCTCGCGTCGTCGCGTTTATGTATGGCGCGGTTTCTCATGGTTTTTTTTTTTCCCAATCAACGAATTTATAACGCGCCACCGGTTTCTCATGGTTGCCGTTGCTCGTCGCGACCGAGTCGCGACTACGCACGCTCGACATAGGCAGCCATCATGCGCCACGGGCGCGGGCGCCGCATTCAGTACGTACGCTGCAGGCTTGGGCTGTGGGAAAGCCGACTTCGGCGCGAGCGGTCAAGTAGTCCGACCGGCAGTAAGTACGCTAACGGAGCTTCCTCACAGCATGGCATGCAGTACAGGCAGCGCGGACATATGCCATACCTCGATAGCTTCACCTGTGCAAGCTGAGAGCCCTGTGTAACAGGAAGAAAGGCTAAGAGGGACAAACCGACGGGCTGCGATTATTTGTCCAGATCGCAGTTAGCGTCCACAACAAGTAAGACTCAATCGTAACGAAGAAGACGGGTACTTTCAAGGGGATTGGAAGCCTATTTGGAGTGGATTCGAAGTCAATACCAGCTTGGTAACTGTTACTAGTGATCGAAATATTTATTGCCGCTAACAAGTCGCTTAGAAGCCACTTGGAAGCCACATCAAAGCCCCGCTCAAGCCCCGCTAAGTTTACGGCGCTTGCAGTCGCCGCAAGTGGCCGAGATCGGCGGGGCAACCCTGCGATGTCTGGACCGGGATTGCAGAGGTTTTCTGAGCGACTTCTATGAGCCCATCTCTCGCAGTGCACCACATGTTTACATCTCTGCTTATGCTTTGGCACCCGTATACAAGCAATGGTGGCCTGGATCAAGGCGTCATTTTGCTAGACTATTATTAGCCGCAAAGCCGGCCATTGACAACTCAAAGTTGGCCATTCGTACAGAGATGCATTCAAAGCCGCCTGTGGTCGCTCTCTCGCCCGACAATCGTTGGATTGCTATCGGCACGGGTGGAGGTACACTGGACATATGGAATGCTCACTCCATAGAAGTTGCAGGGTCCGCCAACTTGCCTGTACCCAGTAGCAAATTGCAGGTCATCACGTTGGCTAGCCTCGCATTCTCGAGTGATGGTTCTCAAATTGCTGCCGGTTCTGAGTGTGGCATGGTCTGGATCTGGAATACGAAGGATGGAACAGACATCCGTGGACCTCTCGATGGCCATACGGCAAGGGTCAACTCTCTGGCATTTTCGCCTGACGGGAGCAATGTCGTGTCCGGCTCAACTGACAGGACGATGCAGCTGTGGGATGCAGAATCGGGCATGTCCATGGGCACTGTGTCTTGCAAAAGAGGCGTTTCTACTGTGTCGTTTTCACCGGATGGAACCCACTTCGCGTGCGGATTGTACGATGGAACGGTTCAGAGCTGGGACATTCAGACACTCGCTCCAGTGACTGGACCTCTCGTGGGACATAAGAAGAGGGTTCACTCTCTGGCTTATTCGCGTGATGGGCATAGCATCATATCTGGATCCCATTTTGGAGCAGTCTATATTTGGAACTCTAGAACAGGAGCATTAGCGAGCAGCAGGCCATGCATCGGCCGCACAGAGAACATCACTGCCGTTGCTGTGTCATCGGATGGTCAATATGTTGCCTCTGGTTCTTGGAGCGACAATACTGTTTACGTATGGAGCACCGAGGACAGTAACGCTGGAGGTCCACTCTTTAGTAGCCATACGACGGGACCTATACACCTGGCATTCGCTCGGGATGGTCGATTGATTTCTTGTTCTTCAGACAAAACCGTACGCATTTGGAACATCAGCGAGGCTTCTCGAACGCTACGAATGAGGACCTTTGCGCCGAGCTCGTCCCTTGCACCCAGACCTCACTCGAAAGACGAGGAGGATGCAGTAACACACGTTGATCCCGTGCGCGTCCCGATGGTTCCAGTCTTCCAACTCGCAGAGGATGGATGGGTGAAGGACACGTCATGCACGCCACCTCGATATCTCATATGGATACCCGAGAGATACCGCAAGGGACTTTATTCTCCACTCATGTCACATATCATCAGTGACTTCCCTACCTATAAGCTTGATCTCAGCAGCTTCGCTCACGGCATACATTGGACGGACTGCTTTGAAGGCGACTCGCGTACCGAAGTCTAACTTCGACCTTTTGCCACGTGAGTTCTACAGACATTGAAACTCCAAAGCAGGCTAAACGACTCCAGGCATAATGGCGCTCGAAAGATATATCCGTATCATCAGGCGTACTCAATCGTACTAGGCTGTCAATGAGGTGCTGAACTATATGTAGCAATACACGACATTGATTGAGCGGGACAGCCTCAGTAATATGCACACAGCGAGTCGAGCGCGCATACGCGAGCAGTATAGAGACAGAAGGACATTTTGTGTCAGCCCAAGCACATTGCGTGAGAAGTCGTCGCGGTTAAGAGCAAACCCGCGGCAGCGTCGACGCGACTTGTTCCCCGCTTCCATCTCATCATCTTCTTAGGATCAACGCTCCAAACAAACGAACATGCCGCGAATTATCGAAGAAGTATCCGAAGACGAGTTCGACGATGACACGGACCTGCCGCTACCGTCGCGCCCGCTGCCCGATAACAATGGCAAAGGGCCGCTGCTGATGGAGATCAACGAGGCGGACGACTACATCCCGGTTCAAAACTCGCAGACCTCTGCGCCAACTCGCGGCGCCTCGTCCTCCTCGTCTACTCCATCAGCTCCTCCCCCGTCGCAAGCCGACATGGACGAGATGCTCCGGCGTATGGCCGCCCAACACATGGCCGGCTCCTCAACGCCTAACATCGCGACGGACATCACGCCCTATAAGTCCTGGACCTGCGTCTACCCTATCTACCTCGATGCGAAAGTGCCGTACGGCACTGGCACGCGACGTGTGAAGCGCGCGAGCGCGGTCTGGCATCCGCTGGCGAAGGATGTGGCGGATGCGGCGCAGAGGTTGGGTTTGCCGACTTTATTGGAAATTGATAAGAGGCACCCGAGGGATTGGGCCAATCCGGGACGGGTCAGGGTGCAGCTTAAGCGGGATGGAGTGTTGGTGAACCGTGGGATTACAAACAGTACGTATATACCATCTTCTATGATAATAGAAGACTAACGGATGATGCAGAGAAGCACCTGCTCGAGGCGCTCGGAGAGCAGATGCAGCGCACAAAATCTGAGAATGTGCCACGCGAGCCGTACATCTACCCACCCGCACCGGTGCACCCTACGCCTGCGCGCAAGCACAAAGCCATCGCCGCCAAGGGCAAATCTGCCGCGCACAAGCCCGGTCACGCAGTCGACAAGGGCGCACATGAGGTCAAGCGCACTTATCGTCCGCTCCCCGTACCGCCTGAACCTCAACCGAGCTTATCGGCGCGCTTCCCCGTTAACAGTCCACTGATACCGAGTGGCGCGCTGCTGGATGCTGTCAAGGCAGGCATCACCGCGCAGCAGGAGCAAGCGCAACAGGCTCAGGCGGCGGGTGCTGGGAAGCAGAAGAGGAAGGTTGTACGGATGAGAGGATAAAGGATGTACAAGCGAAAAACGTGTATCTAGTAGGGTGTGAATGCTTGGATGTGCTGTAACTTTGCCTCTGCAACTCCTAACCTCGATGACGATGTGGGTCCGTGTAGACGCGGATATACCCTGCCTTACTTTGGACGACCACCATCGTCCTCTTACTAATGAATATGCCATCCGACATGTCTTCTCCGTCGCTGAGGCGCTGTTCCTCACCGTCGCTCGAATCTGTATCTGGCCTGTCCGATGACGAGGCCACGGTTGAGGTTCCCCGCACTCAAGCTTGCGAGTCCGTGGACGGTGTGCACGACGTCCAGGACATCACCTCCAACATCGAGGGCCTTGAACTCAAGGACCAGAATGATACAGCTGCAGACACCCCCAAAACTGTGGGCAATGATGCTCAAAGCCTGTCCGTCACCGACGGCGTCGACACGCATACACACCAAGAGCTCGAGTGTAATACTATGGCTACCATAGACACGCTTGGCAAGAAGCACGAGCGAAACTTTTTCACTGTCCAGGGTTTCCTATTCTTCTTGGTACGTATACAATTGGGATCTAATGGACATCAAAAGGCTGGTTGTCCCAGACAAAACACAAAATATGAATTCATAGGATATACGTCAATAACAGGTCACTTCAATCAACAAGACCCAGACCCTTTAGACTCTCAATGCAAGTATCCAAGTTCCTGCGACGCTGCGCGTATACAGCGGGGTATTGAGCGAGAAATTCCGCGGCACCCATCAACCAGTTCTTGGACATTGAGCAGGGTTTGAGAACATTGAAGAAGTCTACACTCGTTATGTCTTTGCCCTCCAGCTTGGACCAGGTCGTGCGTAGGTGTTCGGATGTATCGCGAAGGGTGGCTTTCAGTACAGGCTTCGTTTTCTCGAAGCGCGATGCGTATGCAAAGACAGCGGTAGCCAATGGGATGAATGATGTTTCGCGCATCGAGCGCTGAAGAAGGACTTGTGTCAAGCTGCTGATGTTGTTGGCCGCCGTTAAACACGACGCTAAAGCTTCACAAAACGCAACTAAATTCTCCAGACAGATGAGCCCGATGGCAGTCTCATAATAAGGACCGTATAGCCCATGCAGGGCGTTTTCGATCGCTCTCGACTCATCGGGTGACAAAAGTCTATACACCTGGGTGGATTGGGGTTGTGTGCATGTAGGCAGAGGTACCTCGGCCGTGGGGGATTCTGTCGGTTTGGGTGGTGTTGATGGTGACAAATCGGGAGAACACGCGCCTCGATGTGAGGCGCCAGTGCTTTTTGAGGATCCAATGATGTTTTTGGGAAGATATGACAAGATAGAATCATCACGAGCAGGCAGTTTGCCACTCAAGATGGCTTCCCGCGCAGTAGCGATGCAGACAAGGTCTTCTAGACCAATCTTCTGCATCTCCTGTAGGACAAGAGGAGAGTCGCGCAAGACGATGCCAACGAAGGCTGTTGGAAGCCAGAGCGGGATATTATAAGAGCGGCTGAGCACGAGTCTCTCGAGAGGCGGCAGACGGCCGTCGAGCTGCTCAATCGCCAGTTCTCGAATACTCTCAAACTTCCACATGCTTGCAATGCGTAAGACGGCAGACCATTCTTCGATTGTTCCAAGTTCATGCCCACGAAAGTTCCTGTGTCCATGTTAGTCCTGACACGCTGAACAACGCTTGTTGCGCACGTACCTCGGGTACAAGATGGACAGGAAGCTGGACAACTCAGCGCCAGAAATATCTATATCTCCATTCATCACGTTCAAAGTCTTGACAGAGCCAAGTCTCGCGGCCCAGAAAGGCGATAAGGACGCGAAGATGGAACCGTGAACACGGAACACCGCGTCTTCGTACTTTTCGAGAATATGAGCAACAGTTAATATTTTAAGCATGTATAGCAGCATACCCAGAACGATAAAGATCCGTCTTCGTAGTGGAAGCGGGGGTGCTTGATAGGCTCGTCAGGTAGTCCTGGTGTGGACACGCGCGATGGATGCTCCGACGTCCGTCCAGTTGGTGAAGATGACAGAACCGACGCAACGTCCGAGTCAGATATGCCTTCGAAGGACATCACCGAGGACGGTGCAGTATCGGACATTATTTGGGAGGTGGTAGCTGAAGGCAAGCTGTAACAGTAAGCCCTGGAGTCTACACGTCGCCACCTGCCTGCCGCGACCTCCCGCGACACACGAGGCTGCGGTTCGACACGACCACGTGGTTTTTCCGTTCAGTGCCACTGCATTGGCGCACGTCGAGAAACAGTCGCTGTTCTTGGCACGATAGCGCATTCACGAGGGGGTTTGAGGCAAGAAGAGTAGGCCGTGAGAAGCGCGAGAGATGACGAGGAAGGGTTTAGAGAGTGACTCGCCAGGGTTTAGAGAGTGACTCGCCGTGCCGACTTCGTGAGCCCAGCACTCGGGGAGCAGCTCGCATGTGTGCCAATCCAGGACCACGCCTCCTGCGCTCGCTCATGACTCTAGCTCGTCCAGTATCTATTATAGAGTGTGCCAATCATATGTTATGCGTATATGGCACATTATCATATAGATCCGTGCGTTGTGTACAAGAAAGCGCGAGCAATGGTGTGCAAGGCTCTACTACTTACAAGCAGGAAACTCACCCACCTTATCATCATCATCATTCTGACTCTTCCACTCGCCGTTTCAATTCCAGCCCTCATGCAATCTCCCTTTCCTTGACCCAATCCCCGATGTTGACATGCCCAATCTCCGGCACCTACGCCACAATCAGCTTTCCGTGCATCGTTTTGCCCGTGCCAGGTGTGCCAGTGAGGATGATCGTGGGTTGTGCGTGAGATGTCGACATTTTTCTGATGTGCTAGTTGAGAGAGCAGATGGAATGGGCCATGTAGAGTATATAACGAGTGAGGGTTTCAGTCAAGTTTGCGCGATGACGCGTCCGCGAGTTGGCTCTCACCACCACGATCTCCTCCGTGTCTCCCTCCCAATCAGCCAGTCTTGATACGATCTTTTGTCTTCCACATCACTTGTGCTTCGTCTTCGACTACCTCTATCCTCGCGGTAAAATTGTTGCAGTCAGGCATACTCTGCTGGATGTTATTGCTTCGATGTGGCATACCTTCTTAGAGAGAGTGGGTGGGCACCTCGTGATTTCTGTCGGAGGTGCACTTGAAGTGCCTCCAGTCCAATACTACACCTTCTTTGGCTGGCAGGAAATGATGTGTCGGGCCGCGTTGCGTGCAAACCGCCAGATGTGATAATCGATTACACGACTTGTACTTGGTCGTGAATTGAACGAAAAACAAGTCCGGCATGATTGACGTCTTTAGAAGGTAGAACTTCCAATGTCCTACGCCTCGCGGACGCCTCATGGGCAACTAGACGCTCATGGTGTGGGGTTTGAAGGGGGGTATCCACACCCCGCTCTTGACACTCACCATCGCTCACTACCACGATAATGTCGTCAACAGCGCTCAACCGCTCTTCGTCTCCATCGCTCCAGTCGGTGACCGATCTATCCGATATCGATGCTACGTCGCCCGTAGCAACCGCGGCCAGCAACTCCGGCAACTTAGTGGTCAGACCCAGCGCGTTGGATGTTATCGACGGGCACGTCAAGCCTGCACCTGCGGTCGCCAGTGCACCTGAAAGTGCATGTGAGGCGACGCATGAGCTGCTCGAGTCAGTACAGGTCGCTCGCCTGGAAGCGCTAGGCGCGAAGCACGGGCGCTACTTCTTTCAATCCGATTTCTTAGCGTTTTTGGTGCGTATTCCATCTGTTCTTCATTTTGAGTCGATGATTGCTGACCGACGCCAGGTCGAAGGAACCCTCTATCGTGTTCACGGCTTCTTGCTCACTATGACGTCTCCGTATTGGGCTCAGGAAGTTGCACGTGGGAATCGTGACGGGAACCCGACGCGCTTGGACAACGTGTCTGTGAAAGAGATGGATGCGTTCCTGTCGACTCTGTACCCCACGTACGTTGGAATGCTCGCATTTCCTGAGTGACCAACAACTCACTATAATTTCGAAGGGATGTTGAAGTCGCCCCTCGGACGTTTGCGGACTGGTCTGCCGTTCTGCGTCTCGCCACCATGTGGCAGTTCGAGGACAAACGCCAGCTCGCTATCGTGGCTCTTGAGCCGATTGCTTCCCCGCTCCAGCAGCTCGTACTCGCTCGCGCTCACGACGTCGAGGCCTGGATCCACCCCGCCTTCGTTGCGCTATGCGCGCGAACTTCTACGTTGAACCTCGAGGAGGCCGCACAGCTCTCACTGCAAGATGTGCTGCACATCACGTCCGCTCGCGAGGCTCTTTACAAGGGTCGCGTGGACTTGCCGTCGCAGAAGGACATCTCTATATACGTTGCGAACTACATGAGCGGATCAACGTCTCCCATACCACCCGCTCCGCGCCCAGTGTCAACCCAATCGACCGTATATACATCTTCCAAGAAGAAGAAGGCGCAACGAAGCGCCGCGCCTGCCACCTTGCAGCTCTCTGAGCCTCCCACTATCGAGGAAAAGCGGACGTTTGTCGCGCTCCTGTCCACTCGTAACTTTTCTAAGGTCATTGAAGTCGCTCAACCACATAACCTAAAAGCGCTCTGCGATTTGCTGTTCAACTTCAGTGATGTTACGTCCCAAAGTGGTTGGGGGAATGATTATAGGAGCTTGGTGGTGGAGATCGTCCTTCGCAGTGCATTCAATTGCCCATTCATTCCAATCGGCACTCAACTCCTTAAAAGCGTCACCCTCGCGCTCCCCAACGCCGAACCCGATGGAAAGGAATCCAGAGCTATGAGTTCCTATGGGAAATTCACACAAACTCATGCCATGCTCCGTATCAAGTCGTGCTTTGACGACGCCCACCGATTCTGGTCCTCTATGGATGAGGCCCTCGTCAAGTACGAAGACTTCAGCCTAGCCGCTGCACATGTGGCTTCTCATGTGAACTGTGAATCTGTGCAATTCAAGGCGTTATTCAAACTCAGCGGACCCCCAAGGCCAAGCGAACAGGCCAATTACGAGGAAGGAAGCGCTAACCTCCGTACTTTCTTTGCTGCTCTTGCGGTGGCCGGGCTGCTCGAGGAGAAGTAGTCATCTGCCATGTCGTTGTACTGTTTCAACCAGTCTTGTATCAATCACATCATCTTCAAGCCATATCATCAAGTCAACAATGGTATCATACGCGCAAATTATGATGGATACGCAAATGAAGAACCTGTACTCAGTACCACATAGCCACAGGTCCGGGCCGGGCCGGGCCGGCCTGCCGAGAAGAATACTGTACATATTGAGGGCTTCGACGTACCAAAACCCTCGTGAAAGCTATCGATGCTTGTCACTACATGATCAGCATGTGCTGGGCGTCGCCGCCAGTGCATGGGACACGCGGCCTGTAGCAAGTGAGGGTAATGGTGAAGGAGCGAGGCGTGTGGCTTCGGAGGAGCTACTTAAAAGCTGCATAGTTTGCAACGCGTCTGTTGCGCGCGCACGCGAGTTGGCTCCCTCCACCATGACCCCGACAGCGGGCACGAACACGGGCATAAATACGTCCGATCCAGTTCTCCGTTACCCATGCATGTAAGGGATCGAATCATCTAGGACGCCACATATCTTCAAGACGAACTTGCGGATGCTGGCACTCACGGCGATCTTGATGCCGTCCGAATAGGAAGGCTTCGCCATGTATGACGCCGCACGCTTGCCTCATGACTGGGCTCCCGAGTCCTAGACGCCCATGCAACGACTCCAAACTCTCAAGGGTATATGTTGCTACTCACGGCAAAACTCACGGTCTCCTAGCTCCTAACGTCCGTCATCGCCCCTCACCAGCCAGCTCTCATCGCACAATCATGTCGTCCCCACCTCTCAGTCGCTCATCCTCGCCGTCGCTCGAGTCGGTTTCTGATTTCTCTGACGATGGGTCTGCACCGCATGTATTGCCCACCGATGACGCTCCAGCCATCAATCTCGTCCCTAGCGTCAGCGTTGACTCGAGCGTGTCGGATGGAGAGTCTGCCGTCAATCCTCAACCCGGAAACCTCGTTACGAGTGACAGAGTCGAGACCGTGCATGAGGTGGATAACGCCGCCGAGGCTCAGCTTGCCGATAGCGAACGCAAAGTGCCTACCGTGGGGATCCCTGCCAACTGGGAATCACCCGACGCTAGGCATGAGCGCTACTTTTTTACAGACGAGTCCCTGACGTTTTCGGTACGCCTCTTTAATTTCCCACCTCGCTGAATGTTACGATTGAAGGGGCTCCTACAGGTCGAAGGGACAACTTATCGTGTCCACAGCGCCTTCTTTACCAGGTCCTCTTCTTATTGGGCTGAGCAGCTCGCGAAGCCAGGGCGCTCGACGAGACCCATATGTCTGGTCGGCATGCGTAAGAATGAGGTTGACGCGTTTCTGTCAACGTTGTACTCGACGTATGTACCCATATCACATTGACCATATGTGTGTTGACCGACTCTGAATTTAGGCCCGACTTGGAGGTCAAGTCGAGGACGCTCGAGGATTGGGAGGCTATTCTACGCCTCGCCCACTGGTGGAAGTTCGAGGAGCAGCGCAAGCTAGCCATCGCCGCGCTTGAACCACTTGTCTCTCCCTTCGAAAAGCTTCGCGCAGCTCGTAAATACGACATCGAAGCCTGGCTTTACTCCGCTTTCGTCGAGCTATGCTTGCGTCCTACCACGTTGACCTTGGAAGAGGCAAAGTGCCTTCCTCTGAGGGACGTCATGCATGTTATGTCCGCTCGTGAGGCCCTTTATAAAGGACGTACGGGCTCGCCATCCCGGGAGGATGTCTCCGCCTATGTCGCGAAGCACATCCATGCACCGGCGACGCCCATCGCGGCTGCCCGGGGGCCATCCGCACCACAGACGCCAGCACAGCCTCCTATGTAGCCGACCCCATGCATTCATAGTTTGAGCCATTTCATGAACTCCCGTAGTGATCATGTTCTACGTGCAAATTGTACTGCACAAACACCTGTTGTGCGTGGGTGTCCGGCGGGTCGTTTCAATGGACCAACTTTGCGTCCACGAGAGCCGCGAGAACGTACACACTGGAGGAAAATGGTTCATGAACCGGGTTCATGAACCCATTAGTGAACCTTCCCATGAACATCTGCAGCGAGCTGATGAACCGCGTGGTCGACGTTCATGAACCGTGCTCGTGAACCGCTCGCGTGTGGTTCACGAAGAGATGTACACCACTTGTATCAATATAGAGAGGGCGAACCGTACGTGATGGGAGCCGTGACAGTGTGACTACTGCTCATCAACGACCTCGACATTGACATCGCGCCGCCACCTTGCCCCCCCCCCCCTCCACCGTCTCCTCCCTTCGGTCACGAGTACCCATATGCAGTTCCACAGTACTGCTGGGACTAATGAAACTTATAAGAATGAATGAGCTGGCATACATGCCACTGCAGCTGCCAATCGCTTCATACCCCGCGGCCGGCGGGAGGTTCGGAGTGGCGGGTGGCGGTGATCCGCGACCAACCGCCGTCTCGTCCCGATGATCCCTCCTCGCTACACGCCCAGACTAATGGCCGCTGGTGGCGGCATCGCCCTCAATATCATGGCAGGTCGGTGAGCCCGACTTTGAACCTGCATTGCGTATAGAAAGCTCAGGGGTTGCAAGCTGAGGCAATGAGACACCCACGTCAACAGCCACGGAGGTTGAGACCGGCTATTGCGGTCACGCTCAACGGCTACAGCACATCGAGGACCGTGACTGTGACAAACTAGGTTCACAAATGCTGAGTTCACGATGGCCTCGTCAGGTTCACCAGTGGGTAAGTGATTCACGAACCCTGTTTGCGGAGGTTCATCAACTATATGCGTGAACAGTTCACGAAGATGGTTCACAAGAGGCAATGAACCGAAATCCTCCAGTGTGTAAAGATTGAGAGCCGCGACGAATGTCTTCAAGTCTCGACTCCTTCGGATGTATAGATGAGGAAAAGCCGCAAGAAACCCTCTGGGGCCCATGACTTCGAAGGCTCTGTCCTGCCCTTCGACTTGTATGAATCTCAATTGCCTTATCAGAGAGCCGGTCTCTGCATCTCCATTGATCTCCACATGTTTCCAGGTGTTGCGGAGCCCCTCGACTGTGTCTTTGAGTGAAGACTTCAATTTGCGATGGCAGAGTTTGTGAGGCTCAGTAATATATGACATAGCCCTCAGCAAACGCATCGCTGTCCGATTGGACGAGGGATTCGCCACCACAAGTCTCAGGATTGAATGTATAAGAGAATCCATGCGGTTTCCCGAAATAAGATAATCACTTCTGCCAGAGGAGCCGTAAAGTTTCAAGGCAAGAGCTTCGCAGAACGCAGGAATGGTGTCTGGACGAGCGTATTGCAGTGCTTCATCGAAGTTACACTTCGACAGCGCGCTCTTCAACGCTAGAGCCTCATCATGTGTAAAAAGAGAATTGGTCTCGATGAAGGGTGTAAACGATAAACCCTGTGACGCCGTGTTTGCCTCGGTCGTGGACAGTGCGATTGCGCTCTGCGTAGTTGTGTGTGAGGGATCGGAGGCATGTGCGGGTAAAGAGTCAGAAACAGTTGTAACGAGTGATACAGGCGCTTTTAGGACGTGTTGTAGGACATGTCTGCGCATAGAGCATTCATCGGATGAGATTGTTTTGCTGAAAACAGCCTCCCGGCAAGCGATAATGTGCACAATGTCCTGAATGCTGGGACTCAGTCTCTGCAGCTCTTCTGTAGTCAGGGGCTCGTCACGTAGTATGATACCGACAAAGCCATCCAGGAGCCAGTCCGGAATATCGTAAGAGCGGCTGAGTACGAGCCTGTCAAGAGGCAGCAAGCGGCCGTCGAGCTGCTTGATCGCGAGCTCCCTGATGCTCTCAAACTCCCAAATGCTCGCAAGACGTAGCACAGCAGTCCATTCTCCGACACTTCTGAACTCAGGTTCGCAGAAGTTCCTGCATATAGTCGGATTGGCACCGCCAAGCTTCACGCATGCACGTACATTGGGTAAAGAATCGACAAAAAGCTAGATAACTCGGTGCTAGAGACATCGATATCTTCTTGCATCATGTTCAAACTCTCAACAGAGTCGAGCTTCTTGTCCCAGAAGGGCGACAGCGACGCAAAGACAGAACCGTGAATCCGAAACAGCGCGTCTTCAAACTACCCAAAATATTAGCATGTTTCCCTAGTCCATTCACAGACTATATTTCGATGAGGACGTACCCAGAAAGATAACGACCCGTCCTTGTAGTAGAAACGCGGATGCTTGATAGGCTCGCTTTGCAGCCCTGGCGTGGACACGCGCGATGGGAACTCAGACGCCTGGCCGGTCGGGGAACTCGAAGATACGATCGCCGCAATATCGAAGTCAGAAATGTCATCGAAGGACATCACGGAAGGAGGAGCAGTATCCGACATTGTTGAGGAGGTGGTGGTGGTCGAGAGCAAAGCCAGAAGCGCGCTACACGAGGCTAGCGTGGGTCGACGCGACCACGTGTGTTTTCGGTTCTACGGATGAGAGCCCCGGAATGGCGTATACCAAAGAACATTGCGGTAGAATTCATAAATCGTAAAGAACTGGAGTAGCTTGCTCATAAATAAGGGTATATATGGAATCTCGTGGCGATCTGTCCGACATTTCAGTATCGAAGTAAGCATAGATCAGATGCCCAACTCCTCCCTCAAAGAAAGCATACGCGCAAGCACCTCCTCCAGCTCGGGGCAGAGTTGGCGGTCGACGCGCCCATCCGCCTGTGCGAGTTGTTCGCCGAGCTTGTCCGCCGTCTGCATGAGTACGGGATCGGCAGCGCGCATCATGGCCTCTTCAGCTTCGTCGGTGCGAACTTGATGATTCTCGATGCTGAAGTCCGACGAGGCCAAGCAGTGCTCGAGCTCGGGCTCGCTGGACGCAGTGTTTGACTCGTTAGAGGCGTCTGGGGTTTGATCCTCGAAGAAGAAGGGTGCATGGGCCGGCGCGTAGCGAGACTGCCGGCGGATGGCGGGCATCCGCTGGGTCTGTTAGCATACGAAGGCATCGAAGAGTTTGAAGTGAACGCACGACTATAGGCGAGGTCGGAGCTGCCTCGAACTGCATCACCTCAGCGCACTTTGAGTGGCGGGTACGAGACCGGGTAGAGCGGATGATGAGCTTGCGGAGGGAGAACATGTTCGTGAGTTAAGCAAAGTTGCGGTGAGTGTCAGCGAGGAAATGGTGAGTAGTAGTAGGTGATGCAGTCTCTGGTCGCCGAAGCATGTCCTTTTAAACCTGGCTCTGGGTCTCCTCTCTAGCACTAGGTGACAGCGTTCCGAGTCGTCCGCGCTGTGAATCCGATTTGTACTGCATGACGGTGGGAGGTTCGGATAAGCCCCTAGCCTTATGAACTACCTTCGACCTTGGTAGGTTTTGGTTCGGATGGTTTGAAGCGATTCGGAAGTGACAGCAGAGATAGGAGCATCGAGCGTGAGGCAGCCTCCCGGCCGGTGGCGACGTGATAGGAGACGTATACACTTGGTTGATATTGCTTCATACGCGTTGTGCAGGCTTATGTCCAGGCAGGCTAAGAGTCGGTAGAGACTCAAGCATGATGGGAGGTGGGCGGAGGGCCAACGTGAATACATATGTTGGACAAGAGGTTGGGGGAACTGCAGCAGGGAAGATATTGAAGGTCGAGCGTGAGGATCCGGGAAGTCACGTTGACCTCTGCGTAGGGGATGCGGGACGACCAGCACACTATTCAAAGTAGTATCCGACTTGGCCAGTATGACATTGACGAAAACGGCACGGCCTATGATGCGGGATGCCTTTGAGCAGCAGGTCGTGGTCCGAGGCCAAGGTACATACCGACGCGGCGCAAGCGTTCCTCTTCTCTCGCCACCATGGACATCGTACACGTTCCTCAGTCGGTAGACCTCACACGTCTACTGCGAGGAAGGCACCAATCTATGAATATGAGAACCGTCTATTTGCGTACTCCCACCTTTCTGTTTGATCTGGTCGCGCCCTCGCGCATAGCCTTGGCTCAATCGCCACCGCCGTCTACACTTCACGTCGGAGATCTACCTGAAGTACTTGCGAGTACAGCTAAAGATCAAGCAGTGCACTGCTCTTCCCGTGTCCGCGTTTTGAATCTGCAGGGTTTGCCCTCAGAATGCGCACATTGTTCTCGCTGGCATCGTTCAACGCAGACATTAGTAGAGTGGTAAGAAGGTAGCTCTACTACAGGAAGACGACCGCGTCATCTTGCGGTAGAGGAGGCGTTTGATTGGGATGGCGTTCGCAGTACGAGCAGATCTGTTGTAACCAACTTGCCTCTGATTGAGGGGCGCGTGCACCGCCCGCGCATCAACTCCAGCGCCCTGCTTGATCCCTGCCTTGGCGATATATAAACAGCACATCCTCGTTGCTGTTCGACTTTTCCCAACCACGCCGGTCGTCGTTCGGTTCACTTCAGGCAGGCCCACTTTTTTCTTCTTTTCTACGCTTTTCTTTCTTTATACTTTCTCGCCTGTCTACGACCTTTTTACAACACGCACTTTCTTTTACGACACCTTCAGCAATCATGGCATCCAGTCTTAGCTACCTCGCACCGGTTTACAACACCCCCAGCCCGACTGCCGTTGTCGCAGCAGTTCCCACATCCGCAGTGACCTCTTCCGCCACATCTGCTATCGCGACGGCCAGCGCTACAGCGAGCATGAGCACCGCATCGCCTTCGGTCGCCGGAGCTGTCGCCTCTGCGACTGCATCTGCTGCGCCGATGATGGCTGTCAGTACAGTGAAGAGCTTCGTGTTCCTGTATCACATCAACATCCTCATCCTTGTCCTATTCGCGATCTTCTTCGTGGCGGTGCTTCCGCGCGTCATCACCGCGCGTATGGCGCCGCGTGCGCGCTTCACCGGTTTCTTCCTCCTCTCTGGCGGCGGATCCGCGGACGCGCCGCCCGCGCGCCGGCCCACTGAGAGCATGCACCATGACGACGACGACACGCAGACGTTGCACAACAACAACCCGTTCGAGGATGGGCAGAGCATGGTGATGCCGCGCGATGTAGCGCCCGTGGTGTTTGGAACTCCCGGCGGACTGGGCGGCACGGGCCCGATGCGCGTGCGCAGTCTGCTTTCGCTGCACCCGCTCTTGGGCGCGATCGCGAACTACTCCGTACTGCCTGGATGGCCCCTGCGCAAACTTGCAGTGTTCGTGGTATACTTCGGCATTTACCTCTATGCGGGCCTCTACCGCAACAACCCATTCGCGTCGCCTTACCGTGCGGGTGTTCTTGGAGCCTCGCAGATCCCGCTCGTCGTGGCATGCGTGATGAAGAACAACTTCATTCAGTACTTAACGGGCGTGGCATATGAGAAGGTATGCTTTCTTGCTACGCTTTTGCACGACGGTACCGATACTGATTGTTCTGCAGCTCAACTACGTTCACCGCTTCGCCGGCCGCTTGATCGTGCTCGCAATCAACGTCCATGCGTTGCAGTGGTTCTTCACCTGGAACCGTACGCCCGGAAAGATCACCTCGGAATACCAGACCGATCTCGTCCGCTGGGGCACAGTTGGTCTCGTTGCCGTCGACCTTCTCTTCATCGGCAGCTTGCCCACCGTGCGCACGAAGAGCTACTCGTTCTTCCTTGCCACGCACGTCCTCGGCTTCTTTTGGTTCGTGGTGGCGATGTACATCCACTACCCGCAAACGCTGCCCTACTTCGTCACTGCCTTCGTCTTCTATGGCTACGACCACGTTGCGCGCGCGGCTCGCACTCGCGTTACAACCGCATACATCACGCCCCAGCCCGCACTTAACGGCGGAAGCACCCACGTCGCTCTTCCTGGTCTCGCAACCGGCTGGCGCGCGGGACAGCACGTCCGCATGCGCGTCGTGAACCCTTCGCTACCGAGCGCCGTCGCACTTCCGTTTGCAATTCTCGCCTCGCGCATCCGCGCGCACCCTTACAGCGCTGCGAGTGCTCCGAACGCAAATGGGCTGGAGCTGATCATCAAGAAGGTCGGCGCGAGCACACGTTCGCTCTACAGCCTCGCGGGCGGAGAAGAGGCCGCGATCAAGGAGAAGAAGGCTGGCATGGGTATGGTCACGGACCCCGAGGCAGCGTTCGACGCGCGGCGTGTGAAGGTTATCGTGGAGGGACCGTACAGCGGGCCCGCCGCGCGCTTCGAGGGTTATTCAGGTGTTGTGCTTGTCGCTGGCGGAAGTGGGATCACATATACGCTCTCGCTTCTGCAGGACCTGCTCGCAGTGCACTCGCAGGGCGGCGCAGCTACTCGCGTCGTCGAGCTCGTGTGGTCCGTCGCGGACCCGGGATCCCTTCTTGCACTGCTGCCTACGCTGCGCGAACTGCTTCAGCCACGCACAGCGCCAGCTGCCTCTCTGCAATTACGTATCCGCGTGCATTACACCCGCGCGCCGCGTACGCCTCCGCCGCCTGCGGACTTGCTCCCCGCTGGTCTCGCACTGCTACCGGGGCGACCGAGCTATGGGCGTATCATCGAGGATGCCTGCGACGCCGTGCGCGATGCGGTACAGGGTAACCCGCGTGGACTCGCGGTAACACACTGCGGACCGGGAGAGCTTGGTGCACAGATTCATGGCGCTGTTGGGAACTTGAGCTGGTCGAGGTGGAAGGAGGCTGGTGGTGTTGAGGTGCATGCCGAGTCGTTTGGGTGGTGAGCGTGCTTAGACGCGGGTCGTCTGCACGCGCTACCATTCTGTTCTGCGATGACCCGTACTCTAGACTTATTTGCCCATTACGATGCTGTATTATATTTGTAGGATGGATGGATCATTGGTTTTGGATTCAACATAGCTTGACATATGTACTGGGGGACTCAGAATATTCTATGATCTGACTGTCGACGTGCATATAGTCAAAGCTACCTCACTCAGTCATGGTCCGTACATACATATGCCCATACAGCAAGTGAGAGCCGGAAGCAAGCCCCATATGTGCGCGATCAGTGGCTCGTAAGCGAGAAATGTCAATGGCTTCGGCGGGCGGCGCACAGCGGGTTCTGCCAGTCGCCCTCGATCACCCCTGCACCTTGCTCTCTCCCGCCATCACCCTCCCGCCGCTTTCCCTCGTCCCTACTACTCCTTGAACGTCCTGTTCTCGCCTACAACAAGCACTTGAAAGGAACGGGATAACTTGCACGACAGCAACGGTTGTAGGCATGGCAACGACAACGGCACAGTCGCAGAGATCGGGGAAGAGGGCGTCGTCGGTCAAGGGCAAGGGTGTGGACAAGCAATTGCAGAAGGAGCAGGCGCCGCGGCAACCAGGCTGGGGGACGACGTTCTCTGGCGAGATGGCACCGTACAGCGTGCCGCGCGGATACATCGCCGGCTTCCTCTTCCGCTGGCGACTTTGGTTCGAGTGCACATTCGCATTTACGATGTTGGAGCCGTGGGAGAAGGGCTTGTTGAGTATGTATATCTTCACATCTCCGAGGAAAGAATATACTGACGGAGGACGACAGTCATCATTGCAGCAATCGTGTTCACATTGCTGGCGAAGGGCATATTCCAGTACCTTCCCATGCACCTCGTCTTCCTCTACCAACGTGCCAAGTATTACCTACACGGTAGCCAGACAGCATCTGGGTTCAGCTTTGGGGCGCTTAGCCACTGAGGATTATTCCACTTGCGTCTTTCACCAGGATAGTCCAGTTCTTGGACAGTAGAGGTATGTTCCGCGTACCTATCTGACTGTTGCGACGCGAAAGCTGATGTTCTCAGTTATACCCATATAATGCAGGCAGTCAACGTCCATTGTCACGTACACGGCACAGATCACCTTATGTTTCTCAAATGTGATAAAGAGGGGCGCCCTAGAGGACATGCACTGATACCATATCTTGCGTGATGTGCGATAGTTGGCTGATGCAATTCGACCTTTGCGGATTATAAACGGAACTTGCCGAACGGAGTATTTCAGTGTATGCCTCGGTCTTCCTATCTTGCTGCTCCATGTGCTGGGATCTGCGACCGAAGACTCCCAATCTCGACGTGATACATGTTTGTTGACCTTCGTTTGTCTGGAAGAGAATTACCCGGGCGTCTTTGGGCGTCTTTTCCTGTGATCTTGCCGGCCCCCTCGAGGCTTCCGAGCAACCCGAAGGCGTTCACTCTGGCCGCTATGGTTTCAGCAGTTCAGCGCGTCTATTGGCCGCTGTGTGAATCCGCCGAGTAGACGTCACGTTGAGTGTCCGGGCTCAAACGGGGAACAAAGTATGACTGCACAAACGCCGAACACACAGTCGGCTATAGTCTTTGCAAGTATATATATATAACCAATGTCCAAGTCTTCACCTCCTCCCGCACCCACTCCTTTCCGCCTACCCTCCTTCCCGGCTGTCGCTCTCCTCAGACACGCTGCCTATCCGTCTTCATCTCGTTCTACGTCTCATTGTCGCCAAATACGTTTTTCGAGAGAGCGATCGCGAATATGTCTTACTCGCGCTGCAGCGTTGCGGACAATGACATATCATACCGACCCATGAGCAGCCTCTTCACGCTCGAGCTGCCCTACAAGCCTCCGAGCGCCCGTCTGGGCCAAGTTCTCTGGCGCTGGCGGATATGGGTCGAAATAACCCTCGGAGCCAGCGTGCTCACTCCAGGCGAGAAGGTCGCGTTCAGTGCGTGCTCTCCCTCGCATCCCGTACATGCCCGCTCTAACGTCTAGCGCGCTTTCGCTTTTCACAGTGATCTTCTGGGCGCTCGTCCTCTTCCTCCTCGTGTATGCTGCGGTCGTGATTATCCCCGCTGCACTGTTCGCAGCGTACCCCCGCACGCTATTCTATATATTCGGTGAAGTTGGCCCACAGAGGCTCCAGGCGTTGCACAAGCCTGTTGTGGGATGGGTGCATGCTGCCTCTCAAGGCGTCGTGGCGAACGTACGCAATACGACCTCGATGGGCGCGGGGCTCTGAGCGTCTGCGAGCGCTTCTCGAGAAGTCCCTTGAACTTCGGCCCGTGTTGCGCGTTAAGTATGTACCAGCGACGGCAATCACGCTGGGGCTCGTAGGCGGGGTCGCGCATGTAGCGATTGTACATATATCTCGTTGTTTGCTTGCTTTCCCTGAGGCCTGACGGTTTCCTTCCGCTGAGGCCCCATGTCTTCGTCTGTTTTCTATGTTGTACTACCAGTATCCCTACGACGACCACGACATACTTCTACTTCTTTTCCTGACTTGTGGACCACCGGCGCTTTGCCAACTGACCCACACATCGATGCGACGACGATGATGAAATGATCGCCATCCAAATACGCTCAGTGTTTGCTCAGTGTTCAAGCTCATTCGATATATGCTTCCTAAGCGTCCGCCCACGCCCAAAAATATAACTTGAGGCGCTCACACACGCTTATCTGAAGACCCGAAGTCCGGGCCAAAAGTCTCGGGCAAAGTCCCAAAACGGTGCATGTGCGGCAACTGATCATCTTGAGGACGCGCCGAAGGCCGACGAAGCACTTTGAGGCGCTCAATGACAACCCGACAAACCAGCAACTGATCATTTAAGTACTCTTACAAGGAAGTGAATCACAACACACATGGCATTCAAGTTCCTATGCAGACACATCTGGGTGGATCAAACCAGCTTCAATAAGAGCCGCCAAAAACGCCACCAAGCGTTGTACTCTCTGCCTGAAGATAGCAGGGTGGTACGCCAAGAAGCCCTTCTGACCCACGCATCCAGTAACGTAGCAGCTGGTCGTGTCAACGGATGCGCTGGTCAGGTATTCCAATGTTAGTTTGATGTTATCCTCGCTGAGCTGCGCGTCGCCTATATCCTTGTAGATCTTCAGAAGAGCCTTCCAATAGGGGTCGGAGTCGTATTGGGATTTGAACGTCTTGATGGCGTAGCCGACGATGTGGAAGCCGGCGTGGTAGAAGTCCGGATTGCGGACGACGCGAGAGGTGACCGATTGGATGAACTCCTTTCCGTGGTTCGTAAACACCCGCGTCTGATCTAGAGCCTCACAAAAGGCCGGAACGCTTGCCGAAGCGATGGTCTCGAGGGCTGAATCCAAGTAGACAGAATTGTTTAGCAGTGAATACAATTTGGGGCGCTCTTCAGGAGGATAGGGAACATAGGCGAAGGCGGAGGCCGCTGGAGCTGGCGTAAGGGATGGAATGGGTGGGTTTGTCACAGCTTTTCGTGATTCACACTGGAATGAGGAAGAGAACGAGGCGGCCTTCTCGATCGCAGGTTGGCGTGATTTGCGGGTGAATATCGTGGGCTGACCAGACATAGTACTCTGAAGCTGAATATGTGGAGCCGACGTGGCTGCCTTCATCTTGAACGAAGATCCAGTAGATAGAGGGTGTGCGACTGCGAGGACGTTCTCCCGGACGTAGATAAGCACCGAATGCGCATCGGCTGATAAGCGGCCTTTAACGATAGCGTCGCGAGCCCACGCAATGCATGCAAAATCATTCAGTGTCAAGGCAAGGCCCTGCATTTCTTCCGACGTAGGGAGATCCTCGCGCAGTATGCAATCTACGAAGGCTTGCTCCAGCCAGCCCGGGAGATTATGGGCGCGTCCAAGAACGAGTCGCTCCAAGGGTAATACACCGGGGTCGAGTTGCTTGAGAGCAAGCCGTCGTACGGCCTCAAACTCCCACATGGTCGCCAAACGCAGGACGGCAGTCCATTCGGCGACAGTTTCAACTTCGGGAGCATCAAATGTCCTGTACAGCGTGAGCGCATTATCCGGGTATTGTCAAGGTCGCATACATACCTCGGATATAAGAGAGACAGAAAGCTTGCCATCTCTTCAGACGAAGTATCCTCAATCTTATGGACGAGCCCGGATGCGGCGGACTTCAGTTTCTCCGCCCAGAACGGGGAGATTCAGCGAAGCGAATACGGAGCCATGGACACGAAAGAGTGTCCCACTGATCTATTATATCCGTCAGAGCGCTACAAGAAGATCATAGTAGTTTCGACATACCAGCAGAGTCAGCGAGCCATCCTCGTAGTAGAATCGCGGGTGCTTCAAAGTGCCCTCGACACCACCCGGCGTCGGCGCACGCGAAGGATGCTCCGCGTCTGATAGCACAGACTCAGAGAGGTCATCGATAGATACCACGGAAGGAGGACCGGACATTGCAACGGAGGACATGATGGTGGTCGAATTTCAGGGGCGACTGCGAGATTCGCGCATGCCGGTGGCAAGTGTGGGCGTCCTCGGGTAAGCCTCGCGGCGACGAATTGGGGTTAGGGTTGGCACCACGAGTCGCGGCGCCCACGTTCAGAGCTCGTCTCCCACATCCATCTACATCACGATATAACACTCTATCACATGTCCGCCCTACTTGGAGCAACGTATGTCTCTCCTTGCATTCCTATAAATCGTGTTAACATGCAGTATCTCCCAGCACCAATGAAGCGAGGGCTTCTAGGATTTTTCCAGACACGGCCGCAGCTGCGAAAGGCCGCCTCAAGTTCCATCGTTTGTGCTTCTTGTCTTATCAGGTCGAAGGACATAGCTCTGATGGGATCCCTTGCTTCTAGTTGAGAGTTGTTCTGGGATACCCCTCCAGACGACCAAACCCCGTTTCTACTATGTGGCCTTGAGCGTCGACAGTTTGACCGGCGAAGGTTGTAAGGCCCAGTCGGAACAAGCTCAAGACACTGCCGCCGAAGGCGTAGTCAAGTGGGATGGAGATTTGTATCTGTGAGCTCGAAGCTTGATTGTTTCCGTTGAAAATGGGCTAACTTCATCTTAGTGAGTATGTCGAGCAGTCGTCGATGGTCAGAATACGAGTGTATGCGGTGCACCGCATTAAAGACCAGGTTGTATGTGAATCCCATTTTCGAGTGCACGCACTACTAGAGGCAAACAAGGGTACGCTACTGGCATCGCTTGTGCCCGAATGGCGTCTAATACCTTCTCCATCAGTTTCCCTGCCTGTAGTGAAAGCGAAGGACGATGGCGATAGCTGCACGCTTCGCTTGCTAGTCACAGAAGTCACCGACGATGGTCGTGCTGAGATGGAACATGTTGTGTCTAGCGTCGTTGCGCCCATGTCAACGCGCACTGACGCCCTTCTCAATCGCCTGCCGAGCGCCGCGCTGTCCATCGATGAATCCTCTACCACAGTGCTAGGTCGATGGGGCCATCTACTGAACAACATCCGCGATCTTGCAGATATAATCAAAGCTGTCTCAGACGTGCGCTCGATCTATGTGTACATTATTGATCAAACCTTACCTTTGTGCCTCCTAGATCCACCCGTATACCAGTATCGCGTGGAGCGTCATGTCTGCGGGTTACGAGGTATGCACGTACCATCCATGCAACGTGTTTGATGCTAATCGGGACGCAAGATTGCAAAGAGACAAAGCGAGCGAGACGAGGCCGTTACGAAGCTCATTGACGCCCTATACTCGGCTTACGACGTTGTCCTGAGCACAGAAAACCTATCCATCTCAGAAACGTCCAGAAAGATAGTGATGACTCTCATACAACAAACCATCAACTGCGGCCACTTCATCAATAGTTATCTCAAACGAGGATTCTGTGCGTAACATGAGTACTAACCCCACGAATCGTACTCACAGTCACGCAGGGGCTCGAGCCGTGACTGGCACGGTCTCTTCGACTGATAAGGACATAGCAGAGTTCCATGCCCAGTTCCGCGAACTCCGTACCAACTTGACTACCCATAGTGTCCACGTCATCCTCGGCAACACGGAACGAATCGGTGGGCACTCTTGAATGTCGGCACAAAAGAAACGTATTCTGACATAACGACTAGCTGACTCCGTTGAACTCTCGAATATGCAGTATACTAGAACCGCTCGGTGGCGCAGCGGCAAAAGGTGCTTACCTGGAACGCGCGTCAAGCTTATCTCCGAGATTCTTCACTGGGTCCACTCGTCCGATGAGACCGATCCGCGTATGCTTTTGATGACCGGTGTTGCTGGTGTGGGAAAGTCCTCTGTAGCGCACACCATTGCGAGTAGCCTGGACGACATATTACGCCTTGCTGCGTCATACTGTTTTGATCGAAATGATGCAGAGCATCACCGCCCCAATCTGCTCTTCCCGACTATAGCTCGCCACCTCGCTGACACATATCCTCAGTTCAAACGCGCTCTTGTTCATTCAAACACTGCTGCGACGTTCGGGACCTCGGACCTAGATGATCAGTTCGAAAATCTCCTACGGAAGCCACTTGCGAATCTTACCTTGGCTGGTCCACTTGTGATCGTCATCGACGCTCTTGACGAGAGTGCCAATCCATGGGATCGTCGTCACATGCTCACCCTGCTGGCGAACCAATTCACGAAGCTGCCGCCAAATTTCCGTATTATACTGACATCACGTCCTGAGGATGATGTCCTCTCCATTTTTGAGAACAAGGAACATATCCGCTGCATGTCTATGGCTGTGGCGAAGACCAGAGACATCCAGGCTTTTGTAGCCAGTAAACTTGTTGATGCGAACAACGAGGTGTTGCCTGTTTTCACACCATCGGACCATCTAGAATTAGCCCACAAGGCCGAGGGGCTCTTCCAATGGGCGGACATTGCTTGCTCTACCATCGTGAAGGGTCGAAACCCGAATTTGCGTCCTACCCGTAGACAGATGCGCGAATCATTTGAACGCTTTGTCATGCTCTCCTCTGGCACTCTCGATGCCCTATATGAAGATGTGCTGTCTCGTCTCCTTCCGGAACCTTCGGATGAAGAGAGCATTCTACTGCGGATACTCGGCTTCATCGTCACAAGTCGAGAACCGCTGAACGCCACCGCACTCTTTGAGCTTCTCCGGCTATCAGACGAAGACAGGGAAACCTGTGAGATCATGCTGCGCTGCCTGGGTGCCCTCCTCACCGGTGTTTCCGGCACGAATCAACCGATTCGCATATTACATTCCTCGTTTCGCGATTATCTACTCGCAAATAATCATGATGGTCGTTTCTATGTGAAACCTGAAACACTACACCTTGACGTTGTGTTCGGCTGTCTGCGCGCTTTGAATGACGGTCTTCATTTCAACATATGCGGTCTCGAGTCTTCCTATGATGCCAACACGGATGTTCCCGACTTGCAACGCAGAATCGAGGACAACGTTCCCCTGTCACTTTCATATGCCGCACAATCTTGGGGCCACCATCTGGCATCTCAGCCATCGATCTGGTCTGACGACATCGAGCGCGAGCTGCTTGTCCTGCTGCATGAGAAGTTTCTGTTCTGGCTTGAGCTATTGAGTGTATTGGATGCAGTCAACACTGCTTCACCTGCGCTAGAAGCCGCAGAAGAACGTGTGAAGATGCTAGAGATTCGGATACTCGCAGAAGATTGTCGTCGCTTTGTACGCTCATTCGGGATTCCTATCTCGCAATCAGCCCCCCACGTCTACCTATCTGCATACCCCTTTGCACCACGTACCGCGCTTGTTCATGAACAACTTTATTCTCCATCAGTGAATCGGCTTCCCAGGTTGTCGGGTATACCCACCGCCTGGTCCAGTACAGTGATGGTCATCAATACAGGCCATCCCGTCATGCTGGTGGCAGTTTCCCCCGACGATCGTCGCCTCGCATCGTCCAGGATAGACGGTACCATCTGTATATGGGATGCAGAAACAGGAACTGCAGTCGGGGATCCACTCGTTGGGCACAAAGGTTCTGTCTGCTCCTTGGCATTCAGTCCAGATGGAATTAATGTCGCTTCTGGATCGAAGGATCGGACTGTATGCATTTGGGATACACAGGAGAACGTACTTATGCACTCGCCTCTCATCGGTCATGCGGCCCTAGTCGGCTCTGTCACATACTCGCCAGATGGTGGTATAATTGCGTCAGGGTCGCAGGATTGTACAGTGCGACTTTGGGACGTGAGGACTGGCACACCGCTGTGCCCTCCTTTGGAGTGTCACCCAGAGTCAATAGAAGCGGTTGCATTCTCTCGGAGCAGCCATCAAATTATCATCTGCACATCGAGTCTCACAGTCTACGTCTGGACTCTAGCGACAGGAGAGTGGGAGGTTGTGCCTCTAGCCGCTGGGAGTTATCGTGGCGGGCCAGTGGCGTTCTCTTCGGATTACAGTCTCGTTGCATCGTATATGACGAATCAAACCATGTGCATCTTCAGTGCTTCATCAGGCATCGTCGTTGGTGCACCCCTTGAATACTACCATAATATGTCCATCAGTGGTGTGACATTCTCGCCGGATAGCCGTTTACTTGGGACCGGCTCCAATGATGGCACAGTCCACGTATGGGACTTACAAAGGAATACTTCAGCAGGGGAGGTCCTCAGAGGCCACGCTGGCCCGGTGCATTCCGTGGCTTTCTTTCGCGATGGACATCGAATTGTTTCCAGCTCGTCGGACAGCACCATCCGTATCTGGGATACCAAGATACGCACATCGGCACCTGAACCAGTGAAGGACCACGTAGGCAGAGTCCATTGTGTGGCACTATCTCGGGATGGTCTTTACATTGCTATGAGTGTGGAAGGTCGTAAGATACAGATCCGAGATGCGCGTACCGGAGTCCTTATGCAAGACATCAAGTCATGCCACAAAGACCGCATCAGTGTTTTAGCGTTCACGCCTGATGGCCGACAAATCGCATCAGGCTCGCGCGACCATACTGTGTGCATATATGACACTGGATCGTGTGCGTTGGTCTGCACTCTTCATGCTCATAAGGCTAAGGTCATCGGTGTCGCATTCTCACCAGACGGCTCACGGATGGTAACTGGCTCTCTTGACAGCACAGTGCGGGTCTGGGACACCAAGGCAAAAACATTAATCAGGGAAGGTGGATGCTTCACCGGTGTTCTCTGTGTAACGTTCTCGCCCGACGGTACCAGGCTTGCACTATGCAGACTGAACAGTCGCTATGTCGAGATATGGGATGCCAGAACGCTTGAACCGATACTCGAAGATTCTATCGGTCACGTAACAACAGTGCGCTGCGTAGCGTTTTCCCAGGACGGCTGCAAGATCGCAACCGGTTCAAGCGACAAGTCTGTCCGCGTGTGGGATGCTCAGACTGGAAGGCAGATCGGCACGCCGCTGAAAGGACATCTGGGAGATGTCGAGAGCGTTTCCATTTCTCCAGATGGTCGTTTCATCGCATCGGGATCGCGAGATGGAACCCTGCGCCTTTGGAACATGAGCACATACAAGATGGTGAAGACATTCAAGGACCATAAGAAGACGGTGTTCTTCGTGGCCTTCACGAGCGACAGCCAGCAAGTGATTTCCGGTGCAGAAGACAATGCCGTGCGCTCGTGGGACATTGGCGAGGCCAGCAAGACAACCCGTATGCACACGTTCGGACCTGACGTATCCCTCGCGATGAAGGGTTATCCGTGTGAGGATGTTGCCCCCTGGTACAGTCTAGCAGGAGATGGCTGGCTCAAGGACTTCTCGCATAGTCCGTCCAGACTATTGTTGTGGATCCCGCCCGAAATGCGGGGGCGCCTGTGTATGCCACCTCTCTCGCTTAGCATCTCTTCAGAGCCTCTTCACTCTCTCGACCTGAGCAATTTCGCGCATGGCGTGCGATGGACCGAGTGCTGGAAAGGAGATGCCGTAGCATGAAAGAAGTAAGCATGCCAACAAGCTGTGGATCATCGACAAAAACTGACGGAAACAAAGTGAACGCGAGTGGAGGAAAGTACACAGCTAGTAGCACTGGAAGCAGTATGAAGACAATGAAATGATACCCGCAAGATGACAGCAAACGACAACAAAGACACATGAGCGGAAAAGTTACTGAGAGTTCGTAGCGGCCACAGGCCGCTTGATACTATGCAACCGCAACACAAGCGGCAACAGCGCGACGTTCTCGCGACTCGCGTTAAGCTGCACGCAACCCAAGTATTCATCGAACCTGCACACGTAGTCAGATCTTCGCGCTCGTATACAAGAAGAGAGAATACGCACCACCGGTCGAAATGGATCTCGAATCTTCCGAGCGTATCCCACCGCTTTCGGATCGCATCCGAGCTCTCGCCGTCGGGCGCCATCGCGAGCGTGGCCGCTTTCGTGAACGGTGCGGAATAAAGCACGAACGTCTGGCACACCGTCACAAGCCGGCCATGTGCCTGCGAGCGCGTGAGCACTAGAGAACCTGATGAGGTACAAACGCAGGACAAGACATACCTTGAGCAACTTCGCGTCGCTCGTCATCATACACTCCTTACTACACGTATCCAGAAAATCCACGTGGTCCCTCAGCAGCGCATCCACCGTACCCACTTTACCCAATCTCTCCTCAAACCTCCTCCAATTAGGCTCGACAACCTCGCTCGTCACATACGCCAGCAACTGCTGCACGAACGCCAACATCCTCAACCTCAAAAGCGCGACCCTCCTTCTCCATTTCTCGAAATCCGGCGAGGCGTGGGAAGGGAGAACGCGCCATGCTGAGGATTTATGATCGAGCCACATTGTCGAGAGGGATTGTTCGAGTGATTTGAGGTGTAGGAGGAACCGGAATATGAGTTGATATCTCAACACCGTCTTCCGACTCACGACCAAACTCAAAGGAAAGGGCACCGCAAAGTCAAGACTCAACGCGTCGAGCGCCGTGAGCTTCTCCTTTTCCTTTCCCTTTTCTCCGCCGGCTTCGGATACGGCGCCGTCGTTGGTATGTGCGATGTCGCCTTTCTCTTGAACGATTTTGATTAGGAAATCGGTTAGGGCACTGCCGGCGAGTACGATCTTGAGGTCGCCTTTGACTTCTGCGTCGTCACCGTGCGCATCGGCGTTCAGAGCCAGCTCCAGTAGACTTTGCAAGCGTCCAATACTCGCGGCTCGTGCCGGGCGTCGGAGTTCCGATTGGGCGAGCTCGAGGAAGTGAGGAAGAAACGGCGCGTGTGCGAGGAAGAGGTATCGTCTCAACGCTCGTAGACGCGCGAGAAGGCCGCCAGGTCCTGGGGCGAGCAGACGCGCTAGTAGTGTGGTATTCGCGAAGGCGTAATCCGCCTCCAGTCCCCTGAGAAACACAGCGGAATCCAGCCCAAACTCTTCTTCCTCCCTGGCCTCACCCCTCACATTCCTTGGCCTCCTCTCGTCCTCAACAGGCGAATCTGGCCGAGCAATATCGATCCCGCATTCGCGGATGACGTTCAGGTATTTGCCCGCGAGTAAGATCTTGTGTTTCCATGCTTCTAAAGCGGGAGGGACGCATGCGCCGCCTGGAAGTTTCCCGGATTGAGCCCGTGGGGGAGGGATTCCTGCGCTGGGGGTTTGGGAGCGGCGGTCGAGAGAAGCTGTTGAGCCGTCGCGGAGCTATCGCATAGTGTGAGTCGATGAAGGCATGAGAAATGAGTATCTAGAGAGACGTACGGTATATCGCCTCTCCCAGTACTCGTCCGTATAGTCCATATCCAATGTTCCCCTCGTGATAAACCTCGCCTCCTTGACGCAAACCTCCTCATACGGATCATCTAATCTCCCCTTCCTAGTCCACCCCCTCACAATATCCACATATGGTTTACCCGCTGCCGTTAACAATGCAGAATATAGACTTCGTGCTGCGGGGTCCCCAGAAAGGGATTGGGCGCGGGCGTGTAGGATTGAGAGCACTTCGCCGCCTTTGACGGGAACGGGGGCGGATGTTGCCGAGGCGGAGAAGATATTGGGGTTTAGGGGTGTTAGGCCGAGAGCGGCGTCGCGGGCTGCGAGGTCGTCGTCTTCAGATGATTGCGAGCCACCTTCGTCTTCGGGTGCATCGTCTGCGTGTGCCAACGCGAGTGTGAGGTGGTAAAGCAGAGCAAGAGTGTGAACTGTCGGATGAACGTAGAACCATAGCTTTTGTAAGCTAAACGAAGACGAGGACGAGAATGCGTGTTCGAGTTGGGCTAGAAGGGTCTGGTAGTCCCGTAACATGTCGCGCATGCGGGCACAGAGGGCGTGGTTCACCAGTCCGTAGTCAGAGTGGGCTCGTTGTTCGATGAACGCTGTTATCGCAGTGTAGTAGGTCGCTAGTGGAAGAACGCGTTCGGCTAGATCTCGCAGTGAAGGATCTGGAGCAGAGATAAGTATGGGTAGGAGTGGTCCACGGCAGGATCGGGCATACCTAGTGAGCGGTCGACGACAAACTTTACGCCTTCGAGCGGGTCGTCGTCTTGCGGCGAGTAATCGTCGTGAAAGGTGATGTGAGTGCCTTCAATGCCCTGCTCAATTTAGTATGGAACCTGTCACATTGGAATGATAAGCGCGCACCATCAGTACGAAAAGCAGGTCCTCGAGTATGAGCGCTTCCTGGACTTCCAGCGGTAAAGTATCGAGTCTTTCTGCGCGTTCTTTGCCTTTCGCCTTTGGACTGGGTTGTACTAAGCCTGAGACACGCGAATTGAGTGGTGCGCGAACGAAGGACTCTTCGGCGATAAACGATGGCTCATGGTCTAGTTCCAAATTTAATCGCGTTACTCATACAGAGTTGAGAGTTAAAAGCACCTCGACGTGTAGCATACTCATCGTCTCCGTCAAGCCTCTCGCGATTCCGCCTGACCGAGGCGATAGTGCTGCTGACCTGCATCAGAACCTCAATCGCGCATCCTTTCAGCAACATTTCGTAGCCGACCTTGTTGTACTCCTTTGCGCTAAGCGTTAGGTTCTTCTTTCGCGCGTTGGTACGCGGTCTAGGTGTGAATGGCACGTTCATGGTGGTGTTAGTCCAAAGCAACTGCTCAATCAACCGCGACGCGTCTCGTCGAAGCCATCAATCCCAACGCGCCGGCCTCACGGCCCGGACCTGCCGAAGTCGCGTCTAACTTTCGCGCTTCGCTGGCCTGCTTCGCGCCTTCACCGTAGCCCACCATGCGTCCCACACTCCCTGCCCAAATGCGGGACAAGGACGTGTTCTCCCTCCGTCGGGCTTTGCCACGCATGAGCTGGTCTCCTCAAAACCTATACAACCTCGCCCGGCGTCAAACCGGCGACATGGCCCGCCAATCCGACTTTGACCAGACGCCCGCGACGCTCTTCCAACAGCGTTGGCTCTCCAAGAAACTCATCCGCGCCTACCACGGAGATTTTGTCAACGAGAAGGCTTTCAAGCGGTGGTACTTGCCTAGGACGTTGCCGGATGTGAGGCCGAGGGAACCGTTGAAGGTGTTTGGGGAGGGCGAGAAGTTTGTGGGAGGAGCTAGGGCTAGAGATGGGATGGAGAAGGCCAGGAAGAGGAGCGAGGATGGGGAGGGAGAGCAGGGAGAGGGCATTGCGCCTGTTGGAAGTTTGATGTTGGCAGAAATCGAGAGGAGGATTGACGTGCTCATATTCCGGGCGAATTTGGCCAGAAGCGTGTATGACGCTCGGAGGCTGGTCGTGCATGGTTATGTGCAGCTAAACGGTCGCAAGGTATATATATAATATCTTTACTGGGGTTGTACTTGAGCTGACTGCTGGCAGCACCCGAACCCAAATACGCGTCTGGCACCAGGCGACATGATTTCCGTCGACCCGACCATGATTCCTTTCATCCAGGACAGGCGAAAGTCAAAAGCCACGGCCACCTCAGAGAATGCGCACAAGGACTCTGCAACAGAAGCGAGCGACACCTCCACTTCTACACCAGCCACCACCAAGACCGACGCTCTGCATGACCGGTCCTTCCACCTACCACCCTACGCCTCTCCCTTCTTATTCCTGCCAGCCTACCTCGAAGTGTCCTACCAAACCTGCTCCTTCGTCTACGTCCGCCACCCAACTGCTCGTCCGGGTTACTCGGAAATTCCGACGCCGTACGACGCCGACGGTGATGTTATTCGTCGCGCTTGGGAGTGGTATGCACGCGTCAGGCCGAGGATGAGGAGTAAGAGGCAGATGGCTAGAGAGCCGGAGAATAGGCAGTAGAATGTCGATTGCTTGCTTAGAGAGAGGGTATGGTACAGCTGCTAATTTGATAATGCATTTTGCCCTGCTGGCAATCAACGCGTCTCATCGCTACGGTGGCTTCAACAGGATCATATGTGTCGCAGGTGTTACAATTATTGAGCATGCACTGGTCTTTTTGGGACTCCTCTGTCGGCGTGACAGCCCGCTCCAGTCCAGCCAGAGTGTTTGTGTTTGTTTGCTGCTGCATAACAGCTCTGCACAGTAGCCGGTCGCGACTGTGCCCAGCGTGAGATCAGGGGTATAAAGCGCCAGAAAGCCTCTCAACTCGGCCCCGACTTCGTTGACTTGGGCCGAACTCCAGTCATTAGGTAAGATTTTAATGACAACCACCCATAGTATCTCCCATGCACTCTTGACATATCAAACAGTGCGCCTTCTAACATTCTTTTTCCATACAATAGACATCCTTTGTTTGCACACAGACGTCTTAGCATCGCTTTGCCTCGCGCCGTTCCGGGCGCTACTTGCTCGACGACTACTGTAATTTTACGACCTTAAGTTCATAACGCATAACGCACCTCGTTGAACTTGAACTTAAGTAACGCGTAACGCCCGGTCGCGAACTACCGGTGCGTTACGGTCAAAATCGGCCAAAAATCGCGTAAATAATCGAAAAATAGCCCAGAGCCTGCAAATAAGTCATTTTCGGCCAGTCCCACTCTTCAAATCCCGCCACGTACTCGGCAAGACCAACAACAGCCTCGACCAACACTCTTACCCGCACGAACAGCAAGAATCCACATCCAAGTCTCGCGTGAACTGAACAACCGTAACGCATAACGCACCCCTTTGAACTACGATTTGGGTGAACTTACCGGTGCGTAACGCGTAACGCTCCGCGAGCGTGAACTTAAGGTCGTAATATTACAGTATATAAGCGCGGCATCAACCCTAACCCCAGACCGTCCCCACGAGGCATTCTCGAGGACGCCACACCTCGCGCGCCTCGCAGCTTGTGCTCCGTCCACCACCATGTCCTCAGTCGCAATGTCAGGTCACCCCTCTGTCGTCTCAATCGATGACCTCTCCGAGTCTGACATTCGATCTGCGTCGAGTGTAACCTCGGATGCAGAATACCCTTCGCGTGCACTGACGCCGGGTGGCGTCGAGGGCGCCGTGAAGCACCCGGAATTCTACTACGAGGATGGATCACTGACCCTGCTGGTGAGCTGAAATTCATGTTCTCTATGTCAAGCTCTCTGACGTATGTGATAGGTTGACGGGACCCTCTTCCGTGTCCATGGCTCTGTGTTTGCCTCGCGCTCCCCCTTCTGGAAGGAGAAATTGAAGTCTGCTCCCTGTGGGCTTGTACACAACATCAAGGATGCTTCCTCTGACGAGTTAGTCAACTTTTTATCTGTTGTTTATCCGAGGTATGTATACAAGGCTATCTCTGCTCAAAAGTACGCCGCTCATGCTCCGCAGCATATACGATGCGCCTGAAGTCAACACCGTGCCCGAATGGACAGCAGTCCTGAAATTCGCGACTATGTGGCAGTTCAAAGCCGTCAGGAGGCTTGCTATGAAGCAGCTGGACGAACGCGTGTCTCCTTTCCAGCGCCTTGTTCTTGCGCGAGCCTACAACCTTTCACCCTGGCTTGAACAAGCCTTCGTCATTCTGATATTGGCTGATGAGCTTCCTGGCGGGGAGCAGTTGGAGAGCCTTAACTCTGGATTGATGAAAGACCTCATAATGATTATGCGCGCGCGAGAGGCTATCGTCAAGGGCCGTTTATCTGACGATGTGCGGACAGTGCTTCTCCACGTCCAGGAGCGCATACTCACAGTTGCACCCACTCCCTCTGTTGAAGCTCGCCCGTCGGCGAGTGAGACATCCGCCATACCCTCGTCAATCGTTCATACGCAGCCTCAGATTCCCAGTACACCCAGTCAGCTCATGGCGCTCGCCCGCACTTTACAGGCGTCACCGATCGAAGAGGCTGATCCGTCTCTGTCCTCTATACATTGGCAGCCTGCTCCTCAATCGCTACCGTCGAACCCACCCACGGCGCCTCTGACACCAGCGCTCACGAGCATGTTCGTGTACGTTCCGTACTCTCTTGCAGAGGCCCACAGAGTGAAAGACACGATGTTCTATTATGGCGCATTCGACCGGGCTCTTGAGACCATCTCCTCTGCCAGTGTCCCAGGCTTTTGTGAAATATTGAACGAGCAAAATTTCAACCTATATACAAACCGCTTCTTCCTATTGATCACCGCACGCGCCGCTCGTTTTTCGGACTTTCACCTTGCTGGCTTGTACATCGTGGCATACGCAATCCGCTCATTTCATCCGATGTGCGACTTCGAAACAGACGTGAAGGCTACACTCGCTGTATTGGACGGCCTTGATGAAGCACAGCTCAGCGACGATAACATCAGTACCACATTCGATGGAATCCCCGCCACCTACATGTCAGGCTCCCGCCAGGTGTCCCTCCCAGTATATGACTATCTGGGATCGAAGGAATTCTTGGTGTATCACCCTGCAATCTGCAGGCAGAGGGTCGAGAATTTGAAGGCATTCCTGACGGCTCTTATTCAAGCTGGTCTGCCAGACTGTGTTGGATCTAATTGATAACAGTATTCTTACCCTTGTATCCACAGCAACATGTCGCTTATGTAGTGTATCTTCCTAGTATTGATGTACAACAATGTTTTGTGTATCATGGTTATCTTTCAAGACGAAACCCTAACCCTAGACCGCCACGCGTGGCGTTTCGGTCCTCGTTGATGAGCCGTTTGCTTCTAACCGCCATCGCAGTTTTGTGCTGTGTGAGCTAGTGCTGGATAGATGGTAGCACCGGAATCCAAAAGGAATACACGCCCGGGAAATATGGTCTCTGTCGATCCGAATATGATCTCTTCTTATCCAGAACAGGCGGAAGGCTAAAACCGCGTCCGCCCACGAGGACGCGACCAAGGACTTTCCGCACCCTCTATGGCCAAGCATGAGGCTGCCGCTCTACACGACCGGAGCCTTTCCATCCCTGGCGCCCATCGCCTTTCCCCATCTTCTTCCTCGTCAAAGTCAAAGTATTCCTGCTTGCAAGTTACGTGGGACCTGACCCTAACCTCGTCACCGAAGCTTCCCCACTTGGGCGCCACTGTGCGCTTCGCAGCTTACACCTCAACCACCGTCATCGGTCATGTCTTCAGTCGCAATACCTGGTTCCCCCTCTGTCGTATCTATCGACGACCTCTCTGAATCTGACATTGAATTCGGGCCACTCTCCTCTGCTACGTCAGGCGCAGAGCACCTGTCGCGCGCACCTTCGCCGGGACGCGGCGCCGATGACGCTGTGAAGCACCCGCAGTTCTACTATGAGGACGGCTCGTTGACGCTCTTGGTAAGCTCCAATGGGCTTTCAAAGCGATCTCATCTGATCGATACACGCAGGCTAGCGGGACGTTGTACTGTGTACACGGATCTGTGTTCACCTCGCTCTCTCCCTTCTGGGCCGATAAGCTCCAGTCTGCATCATCCGGCGCTATCCATAGAGTCGAAGAGGTTTCTTCTTCAGACCTCGCTAGCTTTCTGTCTGTGGTATACCCGAGGTAAGCCCATGATGTTGCCAACACTTGTCGAGAATGCTTATCTCTTCGTTTTGTAGGATCTTCGATACACCCGAAGTTGAGACCGTCGCCCAATGGACAGCGGTTCTGCGCGTTGCATCCATGTGGAACTTCGAGGCCGTGAAGCGGCTCGCAGTGAAGCAACTTGACGAGCGGGTGTCTCCGCTTCAACGACTCGTTCTTGCGCGTGCCTACGATCTTTCGGGATGGCTTGAGAGGGCCTTCGTTGACCTCATACTACTAGAGGAGCTTCCGTCCTGGGAGGAGATGGAGAGACTTAATGTCCAGTTAAAAGATTTTGCGCGCGTTACGACTGCGCGCGAGGCCATCGTCAGAGGGCGATTGTCAGCCAGCAGGCAGCCGGTTCTACTCCACGTCCAGAAGACTGTACTTTCAGCTCCACCCGTTCCAGCCACCGAACCTCCATCCAGAGAAGCCGCCGTCTGCACGTCACCTGCAGTCATCAATGGCACTTCCAACTTCGAGTCTCTTATCCAGCCTACGACACCCACCGATGGTATCCCCAGGGAGGCCGCGACCTCGACGTCTATAAATGTACCTACAGCAGAATTCTTCACGCCCCTTCCCACCCCTACGCTCCTACTCTCGCTCGAGGCTTACGTGCCTTACTCCGCAATTGAGAAACAACGCGTCTCCCAGGCACTCTTTGATAACGAGTTTGATACGGCCTTCGAATCCCTCCCGCTGGGCAGTCTCCCTGCTCTCTGTGAACTGATCGCCTTCAACGTGACGGTACATCATCGCATAGGGGCGTACGCCTTGATGACCGCCCTGCTCTCGCGTGCCGCTCGCGCACCGGACTTTCATGAAGCCGGCGTGCACATTGGCCAGTTCGCCCGCACGCCCCGGATACTGGGCGCGTCATTCAACCAGGAAGCATCCAGGCTTGTCAAGGCGCTCTTGTGGCTATTCCTGACTCTGGATCAGTCAAGCCACGTTGATATCAATCGTACTCTGGAAAATTTCTCTTCCCAGAGAGATGAATATATCATCAAGGATATTGTGGGGGAATGGGCGGTTTTGACGTTCTACCCGGTCGTGTTCTGGGAAAGGATTGCCAACCTGAGGGTTTTTGTAGCAATGCTGATCGAGGATGACTTTGTGACTGTGGACTGAGAGTGCTATGGTGCTTAGATTACCATGTCCTGTACTTGTACCCGCTTATTCAAAGAAATCAACGAACATGCTTGAATACCAGTCAAACGTTCCAGCCTCCTTTTGCTGCCACCAAGTGCACCCACACGCATGAGTGTACCGATTATTTTACTTCATTGAATGTCACCTACTCGTCGTTCAAGGATTCACGAAGTATAATGACAAGGGGTTATCTAACCCTAACCCACCTTGAAAATGCTAGGCGCGATGGCTTGATCGGGTCGCTTACCCCTTACTCCTAACCATCGCCACCGTCGGCATTGACTCCAGGCATGCGGCTACGGTCCCTCCTATACGGATACGGCATATCCGAGTCATCTCGAGCGCACCCCTAGCACCTCACAAAGGCGCCGCCGTGGAGACAAGGGTCTCTTCCGAACCTTTGAGCGTCATGCAGAGTACGATCGCAGTATCCGACACACAGATATCTCGGATGTTGCTCTCACTTGTTTCGCATGTACATTGAGCGTACGGTATAAGAGCCCTTGCCTTTCAGTGCAAGTTTTGTCGCATCTCAATTACCCAAGTCACTCGCAACACTTCACTCAACCACATTCGCCTAGTAGTCATCATGCTTTCGTTCCGCAAGCTCTTCCGCTCGAGCAAGTCCCAGAGTAGCTTTTCGCAAAATACCTCTGGTATGCAGTATACCCCTGGAATGGCTGCACCTATGGTACGTTCAAGGCATTATTCTTCTCGGTATCTTATCTAATGATACTGTTGGTATAGCGGGAGCCCTTAGAGCGCCGCCGCACTCCTTACCCCCGCCGAGGACGGCGACTCCGTTTCTCCTCCATGCGATCTTCAATCTCTTCCGGCCGTCCATCTTACTCTCGACCTCACGTACCATCTCTAAGCTCCGATAATGAAGATACAAACGTGTCCCAGCATGGCCTCCCGCGCCTGCTTTTCGACCCCGAGGAAGAGAGATGTCTCGCCGCATTCGAGTTCCAAGCCGACGCGCAATGGGCACGGCTTGGAGAAGAAGAGGACAACATCCTACGCACGGCCGATCCCATACTCATGCGAGAGGTTGATGAGCTTGCCAGAAGGTTTGACGAAGCGCTTGGCGATGATGTTGACTCCGGTGAATTGCGGGAGGCTGGCGTTCAGGTCGAGGGGGCGATGTCGCGCGTACATGCTCTGAGGAGACGACTCGGCATATGACTCCCATCCAGCGCCATCTGATATTAAATATGTACCATAGTATACCCACATACCCCAGAACTTGCATACACGACCATTTTTGCCTTCACATACGTCTGACGTGCTGGGAAACGAGGTGGAAAACTCACGTGGTCGCGTAGTTGTGGCACTGACAGCCGTGCTCGTCGACTCGCAGCCCGCATCGCAGATAGCAAGCTTTGGTCACTTCTCTCAAAACGTTAAGTTGTGGGGACACGCGGAGAGGATCGTTCTGAACAGGGTTTGAGTGAAAAGTATGTATTCTCCGACAGCTCTAGTCTGGCAGCGCTACTAGGGTACTACGATCATATTTTGCCGTCATAAAATGGGTAATCCGTGTATCCATGGGGTCCACTTGTATAGAACGTGCTGCGGTCGTAATGGGTGAGCTCGACGTTCGCCTTTAGCCTCTTCGGCAGATCGGGGTTCGAAATGAAGTACCGCCCAAACGCGACGAGGACGTTCTGCTTGTCCGCGTCTTGCGATGCGGCCTTGAGAGCCGTGTCGCGCTTAAAACCACCAGCAAGCATGAGAGGGCGTGGAGCCCATAGCTTGCGAATGAAGTCGTTACTGTCCTCCGCGCCGCCGTCCGGCGTGTCGTTATTTCCGCTGATCCTCGGTTCCACCACATGGACGTATGCGAGGTTCGGATAATGTTCAACTAGCTGCTCGATAAGCGCAGTGAACGTAGGAATGGGATCGTCTAGGCGCATGCCCTGAAAGGGAGACCAAGGACTGAAACGTATCGCAGTGCGTGCAGGACTAACTGCGTCGGTAACCGCCTTCACGACCTCTAGCGGGAAACGAATGCGGTTCTCGATGCTGCCGCCATATTCGTCTGTGCGTACGTTCGAGTTGGTTTGAATGAACTGATCGAGTAGGTAGCCGTTTGCTGAGTGTATCTCGACGCCTGTATCAATGGTTAGTGTTGTCAAACAGCACTGCCACTTTGAAACGCACCATCAAAACCAGCGCCCTCTACTGCATTCTTCGCAGCTTGAGCATACCACTGCACATACTCCTTAATCTCGTCCACAGTGAGCGGACGTGGTACGGGCCGGTCGGGTCTGTCAGGTATCGGTATATCGCTCGCGCTGACGACGTCGTACGGGCCCTCCTTCTGCAACACCTCGGCGTCCGCCCCGCGCCCGAGTGCCCATAGCTGCAAGAAGATGGTGCTACCGTTCGCATGAACGGCATCGACGATCTACATTGCGCCATACATCGTCAGAGCACGCAAGTTTGATGAGCGGGAGAGCGCACCTTCTTCCATGCTGCGACCTGCGCCTCGTTCCACACACCGGGGACAGTGGTGTATCCGCCGGCCTGCGGCGCAATAAAGGTGGCCTCGGTGATCAGCAGAGTACCGGGCGTGCTGGATCGCTGCTTGTAGTACTCGATAGCGAGGTCGGTATGTACGTGCACGTCGTCCGCTCGCCGGCGCGTGAGAGGCGCGAGTACGACACGGTGCTCAAGCTTCGCGTTTCCCACCTTGATGGGCGAGAACAGCTTTTCGGGGGACGGAGACGACCAGAGGATTCCCATGGCGTGAAGTGCACTGTGGCGGAGGGGACATCTCAACGTCGACCGGGTTCGGTTATATAGGCGCGAAGCATATAGACATTGATAGATAGCGTGGGTGCTTTGGAAGGCTCCTGGCTGACATATCAAAGCGCTTACGGCGGCTTATCGTCTGTCAGCAAAGTCGCCATAAAGCGAGAGATGAACGAGACACCGAAGGGTGAACAGTATCGCTGGCGAGAACAGGCTAGGCGTCATTCATGAGATAGCAAAGCAACGATGTGAAGCAATATATGCAAAACACGGAAAGCAATACAACAGCGTACCCACAAACATTGGTGATAGAAGTGGTGAAAGAGTAGATCACAGGCTTATGCGCGGACGAGACCCCACCCCATTCGAACGATCTCGTCTACGACGGCGGCCTCGTTCAGTACGACCAGTGCCGTGTCTTTGTCTTTGCCCTTCTTTGTCTTTTTGGCGTCGGCATCGTCCTGCAATGATCATGATGTCAGTCATTTTGTCAGGTGTACAGACGGGAGGTCCATGCAAGTTGAAGGGTAGGATGTGAACGAACCTCGGTCTGAACAGGTACTGCTGAGAACCGACCCAATACACGCCATGGTCGCGGTTCGCGCAGCGCAGGTTCCCACACTCCGCCAACGCGCGTACCGCCTAGAGTATCGTAGAAGAGTCGGAGGGTGTCCGCATACACATTCCGTAGATCTGACACGAACGCTCGTGCAGGATCCCACCCAGGTCGCAACTCGCTGCTGCCATTAGTGAGTTCGATCGCCGTGTTCGCGTACTTCCCACGCTTGCCCCATGCCGCAGGCTCGGGAGCGACGGCCTCGAAGTGACGAGGGAGCGCACTGGGCTCGAGTTGTAGTACGAAGTCGTAGTCGTCTGTGGGGTGTACAAAGAGAGACTGAGAAGCCGAGATATCAGTACGCTTGTGTATCTTTAGTAGGGAATAAACTGACCTGTACGTCCACGCTACCCTCCTTCATCGCATCCCAGGTAGCCCTTGCAATCTCCCTCACCCGTCTTGCCACCAGTGCATCCGGCCCCCGTGCAGTCCACATCGTTCCCTTCTCGTCCACAGCCGTCATGATCCGCCACACTCCGCCCTTGACCTCAACTTCGACCTGTGCCTTCGCCTCTTCTGTGACGTGTGCAGGATCAGGCTCGTCAAAAAGCGGTACCCGCACGCCAGTGGCCCAGTCCCAGTTCGCGAGCCAGCGCACAACGCGGGCGAAGCCTCGCTCCCTGCTTGCGGGTGCGTCGCCTACGAGGAAGGCGCGTGCTACGAGGAGCTCAACCGCCTCTTCGGTGATCATCCCGCCCTCAGCTATGGTACCATCAGCATATAGTTTCAAAGAGAGACGCAAGATGAAGCTCACCGGCGTTACTACCCATGTCAAGCAGCCAATGCGCAGCAAACCACCTCTTCACAAGCCTACACGCTCCACCAAACGCACTCTCCTTATGTCCCAGCGCAGCCAACACGCGATGTAACCTTGGTCTCGCCACGAACATCCGCTCATAGTTCTCAAGCGCACCCTTGGCATTCTCCGCGTCCCGCTCGCCCTGTCGCATCTGCGCTTGCATCTCTTTGGGGATTTGCGCAGCGAGAGACTTGGTGAGGGGCGTGTAGGACGTGATTGCACGTTGTAAGAGGACTGCGGTACGAGGATGGTCTATGGCAAGACTGAATGCCCAACCGTCTTTCGTGACGACCTCCAAGCGAACGTGATCTTCCAGAGGTGAAGCGCCGGGTGGAGGGACCGTAACGCGCGCCTTAACTCCAGGCAAAGCTCCTGATCCCATCAGCGCGCGAGCGAGCCGCTCGAGTACCGCGAGCTTCATCTTCCCTGCGACAGCTACATCATCCGGCCACCGTCCCGCCCTCGCCAGTTCGAGCACGATGTCCATCGTCGGCACGTAGCTTGCGGCACTCGGTGCGCCGTTTACTGCGGCCAATGGTGCCAATGGTGCGGTACCACGCAGATAGGCAGAGGTAGGCGAGACGGCCGTGATAGACAAGGGCATGTCCTCCTCCGGCAATGCTCGTAGTACCTTCGCAAAGGCATCGAACGCCGCACGAGCAGGCGCAAAACCCGCCTGCCGTCCACCAAGCGCCACGATCTCCTTCGGCAACCTCAACACCTGGTCGAAACCCTCGCCCATGAACACAACATCTTCAGCAGAAATAGCAAAATGTCTGTTCAGGATAAACGTAGCGATCGTGGCGGGTAACCGCGCGCGCGTATCCGCACTACCTGCGACTGAATCCCATACCGCAGCATGCGCGATGGATCCGTCCTTGAACCGGCGCACTTCCGCGCGTTCACCCCATAGCGCGGCGAACTCCTTCTGCGACTCTGTTGGCTCTTCGCCGTCTTGCGTCGCTGCCGGACCGAGATCTACGAGCCGGGTTGCATGTACGGGGTCGAACAAGAGACCAATCACGAGCTCTTGTGGTGCCGCAACATCAGGCTGGTCAAGCTGTCGCGCTGCAGCAGGTGCATGCAAGAGCGCAAGCGCCTTGACGCGAGTGCCCAAGGCGGTCGAGAGGGTCGAAGATATTGAGTATATGAGCGCAGCGGACGGAGAGCCGTGCTCGGCGATCGCGAGCGGGGATATGGAGAGTGGCTTTGCGTGTGCGAGGGAGACGTGGAGGACGACGTCGAAGCGCGTTGGGAGTGGACGCGCGTCGAGTAAAAATGTCTGCGCGAAGGAGTCCGTGCCCTGCGGCTCTGAAGCAGCGTTGAGGGTGGCGAGGGTTGTTTGCGCATCGTGTTTAAGCTGTAATGAGTAACAATTAGTGAAGATTCAGAAGATAATATAGCGAAAACATACAAGAGTGAGTGAAGAGTGAGGTACGCCGGCAAGCACGTTTACGCGCGACGAGCTGTCTACAAGCGCAGGCCCATGATGTTCGACATACTCGTGTTGGGGAAAGCGGTGTCCTTCGGGAGCCTTGACAAACACCGGAGCTGCGTCCCAGTCATGTTCGGCCAGGAACGCAAGTGCAGCGCGGAAAAGCTGATAGCTGCTTAATCCCTTCCCGAGCGGCTTCCTGTTTGCGTTCGACTTGGCAGACGCAGAGAAGGGTTCCTCGCCGCGGACCAGGGCCTCAAGAAGAGCGCTCCAAAATTGCCCACGAGACTCGAAGCCTGCGATGGAGAGCGCTCCCGAGCCGTACGCACGTTGTACAGCCCATACGCGCAATAATGCGAGCGCGTCGGCATACGCCGGGACGTCCTCCTTCAAAGCGTGCATTGCCAGTAAATGCGCACGTGGTGTTGTTGCCTGCATGATTGAAGTGTTGTACAATGGCGTCGGCGCGTTTTCATGCCCAGTGATACGCAGGTTCGCGCGGTGTGGCGCAAGTTTGGCAAGAAGGATAGGGGAGTCGGTTGGTAGTATGGCAATCAAGCGTATCCGGAGGTCGACCTTGGGGATTTTCAGGTCCAAAAGGAGTACAGTAGCGCGAGCGTCTGAGCTAGGTGCAGACCATTGGACATCATATCCCTTCTCAACCAGATGTGCGGCAAGAGCTGCGAGGAAGAAAGCCCGTTTATGCGCAAAGCGGCCGTTCAAGTAGTCCTTTTCTTGGAATAGCGCAGAGGGCATTGACACAGCAAGGTCCAGCGTCCACGGGAGTCCGTCAGGTGGCTTGACAGATGTCTGTAGAGCATAAGAGCCCACGAGTGTCACCTCGCTCGGTGCATCGAAGGAAACCTTCCAGTTCGCGTCGGCAGCAGGGGAAGGGAAGGCCCAAGGCGTCGCAACATGCTTCTTCTTCAGAAGCTTTCGTGCAGCAGAGAGAGGGGTTTCAGGCTCGAAAGACGGTGCAGAGGTCAAAGCAGTGTGCAGAGTCAAAAGAGAGCGGTCGATGGCTGCTCTCCGCGAAGGTTTTAAGCGCACATTTGGAAGTAACGCGTCAATCTACCATAGGTATTAGCATATATAGACCAGTTTCAAGTACACAAACTCACCTGAAGTTTGAATGAAGACGAACGAAAGAGCTCTGCCGCATCCTTGATCGCGCGAACCTCTGAGCCTGTAGGCGCTTTCTTTGGCTTTCCTCCACGCGAGGCTGCACCAGACGCAGACCCGACCCCTCCAAAGCCAGCAAACTCTTCGTCTCCGCTCTCGCCCCCGCCTTCTTCTTCTCCGTCCACGCTCATCTCTTCGTCGTGATCATCACCGAGTGCAGACATGGTTTCATCCTCGTCAGGTGTTACTTGCCTTCGCTATACTTATACTTCAGTCTCCATTGAAAGTTGCACCAGAATAAACACACACCTTACTAGGTATCTCCAGCTCCGGCGCCGCGCCGCCGCGTTTACGCTTCAAAGCAGCCGACATCGAGTCTGTGTGCAAGTCGCGCGCGCGGCAGAAACTGCAAAAGTTCGCGTCTCGGAGGTCTCGGCCCGCATGCCGGGTGCCCCTATCGCCATTGAAACACGCGTTGGGTCGTACATACGCGGCTTGCCTTTACCCACCATCATCGCATGCTCGAATCGATTGCCCCACACAGTCCACCAACTTCCCCATATTCAATCTCTCTCTCAGAGCTTACGGAGTGTGACATGGAGTCCATATCGTCCACCGATACGCATAGTGAACGGAGTGAGGGCGTACAGACTGGAGATGAACGCGTCAACATACCAAGCGCCTCGTCGCCCATCGAGGACGCCAAGCACTCACGCTTCTTCTACAGCGGAGCACTCGTAACGCTTGTGGTATGCAATAAAGTAGAATAATTGAAACGCGATGTTGACTGTGATGCGAAGGTGGAAGGGACGCTCTATCGCGTTCACGAGTACCTCTTCACGACAAACTCCCTATTCTGGTCCGAGAAGTTGAACGCGCGAACGGACAAAGCGGCTTCCATTAAATTTGAAGATGTCTCCGCTCCTGATCTGGACGCGCTCTTGACGATCCTGTATGATACGTACGTATCACATCCCTAGTCTACAGCCTGTAGAACTGATTTAGCTCCTAGGAACTTCCAAGAATATGATCTGGAGACCACTGAGGACTGGGAGTCCGTTCTACGCCTGGCAACGCGTTGGAAGTTCAATAACATCCGTACCCTCGCCATCACTAAGTTAGACCCGCTTGCCACGCCTCTTCAGAAGCTTGTAATGGCTCGCGCCTTTGATGTCCCTAAATGGCTCCAGCCATCCCTCGTTGCATTGTGCATGCGTCCCGGTCCACTCACTCTGGCTGAAGGAAAGAAACTGTCCACGGAGGATCTCATCTCAATCACGTCTACACGCGAAGCTGTGCGACAGAAGACTCAGGTGACACCCGCCGAGCAAGATGTGTCTTCCTACATCGCTAAGCACGTTCTACACACTGAGCCAATCGATCTATTCGTGTCGCCCGTCACCTTTGCAGTGAAGCCTCTCGTGCGAGCCATGCCATCCACTGCGCCAACTCGGTCAAATACCACCTCAAGCTCTCCATTCCCTTCTGCTTCAGCGCCTGCAGTGCCCACTACCTCCACCACACAAGCTGAGTCAACCGCTATGCCACACGTCGCATCCTTGTCTGGTGCAGCACTCAAGATGCCCGCGCCATCGATTGCGAAGGCGCCCAGCTCTTCGTTTATCTCCGCGAAACCCTCGGCACAGAATATCAAGTCACTGCTTGCTGCAATCGCCGAATCCGATATTGACGGCGCGCTGACCATGGCGACCTTGGAAGGTGCCAAAGCGTATATCGACGCCCTCAAGGATTTGACTGCTATTTGCCACGACCGTCCGTTGGCCGAGAAGCTAGTCGTTGCCATTCTGCGCCGCGGATGTCGCGATTCGCGCTTCATACCCATCGGCGTACAATTGTTGTCGGAACTCACTGGGAAATTTTGCGTCCAATCGAACTCATGGTCGAATACGTACCTTCATGCCTTTCTGAAGGAGCGGGCAGAAGTATTGCAGAAGGTCAATACGGGGATGGAACGCTGCAGGTCACAATACTTAGACTTTGACCTCGCTCTACGCCACGTCACTGTCTCTCGCTCGTGCGGAGACTCTGATGCGATTATCGATATTCTGAGCGCAGACGGGTCTTCCTCGTTGAACGCCCCCCTTTACGATGAGCGATATGCCAACCTCCAATCCTTTTTCACGCGACTCGAGCAAGCCCGTCTCATGTATTAGAATTCCTATCCACAGCATGCGGAATAGCCGGATGCATACTTTTGGACTGCTCGCGAGTACTATCGTCTCTCTTTACTGTGCAATATATCGATTACCTGTGGTCATGAAAGTGCGATTGGCTGAATCGCTGAAACTCACTTGACCGCGTATGTACCCGATCTTGCCAAATGCATAATCAAGTAGTCGTCGACATTCAACAACTCAACAACCATGAGCACTCCTGCAGGTGTTTTCTTCGATAGCCTTACTCCTACTTGACCCCCGAATCGAATCCGAAGGTCGGTTTGCGCACGTACTATACGTTAGGTTAACTATATGATGACTCTGGCAGTACTGTCTGACTTCAGGCTTACAGCCTAATACAGGGAGGCGTAATAATCTTGTCACCGCGCGGGCATCGCCGAGATGCTATCGTGGGAGTAAATTGATGTCAAACTCGGTCCGATGTTTTTTCTATGCGAGTTTTCTGACCAAGGCCTTTCGCCCTTCCTTGCTACAAACTTTGCACTGATAAATGAAAATGCGATCACGCATGAAAATAGGTACTACATATGAGGGGAATATGGAGATACAGCGACAGTGAAGGTCCCTTGCAGATTGCTCACAGATAGCGCTGACTCGCCTCTGCAGTGCGGAATGTTGGCGGAGGGCATCAAACCGACCGCTGCAGCACTTGCCCACTGCGACGCTACAGTTCGGTCTTGGCTGCGGCGCTGCACTGCAACAGTGCAGGATCTATTAGAGTTCCGACCTCTCGCGTGGAACCGCAACTGGGACTTGGTCCGCGACTTCCGGTAACACCGTGAAGTCCTCCTCGACGTCAGCTTCTCTGAGTCTGAAGCCACCCGTCAGGTCAAAGACCCTCTTAGGGTCAACGACCTTCTGGATCTCCTGCAGACGCGCAAGATTTTTGGCCCCGTAGAGCTCGACCGTGGGCGTGGTAAAGAGTGCGTAGTTGGGGTACTGGCCGACGTGAGCGACATCTTGACCGAGTTCTACCGCCTTCGCACGGACACGCTTGACGGTGTCCTGCAGCGACTCGAGGATGGCGTCCGTTTGCGAGGCGTCTTTGAAGCCGTAGTAAGTCATGCTAGGGAATAGCGCTTGGTCTCGGGAAGCCGGATATGCCGCTGGCGATGTGTCCGTCGCGTTGCTGAAGTACGTTTGGGTCATGGGCTCGACATAGATCGATAGGAAGGATTCTGGATCGAGCGCTTTGATCTTCTCCCCAGCCTCCTGTTATAAGGCCGTTGATCAGCGTGCGTTGGACAGAAGGAGGAGCTAAGTGCTTACGGAAACTACTTCTTGCATATACTCCAGCAGCTCAACGGGGTAGCCCACCACGTTGATAGATCCAAGGAAGACGTTCGTTTCGGGTAGGGTTGGTAAAAGCTTCTCAACTGAGTTGATGAGCGTGGCGTAATCGCGAGATACTAGGTCTGAGAAGAGCGACGGAATGGTAATCAGTTCATCGAATAGTCCCGCGGGAGGTGCGGGCCCGTCGTAGAAAAACATGACGTATGAAAAGGCCATCCCTTGACCATAGTGGTATCCAGGTATGACGACAGCTTTAGGATCGGTATTGCTCGCAATGAAGCGGGCGGCGGCTGCAGACATAGCGCTGAGCTGGGACGCGTCGATCAGGACGAGACCGCCCTACATTATGAACAAGATTAACGTGGGCGCCTATGTCGACGAGGCGGAGGAAAAGAACCCACCCAAACATCGCCTTGCGGATGGGTGTACAGGTGGAAGGTGGTCACCTGAAGATGCCATATCCGTGAACGCATGTCCACCACGCAAGTCTAGAATCGAGAGCTTACAATGCCAAAGTTGGCAGCGCCCGCACCGCGCAGCGCGAACCATAGGTCTTTGTCCGCAGCGGTGACGTGTTTTTCAGTGCCATTCGGGAGAACGATATCGAACGCGGCAACGTTGTCCATCGCCAGCCCATACTGGCCAGTATGATACCCGTAGCCGCCCCCCAGAATAAAACCGGCCACCCCGATCCCGCCGGGCCCGCGACCACCGACAACGACGCGACCAGTGCCGTTGAGTCCGGTATAGACGTCACCCCAGACGCAACCTGCGCCGATAGCCACAATGCTCTTATCGTCGTTGAGCGTCACTTGCTTGAAACGAGACATCGCAATCTGGATGCCTGGCGTTGATGTAAAGCCGGGGTTCAAACTGTGGCCACCACCCTTGATAGCGAACGGTACCCGGCTCTCGCTGATAATACCCAACTGTAAGAAGGACGTAGCTATCAGTTCACCAACTTGAGCATGTTCAGTCGCCCACGCACGATTTTAGAAACGTCTTCGGCAGTGCCAGGTTCGACTGAGCATGTCGAGTTTCGTGTGCAGGCGAGGGACCAGTGGTAAATATCCGCAGCGTAGCCATCGGAGCCTGTTCACGAGATAGTCAATATCAGGCACGTTACAAAAACAAGGTCGTTGAGGCTCGTCACCAGGATAGAAGACTTCAGAGCTGCTCGAGATGGAGTTGCGGATCTGGCTGCATGCGTCCTCAGTGCTACCAGCTTTTGCCAGTAAGGCGAGAGATGAGAGGGCAAGCAGTGACGCAATCATCATCCTCGGGAGAGGTGGGAGGATAGGGTGCTTGCTGTCGTGTTTATGGATGTATAAATACCCAGGGAAGGCCAAGCCACTCACAAATCAAGTTTCAGTGTACGTTTCAGGTGGGCTCTAATAGAGTTCATCAGTGGATGAGAGCCATATACGTCCAGTGGCCACCTCGGAGCGCTCGACGGTGCAGTTGTATGGCTGGTAACTTTCGGCCTGAGTTCGGCGAGATTGAAGTTTCCTAACTTTCCTTGACAGATGAAGCAGAAATGTGCCACGCCAGTGGGAAATCGCGAAAAGCAAGGTTCTGACGGAAGGTTGCATGCGAATTGAATGAAACAAGGACTGCTCGAGATCCTTACCACCGGCATACAACGAAGAGACCTGGCGCTCGAGGCATATTAAGCATCGCTTCAAGAGTGGTATCAACCTGTATCAGTGTGCGACCGTAGATGCCCACTGGGTTGTCGTTCTTAGCGTGATCCGTCAGCCATGCTTTGAACTTTGCGAGGATCACGTAGAGAGGGATAGGGAGCTTCTGGCTCAGCGGCGCAGCCGCAGGCTCGTAGATATCGGGGTACTCGGCAGTGAGCACGTTCTGAAAAACAACAACCTGAATATCAGCCGACTTCCCGCGCGAATCCCGAGATTGCGTAGTACGGGTCGGGTGGGATCTTTTGAGAACTGAGAAGTGATGTTGAGATGGAAGTGTAGGTGATATGGAAGTGATGTTGATATGGCAGGAGATGTTCTCCATATGGCGATGACCCGTGCCGTTGTCGCTACCTGTCCAAGTTTTACACGGATCGGTCAGTGGCAATCACGGCTATTTGACCGGAGAAGCTCAGCTCACATTCAGCAGTCTGTATCTCATACATAGCTTCCATATCCGCTGCAACGTAGCCTTCTTGCACGATACGTTCAATAAATCTCGTGTTGATCCAGCCCTCAACCTCAAGGCCAGCTGCAGTGAGAACGACTCGGATCTCCGCTGCACCCAGCATCGTCGCATGGGGCACATCGAGCGCAGCAAATCATCACGCGCACTGTATCATCAACCATAACACCCTTGGTTTTGAAGCGGAGCCTGCGAGGCCGACATGGGCGGAACCTGCGGTCCTTTGCGATATGTCGCTCGATGCCGATGTGCGGTGGACTTCTGTAAGCGCGCGAGCTGCATGCTTTGTGCATTAACTTGATTCTTGTGACTAGATATCTTCTGCGTCTCAGTCAGTGCTAGTGGGGTACGATATGAACGAGGTGGCGTTATGGAGGGAAAGGAAGGTCGGTTGGCACGTAGGATGATCGGAGATTCGCTGAATACACGTCAGTTCAGATGATGGAACAGCGAAAATAGGGCATGCTCCGACCTGCTGTGATGGGAAGAGGGTTACTAGTTGTTGATTTGCCGGATGGGGATATCTTGCGGGTGGCCAGCCGAGAAGAACGCTGCTGAGAAAGCGGTGAAAAGTGACAGTGAGCGCCGCCTCAAGTGAACGGAGCAAGCACAGATAGTCGTCATATAGAGGAATGCTTGGGGTCGTCGAAGAAAAGTTGTCGGAGCCGAGGCAAGGTTGTTCGCTGGGATGTCGAGCAGCGCGAGCCTTATAATGATTTGCCCCGTGAAAGTCCTCCGCCCCGGGAAGGGCGGGACAGAGAATTTCTTGACCCCACCACCTCATCTTTTTGGCATAGCGACACCGTATCCTGCATGTTCCATCGCAAGCTACGCATCCATCTGTCTCGAGTCTCGTCGTCGCTCCAAAGCTGCCGCCATCGAGTTCGTGTGCAAGTCGCGCGCGCTGCACTCGCGTGTCGGAGGTCTCGGCCCGCAGGCCGAGTGCCCCTATCGCCATTCTAACATTGACGCGCGCCTTGCGAGTGCTGCCGTCTTTGCAGATACTCAGTCCCCGCGATAATTCTCCTATGTACGAACAGATGACTGGCGGGAATTCTTAGGATGCGTAAGAGTATGACGAGTATGAACGACGCAAGCGCGAGAACAACGTGGCTTGCTTTTAACCACCATCACCGCATGCTCGAATCGATTGCCCCGCACAGACCACCATCTTCCCCAGATTTGATGTCTCTCGCAGAGCTCCCGGAGTGTGACATCGGGTCTGTCTCGTCTACTGACGCGTATAGTGAAGGAAGTGAAGACGTGCAGACCGGTGATGAGCGCGTCAACATACCGATAGCCGTGCCGCCCACCGAGGGCGTGAAGCACCCGTGCTTCTTCTTTAGCGGAGACCTTGTGACATTCTTCGTACGCTAACCCATCATATAACCCTAAACTTGTGCTGACTGTGTAAAGGTGGAAGGGGTGCTCTATCGCGTTCACGAATACATCCTCGCGATAAACTCCCCATTCTGGTCCGAGAAGCTGAACGCGCGAACGGACAAAGCGGCTTCCATCCAGCTAGAGGATGTTGCCCCTCGTGATCTGGACGCGCTCTTGACTATTCTTTACGATACGTACGTATTCCATCCCTCGTCTGCAGCTTTATGCAGGTACTTAGTCATAAAACTGAACTTGCTCCCAGAAACTTTCAAGAGTACGACCTGAAGACGAATGAGGACTGGGAGTCCGTGCTACGTTTGGCAACGCGTTGGCAGTTCGAAAAGGTTCGGGATCTAGCCATTGCCAAGCTCGACCCACTTGCGGCGCCACTACAGAAGCTCGTCATGGCTCGCGCCTTTGATGTGCCCCAGTGGCTTCAGCCCTCTCTCGTCGCTCTTTGCATGCGACCTTGTCCTCTTACTCAGAACGAAGGGAAAGATCTATCGAAGGAAGACCTCATTTCAATTATGTCTACGCGCGAAACTGTCCGACAGAAGACCCAGATTATACCCGCCGAGCAGGATGTATCCTCATACATCGCAAAGCATATCCTGCGAACTGAACCCATTGGTGTGCCTGCGGAACCGAATTCCCTCGCAGCAAGACCTGTCGTGCAAACTCCTGTGTCAACCACTCCACCGTCTCCAACTTCTGCTCCTCGGCACATACCTTCCATATTAAAGCCTGCATTGGACGAAATGTCAACAACTTCCTCTCCTTCGAAAGCGCCCGACCCTCCATCGATTTCCGCTGCCCCGTCGGCGCAAGACATTCGGCACCTACTCGCAGCTGTTAACAAGTCTGATCTCGATAGCGCACTCGCCATGGCCACTCCCTACGGCACCAAAGCGTTCAATGATGCGCTAAGAGACTTCACGGCATTTCACAAGGATTTTGTCCTCTCCGAGAAGCTGGTCAGTGTCATCCTTCAACGGAGTGCTCGGCTCCCTTCTTTCATCTCTACTGGTGTCCGACTTCTCTCTGAACTTCCCAACAATTTTACATGCAATTTAAACGGACACGACTGCTATATCAAGGATTTCTTAACTCGGCGTGATGCGCTTGCGAGGGACGTCGGGAAGGGAATCGAGCGTGTTAGGAATCAGTTCAAGGACTTCGATCTTGCCCTGCGTCACGTCACCGTCACTTGCTCCTACGGAGACCCAAGGCCTCTGATTGCAATACTGGGCGCAGAGGACTCTTCGCAGCTTACAGCAACTCTGTACGATGAACGGATGGCCAACCTACGGAGCTTCTTTTTGCGGCTTAAAGAAGCGAATGTCATATAGTGACTGATAGGGTATATCAGGCATTTGCTGTACCGTAACATGTATCGGTCAATCTCTATAAGCTACGTAACCTACTGAAATAAGCCAACTCTCAACAACGGATCGTATTACCAGTCAAACTCACATGATCGCGTGGGTCCAAGACGGTCCCGATGAGCCAAGCAGCATTTGCGGTTGAGCGCGGTAATCCTGAGGCTGGAATTGGCCTCTACAATGACAAGGGATCTTCTGATTGTTCTGATTTGACAAGTACACGCGCTTTTCTGCTACCTTCGGAAATTACTCCCCTCCTCCGCGTAACCCTGAAGACACGAGTGGGACTTGGTACGCGACATCCAGCGACGGCCCAACGTCCTTCCCTTCGACATCAGCTTCTCTGATTCTGAAGCCACCCGTCAGGTTGAAGACCCTATCAGGGTCAACGGCCTTCTGGATATCTTGCAGCCGTACGAGGTTCTCCGGCCCATAGATGTCGACAGCAGGTGTCGTAAAGAGTGCGTAGTTTGCGTACTCTCCGATATGCGCGACGTCCTGGCCGAGTTCGATGGCCTTCTCACGGATGCCCTCAATGGTGTGCTGCAACGACTTGAGCATGACATCTGTCAGCGAGGTATTCTTGAAACCGTAGTAGGCGATGCTCGGAAGGAGTGCTCGGTCTCGCAAGGGTGGGTATGCTGCCGGAGAAACGATTGCGGCGTCCTCGAAGTAATTCAAAGAGAAAGGTTCCACGTAGATGGAGAGGAAGAAGCTCGGGTCCAGCGCAGTGAGGTATTCACCAACCTCCTATAAAAGTTTAGTCTACAATATGTGGGATAAAGAGCGTAAGCACTCACGAAGTCCAGCTCCTGCATATACTCCAGAAGCTCCGACGGATAGTCCAGAACATTGACGGAGCCGAAGTACGCGTTTGCGCCGGGGTCAATGGGCGTTATTAGCTCGAGAGACTGTATGAACGAGGCAAAGTCGCGCGTCATGAGATCGGACGATAACGTTGGGATGACCAGCCAGTCATCGAAGATGCCTGCCGGTGGCGTAGGGCCGTCGTAAAACAGCACGTTGTAGGCGAAGGCGGCACCAAGACCGTATTGGTACCCCGTGACAACTGCAGCCCTAGAGTCCGTATTGTTGGCAGAGAAGCTAGCGATGGCAGTAGTCAGTGCACTGAATTGCGAGCCACCGACCGAGAAGATGCCGCCCTGTATGAGCGCATCAGCAGGGACTTGAGCACACTAATAACAATGGGACTAACCCAGACGTCCCCTTGTGGGTGTGTGACAAGATGGAAGGTCGTGACCTGTTAGCAAGCCAAGGACGCGCGTTCAATATGTCGTTTGCCATAGCAAGGCTGAAGCTTACGATGCCAAAGTTAGCCGCTCCCGCACCACGTAGAGCGAACCAGAGGTCTTCGTCCGCGCGAGTGATCGTGGCGATGCTCGCATTCGGTAGCACGACGTCATATGCAACGACGTTATCCATCGCCAGTCCATACTGACTGGTGTGGTATGCATAGCCTCCTCCGAGAATGAAACCTCCTACGCCGACTCCGGGAGCGCGAGCCCCGACGACGCCTCGCCCGGTACCGTTGAGTGCGTTGTAAGCGTCGTCCCAGAAGCAGCCCGCACCGACAGCGACAGTGCTCTTATCCTCGCCAAGAGTTACATGGCTGAAGCGAGACATGGCGATCTGGATGCCTTGAGTCGACGCGAATCCCGGATTGGTGCCGTGGCCGCCACTCTTAACGGCGAATGGTACCCTGGTCTCGCCTATGACCTTTAACTGGAAAAGATCTCAGTCAGATAAACCAGTCACACATGCTTGATGTTATACGTACAATGACAGAGACGTCTTCAACAGTACCGGGTTCGACTGAGCAGGTCGAGTTCTGTGTGCTGGCGAGAGACCAGTGCTCTATGTCTGCGGCGTAGCCATCAGAGCCTGCTCACAGCACAAGTCAGCACAACGCAAGGACAGAGGCGAGGACCTAGGAATGACCAGGATAGAAGACTTCAGAGCTACCTGAGATGGAGACTTGAATCTGGGCGCATGCGTCTGCAATGCTACCAGCTGCCACCGAAAAGGCGAGAGACGAGAAGGTGATCAGGTACGTGAGGATCATCCTACGGAGAGGTGCGAGGGTGGGGTGGTTAATGGGTGAGATATGCTGTATAAATACCCCGGGAAAGGCTAAACCACTTGCGAAGAAAGTTCGGGGGCGTTGCCGGTGCGCTCTGATGACATCTGTCCTTTCGCAGTGTGTCATACTTGTGGTATGAGATGCGGTCAGAGCTCTGCGATGGAATGCCAATCCAGTAATCGCTTGTACTATCTCAATTTCCGCCATACTATACCTATGAGCGTGTCTCCTGTACCGCCACTGAATTGTTCCCTGGAGCTCGTCGAGGTAAAAATCGAATGAGAAGTGGCAATGTGTCTACCCGTTGCAGCGAGTCATGCATGTCGAGTGGCCACAACGGAGCGCCCGACGGTGCAGTTGCATGGCCAGTGATCACCCTGAGCTCGGCGCGTTGGAAGATTCCGGACCCTCCTTGACAGACAAAAGGCCGCTTGAAAAGAGCGGAATACTTCAGTCACTGATAATTTTCACGGAGCATTGTTCTGACGGAAAGTGTCATGCGAATTGAACGGAGCAAGGACTGTACGAGATCCTTACCGGCATACAAGCGACCCTGGGTCTCGAGGTGTGTACTAAACCTGGCGAATCCTGTTCGGACCCGGTTCTAGAGGCTTAAGAAGTTTGCTGCAGGGGCTGGTCATGAGTACAGAGAACGATAATCGTGTAAGGGTAGGCTTGGGCACTTACAAGGTGTCCAAGCGGCCATTACAGTTAGCGTTTGCACATTTAAGGGTGACTAAACTTAATGTCGAGTAGTAGCAGAGTATTGTGCACTATGAGGCAGCACCATGCATGCCATGCCCGTGGATTTCCGGCGTCACAACACAATCTCCGAGAGGTTTGAGTTAATACTATGCCTCTCCTGTGTTGTACAGTGGGCAGCGAGGATGCGTCTTTCACCACAAGAGTCTTTGCTATAGCGTACAGCTTTGTGGTCATCGGATATCAGAACAGTGGGGTGGAATTGATAAAGGCGAGAACATGGTGGGCAGAAGCAAGAGCATGTCAACGCCGCGGCCGAGTGCACGAGCTTCCGTCGCCGCGGTGATGTCCGGGGGCCGCTCAGCGCTCAGCGCTCAATGCTCGCGCGGGGCGGGCAGTCACACGCTGGACCTGGTCAAGGCTTGCTCTACGCCAGCTTCATGGGAACAGTGCTATAGATGGAGCTAAAACGTCTCGAGAATACTTTGACGATGTATAGAGAGCTTCACTTTGTCATTGGGCGTAGCTTACAACACCAACCCCATTTGCGCGTACAGAATATGTACAACAGTGGCATAGTATGTAGTACGATCACTCCACATACGCCTGATGACCTGAACTTTCGCGCTCAGGCCGACGCCACGGGCACGTTGAATGGAGATTGGTCCACAGATTCCTGCAGCATTTCCCCGCGCAGGTCACTAGCGCTTCCCATCGCAGCATCATCGGATTCCTCCCCGAGCTTGAACCCTCCGGCCAGGTTGAAGATCCTCTCCGGGTCGATTACATCCCGGATCTTCCGCAGCCGCGCCAGGTTCTCAGCGCCGTAGATCTCGACAGTAGGTGTCGTGAAGAGCGCGTAGTTGGCATATTCGCCTACGTTCGCGATGTCCTGACCAAGTTCGACCGCCTTGTTGCGAATGCGGATGATAGTCTTCTCCATCGAGTCGAGCATGACATCGGTGAGGGAAGCGTTCATAAAGCCATAGTAGGCGAAGGTCGGAAGTAGGGCGAGCTCGCGTGAGGAGGGATATGACGCAGGTGTCGTGTCCACAGCGTCCTCGAAGTACTCAGAGGAGAAAGGTTCGATGAACAATGACATGGAAAAGGTAGGGTCTAGCGCTGTGAGCTTCGCTGTCTCTTCCTGAGGGTCTGTTAGCTGGAACACTACCAATCTCTGAGTTGATCGTCGGCGTACCTGGCTAACCTCCTGAATATATTCTTGTAGCTCGATGGGATAATCCAAGAAGTTGACCGAGGCCCAGTATGCGTTCGTGCCAGGTACAATAGGCGCAAACGGAGCGAGGGACTGAATGTATGAGGCGAAGTCGCGGACCTGTAAGTCCGAAGCCCTCGCCTGAATAGACACGAAGTCGTCGAAGATGCCCGCTGGCGGTGCAGGACCATCGTAGAAAAGGACCAAGTAGCCGGAGGCGGCGTCTTGCCTGTAGATGACGGATGCCTTTTTGTCTGCATTGATGCGTGAGAAGCGATTAGTAGCAGCCCTTGCGACATCGAGCTGGGACTCGTCGAGAGATACGAGACCGCCCTACTCCATCGCATCAGCGACAGAGCTACGAGTAGAATATTGGCAAACACGCGCCCAAACGTCGCCTTGAGGGTGCGTGATCAAGTGAAAGGTAGTAACCTGGACTTCGTGAGAATGACTCCCTGCAGATAGCTCTCAACACGTACAATACCGAAATTGGCTGCACCTGCACCGCGTAGTGCAAACCAGAGATCCTCGTCCGTGGGAGTGACGGTGGCGACGGTCGCATTGGGAAGGACGATATCGATCGCGGCGATGTTGTCCATGGCCAAACCGTACTGGCTGGTATGATAGGCGTAGCCGCCGCCCAATAGCAAGCCGGCTACTCCGATATCGGGGACTCTGCCGCCCAGAACGACTCTACCAGTGCCGTTGAGCGCGTTGTACGCGTCTTCCCACTTGCAGCCCGCCCCAATCGCTACGATATTTGTATCCTCATTCAACACAACTTGATTGAAGCGCGTCATTGCGATCTGAATGCCCGTAGTCGAAGAAAACCCCGGGTTCGTGGCGTGTCCACCGCCTTTCACGGCGAAGGGAGGTCTAGCCTCCCCGATCATCTGCATCTGTAAGAGGTGTTAGGTTATCGTGATTGTGCGTACAAGTGGCACTCACGATGGTGGACACATCTTCCATGGTGCCGGGCTCGACCGAGCATGTTGAGTTCTGGGTACTTGAAAGCGACCAGTGCTTGATGTCACGAGCATAGCCCTCAGAGCCTGAGCAAACAGTCAGTCGGTTGGCATTACAAAACGACCGTGCCAACATCTGCGACTGACCCGGGTAAAACACCTCCGAGCTGTGCGAGATAGAGCCTTGGATTCGAGCACACACAGCCTCGACATCGATGGCTTGCACCAGGCAAGGGAGCAGTACCAGGAAGACGACTGTTGATTTGAGCAGTGCGGAGAACATGACGCGTTGAAGTGGGCGTATGAGAACTCGCGGTCTACATATATTCAAGGGTGGCGATCAAGAATCCTCAGGCGGACCTCCTTGACGGGGATCACAGGCGTCTGCGTAGGTCAGGAGGTAGGATGCTGACTTCTTGCGCCGTGCAAAAATCAAGAGCTTGCAACCTAATCACGTCAAAGAACTCACGTCTGAGCCCACTTAGGCAACTGCATCTAGGGTCGACTGGCTTCCTCCGTACACCAAGCGGCAAGTGACCTGCCTTCGTTCGTTGTCGGTAAGAGCAATAAACGTGATCGACTCAAGCACTTTCAGAAAGAGTCATGCGCAGCTTCCGTTATAGTAAGTAATGGCCTTGCATTCGTTCAAAGGGCAACTCCGTGTGTGTAGGGCGAACATGAAGGTCAAACGTCAAGCGCAAGCCGGTGCCAACGCTTCACGCGTTACGATCAAGGTCCGTGGGACAATGCCGGCAGGCGCCGGTCCGAAGTCTTAGACTCCTATCAGTATCTGTGATGCGGATGCCGTCTGAGCGGAACGCCGACCACGACGAGCAGACTACGATAGAGCATTGATTGGACAGTCATGTTTGCCGCGCTTGGAGTTTCCGCCATAGCCCTCGGAGCCGCCAACAGTCCGTCTCCTCCTGCACCATCATGTCTGCGTCGCCGCCGTCCGCCGACGCGCCATTTCAAGTGTCTCAGATGACGAACAAGGAGGAAGGCGCACAGTCTACGGCGCCTCGCACAAAGAAAGCGAGAATAGCCCTGCTGGTCGCGGATACACCTATCCCGGCCGTTCTCAAGCAGCAAGGCGACTACGAGGCGATCTTCACGCGCTTATTCGAAGCATCTCGTCCGGCGGACGTCCCTGCGTTCCGTATGGACGCATTCGATGTCAAGAAGGGCGAATACCCGCCCGAGAGCATACTGGATGAATACTTGGGTGTGGTCATCACTGGATCTGGTATGTCATCGACCGGAATATAACAGATGGTGAGATCGGCACTGATGTATACGACAGCAAGCAGCGCGTACGAGGACGTCGAGTGGATTAACAAACTCGTCATATTCGTTAAACGTCTTGCCCTTACTACGCATGTCATCAAGATTATCGGTGTGTGCCGAGCCTGCCCGAGCTCCGTGCACAGCTGATCCAATATCGCACATACAGGTATCTGTTTCGGCCACCAGATCGTCGCGCGCGCTTTTGGCGGTGACAATGCAGTCGTCCCTAATGGTGGCAAATGGGAGGTCGGGGTTGAACCCGTAAAACTTACCACGCTCGGCAAGCGCATCTTCGGGACTGACGCAGACATCGTACGTTATAACAGTGCTATTGGTATCGGAGAAGCTAACGCTCTATCCTAGAACATCCAAGAGATGCATCGCGACCATGTGCCCTCACTCCCGCCGGCTTTCCATCTCCTCGGTAGCACGGACGTGAGCAAAAACCAGGGCATGGTCCGTTTTGCGTACAAGGCGCCGGAGCCGGGTCCGACAGAGGCGCTCCCGCCTATCCACATCTTCACCGTGCAAGGGCATCCGGAGTTTACCAAGGAGATAGTGCACGAACTTGTTGAGGTAAATATTGCCGTGCTTTCTCAGAGTCCCCGTATGTGTAAGACATGTTCTGATATGCGCAAACAGGCCAGAAGTAAGAGCGGTATACTGGACACGAAGACGGCCGACCAGGCACGCAAACGGGCCGAGTGGCGCAACGACGGTGTACACATCGGACGTGTCATCTGGGCTATACTCAAGCAGTAACTGATTCCCCGTGTTCGATGTACTGAGTGGTCAAGAGCTTGTACGTAGAAAGTTGAAAGAGCACAACCTAACTCATGTTGAATCAAGTACGATGAAGACGCACGTGAGTTTTGGCCCTCAGTCTTGCGCATGTTGAACGGATCGGCCTGGGTTGGCCCACCGATGCCAGGCGCAGGAATCACTCACAAGGAAGTATGTACTTGATGCGATCTCGCATCGCCCGGGGATCGTGGACGCATATAGTACGCAGCTCGGCTCACATGTTCAACGGACTGCACCACGTCCACTGCCTGAGTGCCTGACCACCCCGACTTTCGACCTCTTTCGACTCGAATACTCAACTGCGAGTCTACGCCCGGCCTCTACTCTCATCATTCATGTCACCAAGGAGCCATGCATGGAGGCTGTGCTTCTTTACGCCCGATTTCATACAGCTCTCGCGCTTCTCGCCTCCAGAACTGCGCATGGCTCTGTGATAGGCTGAAAGCAACCTTGCTGTCGAGATGTTACGATGTATCTTGCGAAGACCGCGGCAACCGCTTTCATTTCTGGTCAACTGTGGTCAACGTGCTTTGGTTCATTGGGCACCAGGCACGCCGCTATGACAGATAAAGCCTCCAGCCAATCGCCCAAATCCACCAACCCTACTTATTGAATACCACCTCTACACATCCCAACATCCTTTGTCTACACGTACTTGCTCACAACCTGTCCTTTGCCCAACAAGGACATACCTAAGCTAACATGATAGCTACAATTGCCTCAGACTTCATCTAATACGCACGATGCACGGACACGACGCCCGGTCATCATACCAACTTACTCTTCTCGCAGACTGCGCACGATGATGTCTGCGCGCGCAGCGTATACTTGCACGGCTGAACCGCTTCTCCAGCTGTTTCATTACGCTATGTACCTGACGACCGACATGTTTACTGGCTCATCTCTAGTAATAGAGGATTAGAAGGGCTTCGTAAGGCCCTATTCACCCACGTATAAAAGCATGTGTTCCGGGGCAGAATGGACCAGTTTTGCAGATTGTGCTTGACTTGTTCTCCACCTCCGCTTCATCAATGCATTCTTTTGCCGCTCTCTCCGTCTTCATCGCAGGCGCGCTCGCTGCCGGGCCTCGTCCTACTTGCAACAGTCAGTCGACGCTATCAATCCCGCGCCACACTCCTTACTGACTTCCTTCCTTGAAAGCCGAGTTGAAAGTCGCGTGCGTTCAGTCTGCACCTAGTCAATGAAGGTTGTTGCTCACGAACACATTCATAGAACGACAGACCTCTGCACGGATATTGCAGAGAAGTGGGGCACGAACGTGACGGAGATCAAGTCTATAAACCCTAATGCAACCTGTATGCCTTTCGTCTTAACATCAGCTTGCGTTTTCTTGACGAGCCTGACTAGGCGCACCGACTGTCGATACGGACAACATCTGTGTTCGCCGTCCGTGCTTTATTCTCCCTCCTGCGTCACCGGAAAACTGATCAGCATATAGAGCGCATTGTTGCGTGTACGCTCAACGAGACGGCTTCGTCTAACAATTGCGATGCCCTCCTCTCCACATACAGCCTTACCGAGGACCAGTTTATCATGCTCAACAACGATGTGACCGAGTGCGGGAATCTTACGGTCGGCGCCACGGTGCGTCTGCTTTCTGGTCTTGACCTTGTTGTGCGTTTCTTTGATGACTGACCATCTTTCCAGTACTGCGTGAGCAACGCGGACTGCTTCCCGGGCAACACCAACTCACTCTGCACGGGCCACGCCGGGCGCAAGTGATCATACTTTCCTGCTTTTTTTTTAGTTTGGGTCCGCTTGGGCTTCAGTTTTGTCTTATCATGTCGCTCGTTTCGGAGAACAGTCGTATTGGGATGCGTATATTCAATTGTTGTTTGTTGTGTTGTAAAAGATATGCGGTGCTGCTGGTCAAGTCACTGAAGTTTGTGAGTGAGCCGGATTAGACAGCGCGCGAAGAGTGGGAGCGCCGGCAGGGTTCATTCAAAGAATCAGCGGTAGATTATTCGTAGTTCAGTAGAGTAAAAGGCCCGATGAAAACGTGATAGTGAGCCGTAGTATCAAGGTGAGAGGGTATTGCATGGACTTGAAAGTGCGATGCGCGACATGTGCTGTCTTCTCTACTCGCAGGTCGAGTCACAAACGTGCTCCTGCTTTGACTCCTCCCCCGTCTTCCCGCAGACGTCCCTGTGTCCCTTCTTCCAGTGAAGCCGTTGACACTCAGAGTCGCAGTACGTCGTACGGCGACAGCCTGCGCATTTCTTCAGCACAGCGCTAGGACGCCTGCACCACGAGCAAAAGAGCATCTTCCGACAAGTAAACTCGACCTCAGGCTCACAGGTATGAAGCACGTCGTCGGTGCAATCAAGGCACTGAGATTGGGACTCTTCTTTCTGCTCGAACCGGTCAAGCCAAAGATGGAGCTGCTCGGAACCGCGGCTCTCAGCTTGGACCAGCAACTGTGCGCGCTCGTCCCGTTCGGCGAGCTCTGCCACACGGTCGAGCATGCCTCCCCATTCCACCAATGCGCCTTTGACGTTGTCTGTAACGTAGTTGGAAACCTGCAGGACCGTCGCCTTGGGGCGAACTGGATTCCCGAGATAGGCAAGGAAGCGTTTGTTCACGGCTACGCGATCAAGAGCGTTCTGTGAGGCACTTGATCAGGGTCGTCCATGGTTATGCGAAATAGGTGGGCTTACCTTGATATCGGGCGACTCAATGGTGAGCGACGGATCAAGCATCATCGCCGACAAGATATACATGGCCGAGTCGCCTTGACTAGACAGCGAATCCGGCGGAGCGACGTCGACCTCCATGAGTTTGATTGAGTCTTCGCGCGCAGAGTGCAGCAGGGCGACACGCTCCTCGTCGCAGACACCAGCGTCACGCGCGGCTCTGAGCAATGCGTAATGCGCGGCGTCAGAGCGCATCATGCGCTGTATCCACGCAGGGCGGCCCTCGGGCTGGCGAAGGGCTTTCTTGACAAGAGGAAAGAGGTCCATCCGATGGCATACGTGTACAACGTCGGATGCATAAACGGAGGTTAGATTGTACTTCTCGGCGTCGCTGGCGTTGAGATTCTGGCGGCTGATGGCGAGCGCTCGAAGTTCCAAGGTCACGGCCCAACGTGCGTGCTTCGACTTGCCAGTGGCACGCAGTGCTTCAGCACACTTCTTGAGGATGTCGAGCATAGGTCCATCGTCCGTTTGCGCGGAGCGCTCGCCGCAGCAGCCGCAAACAAGATCTCCAACCATGTAAGGGCAAGCTTCCATCTCAGACGCGAGTCCGCGCCCGATGACGACGTAGTTGGGATTAGGCATGGCAGACATGGCTAGTAGAGCGGAGACGTTGTCGCGGGCACGCTTCAACATGCTCAGCACGCAATTGTCACGACAGAACGCGTTGCTAATCTTGGTGAGGGAGCGGGGTAGGGGGTTTTTCTCCACAGCTGCTACAAGACTGAACGCATTCACAGGCTCGGCCTCGGCAACTTCGGGTTGAGGCAAGTCGACGACAAGTTTCCAAAGTCCGTCCAGAGCCTGCATACGTCGGCGAAGGTCCGAAGAGCGCATGAGAGCTACATAGAAGGAGATGAAGGACGGGTGGCTGGCGCAGAGTTCTGGGGCTTTGCCAATCGCGTCCTTGAGGAAGAGCAACCCGTGACGGAAGGTCCAAGCAGTCATGTCCGGGTCGCGCAAAGCGTCGAGAGTATTGGTGATGAGCAGAGGTAGCTCACTGAGAGCCTGCGTTGCAGAAGCAGTTTGTGCCATCGCGCAGCGAGCCACTATGCTTATAGCCAAGGATTGCGTGACCTGATCCTCAGGATGCTGACGCCGGATGTGGAGAAGAACGGGGAGACTGTCGACCAGTAGCGCCGATAGACGTTTGCCGGCCATACGTGTCAAAGAGTTCAAGGCCATGAGGGACATGTTGCGGGTGGAGGGTTCCTCCAAGAGATCCATGAATTTGTCGAAGAGACCTTAACGCGTGACAATAGGTCAGTGACGGCTTTACTCCCCGTATGCCAGACGTACCGTTATCTACGAGCCTATCCTGCAGTATCGTGTCGCCCATGCATATCGTGACATATATGGTAACGAGGCCGCCCATGCCGTTGTAGTGATTGCGCTGACGGAAGTGTTTGTAGGACGCGTTCAGGCGCGCCTGAATGGCCTTGAACTCGCCATGCACTTTCTTCAACCCTGCACGCGTCTCCAGATCTATCTGAGCGTTAGGCATCTATGAAACATCATAGTGGCAGGTGTACACACTGGGTATCTCGAGTGCGCTGCAGAGCATTTCTGCGGACTCGTACCACACGTCAGAAAATCCATTGGAAAACCCCGTAGACAGGTATGCCAGGACGTCGTTGGCCTCCCTCTTCCGGGCGAGGGCAAACTGTTGGAGCTTTGTTTCAACAAGAGCCATATGCGTCTGGACGTGGTTCATGAGTGCAACGGACTGGTAGGAAGTCGCAATACGCACGAAGGTCCGGAGTGTGCGAGGCGGGCCGAGGTCTGCTATGCGTAGCTCGGTGGTGGCCAAAGGTAGAGTCTGCGAATGTAGCAGGCGGGCACGCCCTTATATGCCGCTCGGTGGTGGGCGTGGTGGACTGAAACGAACTTGGGCCATGAGGCGACGGGGGTGGTTAAGCGCGTTTGAGTGCCACAAGGTCAACGCGACAGATGCACGTGGCCGCGTTTGCATCCGATTCGTGCCATGTCCTGCCGTCGACTACCGTCGATCCAGTACTTTTTTGCTCACTGGATTATATGGCTGCACCGTTTTGTGAAAGTAGACTTGTATTGGCTGGATGCGACGCATGATATCTCATACGTTCGGAGTACTATGATAGATGCTTGCACAACACCCTGCAATATGATTGAGTATGGAGGCTCATAACTAGTAGTACCAAATGCGCACACTGCTTGTCAAGATGTAGCCAATAAAGAGACCATCAAGACTGATCAAGTTGATCATGCTAAGTCGTATCGGGCGTATGCACGCCAGTGCCCAAGTTCTCGTTCACTTCATCATCGTCCGCTTCGCTGCTAGAGCTCCCTAAGCCCATCTCTACGTCGTCGTTTGTAGTTTGCGGTTGGGACCACTCAATCTCCTCCGGCTCTTCCTGCTCAACAGCAACACGACTCTTCCAGTCATATTTCTCCTTCAACAGCTCAACGGCAAGTGTTGCTCGTGTCACCAGTGAGTCGTGGGCATCCCGTATCTCCGCGCATTCAGCCTGCACCTCGTTATGTGCCGGCTTGAGGTCCAACACCCCTTGTCCCGTACGCATGTGCTCTGCCAGCCTGCGAACAGACGTATTCTCCTGCCCATATACGCTGAGATTTTGGGCTCGATTCAAATAGTTGTTGGCTGCCGACTCAAAGGCAGACTGGTCTTCCGGGATGACGCGTGGATGTATGACCATTCCTCGCAGGTTGGCCGCAGCTAACGAAGTGGCAAGGTTCTCCGTGTGCGAAACAAGGACAGAGTATTTGGAGAGTAGTTCAGGATATGTCGCCATAAAGGGAAGGCCTCCGTAGTGTATTGTCTGTTGTAGAGAGCTGAGGGCATCCTCGAGCGCAGTGGCTTTACGCTCCATTGACTGGAGTTGCGCGATCGTTGCTGGTGGGACGGGGATCGTAGGCAACTGTGGCAGACCAGCACCGTTGGTAACCTGAGACGTAGAGGGTTGGGCGTTCGCCATGAATGACAATGACTATGATGGTGTCAAGCTGCAGTGGTGGTGGTGGTGGTGGGAGAGCAAGTGGCGATCCTTCTTCTCAGACGCGTCTTGTCCCGAACCATCATCAGCCTCGATTACTACCTGTCGAAGCCGTACTGCGTTATCCACCATGACTGCGCCATCTCATGATCTGTCCCGAGAAGAAGCACAAGAGATCTTGCAAAAGCACCTGCCAGGTGCAGAGGTCGAATCCCTTGAAGACTTTTCTCCCTCAAGTCACATCGTCCGAATCAACGATGGACGAGCGTACTTGCTCAAACTCGCAACATCCACTTCAAATACATCTGCACCGATATATGCTCCCAACAGTATAGCGGCACAATATTCTCTTCTTACACACTTGGCTGCCCAACCACAGTTTCCATCCCTACCCATTCCATCCCCCGTCGCCCACGGCATCTATGCAGAGCACTCGTATCTTCTCACTAGCTTACCTCCTCGCGCATCGACTTCAAACCTGCGATCACTTTCATCTATTCGTGTACATCTATCTCCGCGGGCAAGTGCCCTCGTCGATCTCCAGATCGGACAATTCCTCCATAGATTGCATGAAGTCCAGAACGACTGGTTCGGGCCGCCAGCTCTGGAAAGTGAAGGGTTATGGGTCTGGCAGGAAGTCTTTGTGCTTCTCCTCGAAGACGCCCTCGACCGGGCAGGTTCGTTGGAATTGGGCTTGGACGTTCCCGCGCTACGACGTATGCTCTCGCGCGCCATCGGCTCCTTCGTCTTCGACGATGCAGAAGTCCCGAGCTTCGTCTGGTTTATCGGAAGCGAAGACGACATCTACGTGTTTCAACCGGAGTCGGGAGATACAGACGATGTGAAAGTTGTCTTGATGCTGGCGGACGTGGAGAACGCGCTTTGGGCCGACCCAGCGCTCGAGAGGCTGTTTGCGGAGCCCAGTCAAGCTCTACTGGAAGGTTACGATGCGCACCCACCACTCTTCGAGTTTCCGCGGCAGCGTACCAAGCGACTTTGGTACACTCTGTACACTGCCCTCGTTCGACTTGATCTAGGCGGACTCCAAGGAGACGAGCAGATCAGAGCGCGGGAAACAGCGAAGCGTGTGGCGGAGGAACTGCAAAATGCAACTAGCTACTAAGCGGCGGAAGACCCTGGTTTGCGGGTGGAGGCGAAAGCACTTCGTGCTGACGAGGCAGTCGCAGGCTACAAGTTACGCCGGCGGAGCGCCTTCGCCAGATTGTCGTCGGGCTGTACAGTAAACCCGCACCAGATGTCAGATAGATATGAGACGACGATGCGCACTTCTTTTGTGAAAGACATGACCTTGTAGAGTGGGCCTAGAAGGCGGCGAAGTACACAGATCCTGATCATCATGCTTCAGGCCATAGGATCTGTCTTCGGCGTCATCTGCAGTTCCCGAACATCTTGCCATCGACCTTCTAGCTCAGCGCTTCACCTCGATTCTCTCACCGTCTAGCTCTTCCTAGCTCACGTGTTTCTTTGAGGAGTACGTGCCGAGGCACTTCAGGAGCTTCCGCCGTTCGCAGTTTGACCCGCAACGCCCGGATTGGTGATGTCTTCACTAAGGGCGTACATATAGCGCAGTTCCTCTGACATCTGTACATCGCTGACCTGTCAGTCACCCCAGCCTACTGCGCGCTTCATACCCCTACTTCTTTCGACTCGTCCTAATCCCTTTCACTACCATGTCAACCTTCGCATTGACCAGCATAACTACTTCGGACACGTCGCGCCCACCGTTCCCTTCATACGACTCTTCCGGATTCGCGACCGATGATGAAGCCTTAGAGGCATGGGAGGCAGAGTGCGAGGCATATCTGGAAAAGTATGGTGGCGCCAAAGTTCGTGATCCATGGGAAGAAGTACCCATGATGTCGCCGGATAGCCAGACGGTACGCCGATTCCGCGTAGAACTTATTCTTCGCGGCTCACCGCCGATACAGTTCTTGCTACCACCTATCGCTTGGGAGATCAAGCGCAGCCTTTCCGTAGAGCCGGGGAGCTCCAGGTCTCAATCGCCTGAGCCAGCCGTACAGGACAACGCCAGTCCTAAACGCCGATTTCGTACGCTCTCGCGCGTCAAATTCATCTTCACGCGCTCGCCGCGCCTAATATCCCGATCGTCCTCGACATCTTCAAAGTCCCCTCGGTCTCCTCCCTCCCCAGACTCTAGCTAAACCAACAGTCCTTCGCTGGATTTCGTCACGATGTCTGCTCTCTCTACTCCATCGCGAGTTGCACCTTCCTTAATTATACTTATATGCCGTTCTTCGCGCACTCCTGAGTCTTCTATCCCTATTGTTATATTTAACCCCGTCCTGAACTCTGGCAGCATGCACCTCACGACTTATATACCAATAATACTTCCATATATTCCCAAGGACATCAAATAAATAGGCCTAGAGATGTGATCATAGTACAGTTATAAAACCCTATCTACATCCCGAAGGTCTCGCTAACAATCTCAATACCCCCAACCTCCCGCCAATGATCCCAAGCAATACTGCCTACAGCAGCATGCGCCTGCTCACTAATCTGCGCCGGTCCGCATGTTGAGACCACGAGTCCGCGGGGCCTTACACCCGGATGTGCGGCGGCAGTCGCGCGGCATGCATCCGCGAGTACCGTACGCACATATGGGCGGCCCGCATGCAGTACCAGACCAGCGGGTAGTTCTGCGGGGTTCAGAGCCTTCATGGCTCCGGAGGACACCCGAGTGTAGTGGATGGACACCCGAACCATGAAGGACCCGTGCGGACTAGGTCTCGGCGCGAGGAGCTCGCGGAAGCGCGGTAGCAGGGGGACGCAGGAGGCGATGTCTGGTGTAGCCCATACGAGGTCAACGACACGACATGAACTGCGGCCATTCGCATGTGCCTCAGCAAGTGCGTCGAGGAGTGCAAGTGCGTGAGTTATGCCGGACCCGCCTGCCAGAAGCAGTGCGCCGGAGAAGGCTTGTGGGAGAGCATGCCCCGGGCCGGAGTATGGGCCTTCGAGGAGCACCGTTGCCTTCACGCATGCACCCGTGCATTGCTTCTCGGGGTCACCGTCCGATCCGGGGCAGTCCTTGGTGGCGCGCGCGAAGAGCGCCTGTGTCGAGCGGCCCTCTTTCTTTACGATCAGCTCGAGTCCGCGCGATGATCCTGGGCGTGTTGAGATTGTGAAGGGGCGTGCGCGAAACCGCGCAGCGAACCAGGTCCACGAGACAGCAAGCCAACGCGGTCCGCGAGCTGGGATGATACGCATCCTGACGTGCTGTCCTGCGCGCCAGCCAGTGGTAAGGGATGGAGCAGAGACGATCGTCGATCCTCCGTTCAAGAGTGGTGCTGCGGTTAAGTCGACCGTTACGATGCGCGTGCGCATGGCGCGAAAAATATGGTCGGCGCCGTACAAAACAAAGGCGGTTACGAAGTAAGGGAGTGTGACGGGTTCGTGAATGTACATCTAAACATTGTATTAGTGACAGTCGGCGGTAACGAAACACGTCAAGTCTGCTTACAGCAACAACAAACAGGCCGGACAAAAAGATGTGAGAGGCCAGGAAAAGTCCGTATGCACGCGCGCGCACGTAGGCAGTCGACAGCAAGAACAGCACATCGACAGCCGCTGTACCGATGATACCCCAGACGACAAACGACGTGCGCGACTGAGCGTAGATGGTACCATCCAGAGACCAGCGATACACTATATTTCGAATGAGCAAAAGTTCTTTAAGCGACAAAGACCGTTACTTACGATAGTATGATGTATGCAGGTTGACACCAAGGACAATAATGCGACCGACGAAACGATGGAGGTAGTTAAGCTGTCAATACAGTTTAGACGCGTTACAGTCATCATTGGCTTGGCGGACACACCTTCTCGTACCCAAGCCCGGACAGTACAGCCAGCACATTATTCTTCTGGGAAAACGCCAGGACGAATGGCAGCTGTGAGATCGCGACATCCACCGGACGGCGCGGGTCTGTAAAGGGGCTGGTGCCGCGTACACCGACATAGAGCAGGATGCCGAAGTAGATGAGCAACACGGCAAAGTGCTTGAATGGCAGTCCTGCCGCGACGGGGAAGTTGGCGACGTAAGAAATTACGGGGTGCGTAAGAGCAAGGTAGCTCGAGATATGTGCGGGCGGATTGACAGCCTGCCTCGCGCCGTTGTCGCTGTCGACGACTGCGTAGTTCAACAGAGCAGCGTGCGACGCCGTTGTCGAGGATGCTGGCATGGCGGGCTCGTTCAATCCTGCATCCGCCGCATCCAAACGCATCGTCCCTTCGTCGTCCACCGTCGCTCCATCGTGCATCATCATGGCCGCCTCCGGAACTGGCGTCTTGGGCATCGCGTGCCCTGCCGCCGGCACAGTCGCAATCGCCGCCCCTCGCGCCCCGTTGGTAGGCTTGCCGCGCCGAAGGTAGAGGCCGGCGAAGAGTTCGCCGTGCGCGGTGTACCGAGCTACGGCCCGCGGAAGTGTGGAGAGGACGAAGATGCCGAAGAGAACGCAGAGCAGGACATCGATATGCCAGACGAAGGGGAGAGCGCCGAATCTGGCTGGGCTAGGGACGATGACTGGTACTTGAGGTACATTGTTGTATGTTCCAGCAGCCGGAACGACCACGAATGGGTTTAAACCGAAGGTGTATTGGGACATGAGGTCGTGAACGTCAAAAAGCCAAAGCCAAAGAAAGACCGAGCAAAGTAGAGTATAGGGAAGAAGAAGAAGAAATGGCGTCCAGCACCCGGGAAACTGCAGGAGGCGCGACCGGCGTGCTTAAGAAAGGGAAGGGGGAAGGGCTCGACCGCTTGGCATGCCAGGGTATAAGTAAAGATGCGACAGAGTGTTGTTGCGCAGGCTGTGTTCGGTCAACTCTTCGACATTCGTGTGGTGGCGGCGGCCGGTGTTGGCAAGGCTGTTAGACGTTGGATCCTCGGCTTTTCAGCTCTCAGCCTGTGGGCGGCATCAGGTCAAAGAGCGGGATAGACAAGTATACATGGGAGGCTACGGCGAGGTTTTCAAGGCGCTTTCGGATAGTTACATGCGTAAGCGTACGTTGCGAAGAAGGTCTAGCAATGCTGTATTGTTCCTGGCGCAGCCACAACATCTCGCTGGAAGCGTGGAGGAAGCAGGGTCGCGAGTGCAGGGGTGATGCATCATTTCATCACAAAACGGGTAAAAAGCAGTTCATTCCTCAGAATGATTTTGATCAACATTTCCTAAAGTGGAATAAACTTCGTGGCACACGGCAGGGACGCAAAGTTAGAAGTACAGTGTGTTCGATATCCAATACAGCATCAATGGTAAGTACTAGGTACAGCAATTCATGACGGGTCGTGTATACAGTTCAGCGTCTGTTCGTTCAGTGGCGCTCAGTCCCACGGTACCAGTCCACGACGTTCTTCCCCTGCTCGAAGAAGAAAAAGATGAGAACGGTCGTTGGTGTAAGTCGGATCCAGGCGGGCGTCCAGCCCTTGAAGACGAACATGGCGCCCTCTTTGGCCATGGAAGACCTGATGACGGCCATCGTCGACTGCAATAGTGATTAGAACGATACACTGGTGGGTTTCAATGTAGATACGCACCGATGACCCAGGTCCGGACGCGTTCATGATGCGGCTCTTCAACACATCCGCCGGTGAGCAGACGGTGGTGGCCACCGTACCGGCAGCGAAACTCGCTGTCGTATGACAGATAATGTTATCATCGAAGTACCCGGACTTCAACATCGACGCCTTGAAGAAGTCATACGAAGCGAGCTGGCTGGCGTTCATAAGAATAGCTCGCACGACATTCGGTCCTGCTCCGCGGAATAGCGAAGAGGGCCCTTCTTCGCGGATCATCTGCACATATAGCCGTCAACTATTGTATTCGTGTGTGCACGGTGTATAGAGCGCACGCGATACAATCCGACGACAGAGTTGCGGTAGTTGTAACGCTTCTCTGGCGGCTTCGCCTTATCGCCTTGCATCCGAACCTACATCGAACATGTTAACGCATACAATCATCTCTGTGACACAGATTGTGCATACCATGAGGATCTCTCCCGGATTACCGACAAGGCCCGCAATACCTCCCGCCATACTCCCCGCCGTCGCAAGCTTCCACATCGGCGCGTCCTTCCCCGTCGCGCCCACGATCTTCTTACTCTCGTCATACGCCCAGAACCGACAGACCGAATAAGTCATCTGCCTTAGCCAGGTGCCCGTAAGCCCATCGAACAGCCCGCGCGCGCCTGTATGTTGATGTTGATCATGGTGAGCTGAGAGAAGGAAGTGAGAGTGACGTCAGACGCGCCTTCGCTGCGGACCGTCTTCCGGATGGACTGCAACATGCCCTTGTCGCCCGACGCTTGCAAGCGCACTTTCGTGAGATCGAGCGGGCTGCATAGATCAACATGTCAGGATCACAGGAGATCGCACTATAGGATAACGAAGAATGAGGAGAATGAGACGCACTGGGTACATGACGCCGCGAAAGTCGCCGCAACACCTGCAGCGCGCGATGAACATGTTATTGACTGCGCATCGCACGACATAAATAAGATCAACGCACCTCCTAACCAAAACGGATACGGCTCTTTCTTCTTTAGCGGCTGTCCTACGGGAACGGGAGGCGCAGCAACTTCAGCTGGCGTCTTCGCTGGTGCGCTCATCTTGCCAATGCAATTCGCAATTCGGTTACGAGGAGAAGAGGGATGGGTGGGTAGAGGTTGTCACTGTTGTAATGCACAAGAGGGCACATCTATATACTCGCCCCAGTCGTCTGACCTCCTTCGCGCGCCCACGCTTCGCGCCTCGATGTGTCCTGCGCTACCCCGTAGGGGGCGCGAGGGTCTCACAAGGTTCGACCACTTGATTCAGGCGGAGCCCCTAGCCTCCCTAGTCGATCCGTATTCCTCCGCTCTTGCCCGAACCACTAGTATCATTTCGTGATTGTAATCGTCGTATAGATCATCCTACAGTTAGGCTTAATCGAGCGGTAAGAGAGGAATCATACTGCCGCCATGAGAATGGTAGGGAGGCTAGATGCATCGCGCGCAGGACATGTGAGCGTTTGTGGCAGAACTCGTGCACGCGTACCGTCACCAGACCTTCGCTTCGGTCCCTTGTAGGTAGACTCGTTTTGCGTCAGCGAACAAGAATGTACTGACGTGATCATGGACAGCTTGAACTGTAGCACCTATATAGGCCCGAACGAGAGCCGTCAATAGCACAACACAACGCAGAGCGCTACACTCCCATTTTGTACAAAGATAGTACAACATCATGACATGCAGAGAACCTACACCCCAATCAAGGCAAGTCTCACAAATACAATCACTTCGCGCCCCACGCAACAGTCTTCACAGGTGCCGCAGGGGTCGGCTTCTCCGACTCGGGTGCAGCCGCTGCAGCAGCCTGAGCAGGCGCGGGCTTGGTCGGCAATGGCGCGGCACGTACGCCGTCGAGGACCCGCGTGGCGTGCTCGGTGTTGCGGATGAACCAGCCTGCGAAGCGGCGGCCTACGGTGCTTTCCGCTACATGGACCATGTTCTACTCAGGTTGTTAGCTTGTGGTGAGCTGGCGAATGGAGAAGGAAGCGAACCTCGTTGATAACGAAGTCCATATCGCTCGTGACGATCATCTGTCCATTCAACAGACTACTCCCCGCGTCCCCTCCAACACGCGAGATACACCGACTAGCAGCCTTAACAGCCATCATCTGCTGCACCATCTCCTCCTCGTCCGCGTCCAAGATATCCGCCAGCTTACCCGCATCGAGCGAAGTGTAAAGCTTCAAGAACGAGCGCATAGTGGGTACGGCGGCATGTGCGCGTACGTCGGCAAGGAACAGGGCCAGATGACGCGCAGCGGGCTCTTGAAGCGAGTCTTCGACGAAGATCGCCAATGCGTCCGGGTCCTCGTACGGCGGCGGGTTCGCAGCGATGAATTTCGGGCAAGCGTACGTGAAGAGCTCCTCGAACGCCGGCATACCCTCCTCTCCCCTCGCCATCTTCCCCAACTGCTCTCCATACCTTTCCTTGACAACATTCGCAATGTTATCGTCCAACCTCGTCGGACTCAACGCCGAGCAAATCGCAAACAACGCGTACATCCTGTCTGCGGTCTTATTGATCTGGTCGTACTGGTACGACCGCGTGTGGTATTGACGCATGCGGAGGATGAAGTTGAGGACGGAGACGAAGGTACGGATGGCGTCGGGGTAACGACGGAGCATGAGGTAGCAGAAGCCGACGTAGTAGTATGTCGCGACCGTGCAAGCCGTGACGCGCGTGAAGGGGTTCTTTTGGGAGAGCTCGACGCCGTCCATGACTTTGAGTGCGAGGGTGAAGTCGCCGAGGAGGACGTGAACGCGGAGAAGGCCGATGATAGAGAAGTAGCCGAGGAGGCGGTAGAGAGGCTTGGCACCGTACTCGCCGACGATCTCACTGTAGAACTATCAGTATGTATTCTGAAGGTAGTGTAGGAAAGTGGCGTACGCGATCTCGTCCTCGGACTTTCCTGCCTGCTGAGCGACGATGTAGTCGTTGATCCTCGACTTTTGGATCAAAGAGTACAGCACGTTCAACACCGAGTACGCGCTCCAGATCTGAAGACCGCTCTCCTGGCTCGCATCGCTCAGAATCAAGATCTCCTCGTCGTTCTTGCTCTTGACCTTTGAGCGCCAAACGCAGAAGCTCTGGAACTGATAGATGAACTCGTCGACGATGTCCCAGAGCCACTGTTCCGGCAGCTCGAGCTGGACGGGGCCGTCCGAGTTGAGGAGGTAGTTGAAGAGTTCGCACGAGTTCTCGTACGAGTGGAAGCGGTCGTCGATGTCCGGTTGGATGCGCGAGTAGATGTGGCGGTAGTACAGCTCCCGGTACAGGATCAGGAAAAGATGGTCTGTATATTTAATTAGCCTATATCACAGGAATATGAATATATGAACTCACCGTTGTTGACGAGGGGTGCGATGAGGTCTGCGTCTGGCCATTCCGTCTTTGCAAAGAACTTTTCGGTGAGCCGGTTCCAGCCAGACTCGTACGCGACCGTGATCTCGGGAAGATTGTTGTTCTTCACCGCTTGGTGGAAGTGCACGATGAACTGTTTGAATTCAATACTTTATCGTGAGCATAACGGTCGTATACGCACGCGCTTGACGGGATCGGGGATCGCTGCGAACGCCTCGGCGTTGGCGAGCAGCTTTTGTTGCTCCATTATCAGCATCTGGCTGGCTAACCTGGCCTGCGATGCTATAGAATATGTTAATTAACCTGGTACACTTTCTGCTACTAGTAGATACGCACCTTCGTCGTACATCTCGCTCTGGCCATAGTTTCCGACAATGTTGACATCGACATCGTTCAGCTCCTCGTCCATATCCTCGGCCGCCCAAAGCGGCATCCGTGCTTGAGCCATTTTTTGTGTAGGGACCGTCTAGATTAAGCGAGCTGATTCGTGTACAACAATACTAAGCAGCGCGTGATCTGGACGTGTAGGCGGGACGTGAAGGAAGCTGATGATGGTCAACTGGACAAAGTCTGCAAAAGTTGCAGAGTCGGCCCGGAAGATGCCGTGCGCCTCGACGCGTCGCGTCACGCTAGACGCGCGCTTGACCAGCGCCTAGCTCCAAACGGCCTTTGTTGTGTCTTCGATCAGGCTACAATCATCTGAGGCTCGTCTTGGCCCTGTGTGGCCGTGGCATGCAACTCTTCTGCCGCCCTTTGCCCAGCTGTATATTTAAAGCCGTCGTCCGACCGTTACCTTACTCTCGGCTTCCGACCAAGTTCTGCATTATAATGCCCATACCTCCCATTCAAGAGACTTCGCACCCATGGCTCAACTACGACTCGCAGCTCCTTACAGAGGTGTGCTCCCTGCCACCAAGTGTATTGCACCGTCTGATACTCAGACACACACAGGCTCTATATAATGATAATTCGTCCAAGCGTCATGGCTTAGCGGTCCGGATACGGAAGGCTCTACGCCTCGATGAGGAGGGTTTCGACTTGGTCGACATCGGCATGCATAATTACGCGGTCGATACGAGCCATGCTCCAATGGAGTTTGCCCTTGTTGTGCGTGTCTCTCCGGTCTTGCACGTGTCGAGCTCATAACGAGCAGGACAAGCAATATCCTGAAGGACTTGCACCGTTGCACTCGGGGCGTAGTGAACATGAATTATACGACCATCAGTGCGCCATCTAGTGTCACTTTCAGCAGATGACTTGACTGACATTCGACGTAGATACGTCGCTGGACTGTTGACGGCTGCAGGCTTTGATGGCGTCTTTGTGGACTTCAACGAGAAACGCACCAGCGCACAGGGACGCGGCCTGCTATTACCCGCTTCTGAGAATGATGGCACTCGGCCTTGGACGGATATCGCTGAAGCAGGACATCCTCCACCTGGCTTTGTCTTTCCCGCGTTGTTGGAGGCTCGAACTCCAGAACCGTTCACGCTCGTATTACCCTCGCCCATCCATGAACACATCGTCTTGCTTCTTCGAGCTTACGGTCGCTGTCTTGCTCCTTTTCCAGAACTGGTCACTCAAGCATATACCTGGTTCCGCTCATGGGGGACGTCGGAGTTCCGCCCACTCACTGTGGCGCTATTACTCGTCACGTACATGCAGGTCTGTCATTCATATCTCTAAATGACCTTTTGCCTTTAAATGACGAGCATATCATAGCGAAGTCCTGAAATCAAAGCGCCCGACCTGCAAAACATACCTTCGCATATGATCGAATCGGTCGAGCATACAGTCTGGATGCCATACCGCGCCTCAACAGGCGGTGCCACCATGCAACTACCTTTGACAGTTCGTTACGCACCTGCTCTCCCACAGAAGGCTACGGAGGGATCAGGCGTTCTGTTCGCTGGCTTCATCACGTGGATCAAGAGCATGAAGAGCGTCTACCACGGATCAGTCGGTCGGGGATCTACAAAGCCAAAGCACGTCCTCCACAGGAGCGTACGAGCAGTGACCGAGACGAAGGGCTGGGGAACGCACGCCTCGCATATTATGGATGTCAAGCCGGGCAAGACTGAGCCATGGACGTGGCAGCCGCTCGTCGTGGTGGATCCGTTCGTACCCACATTCGTAGGTTCTTCGTCGTTGAGTATGTCTGGGGTTGGGTTACTGATGAGGTATACAGAACCGCGCTTTCGATGTATCGAGAGAGCTTTTGCAGTCTCTGTTCGATCTCACTGACGGTTTGAACACTACGCTCTCGTGGGGATCGCCGCTGGCGTCTGCGTTTGGACCACGCATCGATGTACCCATGTATCGCGACGTACTCGCGGAGTTGGACGACGGAGAAGGCAACGTCCAAGAAACCGGGACACCGCCAACATATCCTACACTATCTCGACCTTCGTCTCGCTCTTCCTCCCCTGCACATCTATCCAGTCAACAAACACGCGGATTTCAATGGACAGCACGCCGGTTCTACAGCTCTCAAAGCTCGCAGAGCAGAGAACTACGTTCACTCATCGATTTTCACGGACTCGTACGTCACTCGCCCTTCTATATAAACGTTAATGTTAACATGCTCATAGAGCACACAAGCCCCTCCGAAGCGCGTTCAAGACCGCCAAGAACTTGTACGCCGGATTGAGTGGGCCATCAAGAAGGCTCATGGAGCCCAGTATACTGTCGAGGTATTCGGTAGCTCGCGGTATGGGATGGACAGAGGCGACAGTGATTTGGACCTCGTTATATGCGTGCGTATAAGCACTTATTGTCATGCTATATCTGTGCTCATGGGAGACTAAATAGGATCCATCTTTACCTGTCGGATTCCCGCCTGACACGCCCAAGAAACTCCCTCGTATGTCTCTCAACATTCTGAGATGTCTGTCCTCTAATAGACCACTCTAGCAATTTACAACGCCTGGTCCGCTCGACGCTTTCTTGTCTTGAATATCCATTGAGCCCTGTTTAGGACCATCTCCAGAGCCATCGCTTCAGCAAGAATCAATGTCCGTGTCGACCAAGTTATCAAGGGTGCCGCAGTACCGATAGGTGAGGCTTTCTTCAAAACATCTGCATTCCGACCACTTTTGATGACCTTTGTAAAGTCAAAGTCACAGATCGCCTCACCCACATCCGCTGCGATATCTGCTGCAACGACCGGCTCGGGTTACGAAACACCGAGCTGCTGGCGCACTACACCGGCATCCTCCCGTCATTGCGCGTCGTGGTCAAAGCTCTAAAGCGATGGGCTAAGCCGCTTGCTCTGAATGAGCCGTCGCCACCCGCTGGCAACCCTGTGACGCTTTCCAGTTACGCGTTCACGCTCCTAGCTATCGGTCTCTTCCAGGTGCGAACAAAGCTCATCGGTGTTTGAATCGTGGATGTACTAACGAATGAACGTTATGCAGACCCGCGGCATCTTACCCAACCTACAAGACGTCCCCTCCTCCGCACCCGGCACGACTCGTATATTCTGGGCTCGAACACGTTCTTCGGGTCCCATCAAATGCAACGTCAGTTGGGACCCTCTCCCGCTCACTCTCCCTCCCACCTCGCTTCCCTCTACCGACCAGCTCCTACTGGACTTCTTCAGGTACTACGGCTTTCAACACGACTATACGAGGGATATCGTCAGTGTGAGGCTAGGAGGGATTGTGAGGAGGCAGAAGGGGATCAAAGTTGAGGGCAAGAGGGGGAAGGAGGTGGCGGCGAGGTTGGGAGTTTTGCCGTTGAGTGATGTTATCCATGATGAGGAACGGTGGGAAGAGGTCGAGGATGTGCCCGTGAAGCGCAAGGATCGCAAGGATCGCAAGGGGAAGGGGAGGGCTTTTGATGGTTATGAGGAGGTGAAGGCGGCAGCTGAGGCAGAGGGCAAGAGTGTCAAGGCTGTCTTAGAGGAGGTGGAGGTTCAGGCTGGCGCTGTCCAGGAGAATAACACCGCTGTCGCGGAACGCGACGAGAGTGCAGAGAGCGCTTCTGAGGACGAGAACGAGGAGATCGCTGAGCGGCCGTCCAGCCGGACTAGCACGTCGACTAACCTCTCGCAACGCTCGCGCGCAGAGTGGACTGAGAAGGACGAGAGGCTCTCGAATATTCACCCAGATCTATGGCGGGGCCATGCTCTTGTCATCGCAGACCCATTCATCCGGTCGAAGGTACAGTAGTCCATTGCCTAAACCAACTTTCAACAACTTGCTGACCGTCTCCCTTCAGAATACTGCAGGAAACCTCAAACCCGACAGTGTCTTGCGCTTTCGCGCGGAGTGTCAGCGCGCATACATGATGTTGACACAGCATCACCGCGCACAGCAAGAACAGGACCAACGCTCGAGCGAGGCGATGCATACCGTTCTTACCCCGCACGTCGAGGGCGAAGATCATCTACCCACTGGTCCATTACCGCCGCTCCCCGAACGCCCGCCCCCGAAGCCCAGGAGGGGTAACGGGCGTGCCCCGGCGCAGAACCAACAGGGAAACGCTGAGGCGTGTCCTTCTACGCCACTTCCAAACAGACGTCCAGACGCTGAAGTAGTACCACGCGCTGTGAGCCAGCAAACACCCGCAGGCTCCAGTCAGAAGTCTGAGGGGACCGGCTTCCCGACGCGTTTATCAGACTTGTCGTTTGAGGCGTCAAACGTCCCTGGTTCGGGCCAGACTCGTGGAAGAGGACGGCCACGTCGAGGTGGCGCAAGAGGAAGCGCTACAAGGGGAAGCGGTGGCAGGGGAGGTGGCAGGGGAGGTGGCAGGGGTAGGCTCGACGTTGCACTACCTGCCACTGGCACCTCTGGAAATGCCCATGCTTCTTGAGTCAGTTGCACATCATCATTTTTTGCTCTGTTTTTGCTTTGCATGTTTTTACGCACGACCTGGCATTGTTTTGCAGAATGAAAGCGGGACAGATCACTGCCTTCGTATGACCCTTGTAGCGCACTCGAGTACAACGACGCGTTGGGTAGGTCATCGGAACAACGTACAGTATCACCGGCACGCATCCTCTTGATTGCATCGCGCACTGGTATTGCAAGGTAACATTGCAAGCGTCATGGTTGACTAGAGTGATCATCTACAGGTAACAGGCATGACTTCAGTCTCCACCTGTACAGCTTCATTGATGATCCTACAATACATATGCCGCATGTACCGTCTTCCAGAAGACTATCCCGTGAGCGGTCAACTGGTTGCATCTTCCTGATCTGTCGAAGGTGTATACGTATAGGCAAGGATACCCCGTGGATCGTGGACAGGTCTGGTGTCGAACGTGCACGGCCCGCGCGTATACCAACATCCAGCTAGTATATATTCGACGGTATTCAGTTCCAAGGTAATCCACTTTGGTCCGGACATGATGACCGGCCCTTTTCGCCCTCTAGCCGTTCTTGCAGTCAGCTCGGTAGCTGTTCTCGCCCTTGCGCCAGCTGGACCATGGGATGCTTTCAACTTGGCACCTGAGTCGCGCACGGTCGGTCCAGCCTCAGTGCGCGAAATTAATGGTACCATCCAGAACGCCGATGGCCTCGTTTCGAACGGCTCTGCGACGTTCTCCACTTCATCCTGGCTCACTCTTGACTTCGGTATAGAGGTTTGTTCGTCTAGGCTTCTTCAAAGGACGCGAACTCACAAGCGCAGGTCGGGGGCATCCTTTCTATGTCGCTCTCTAACGCGTCGAGTGACGCGTCCATCGCGCTCGCCTGGACCGAATCGCCGCTATACATCTCTCCCACGCAGTCCGATTCATCCTCCAACATTGTCGCCAACAACAACTCCGACGGTGTCCTGGCGGTACCCGCACCCTTGCCTTCCGGAGTCTGGACGCAGCCCGCCCCAAGCCTGCGCGGCGGCTTTCGCTTCCTCACCATCTCGCTTGCGGCGGGCAGCAGCGTTACGATCTTCAATGTCTCGCTCGAGATCACGTTCATGCCGGACACCGAAGACCTGCGCGCATATACCGGCCACTTCTTTGCGAGCGATCCAGGGCAGACGGACGAGGACTTGCTCACAAAGGTGTGGTATGCTGGCGCATACACGGCGCAGACAAACATCATCTCGGTAACGCAAGGGCGTCAACAGATCCCTAGCACTGAAGTTGGTGAGTATATGCGGCTTGTGTCCTTCGTGCGTGCTGATACAACATTCGCCAGATTGGCAGAATAATGGGACGATCGGCTTGCTCGATGAGAGCCCCGTCACTGTAGACGGAGCGAAGCGGGACAGGTCAGTCATCAGTAATAAGTTCTATTGTCGAAGCTCACTACGAAGCATAGAACTGTGTGGCCGGGCGACATGGGCATCGCCGTCGCAACCGAGTTCATTGCGCTCGACTATCTCGATCCCACTCGCAACAGCCTCGACGAGATGTTCTCCTTGCAGAACGCGTCCGGTGCCATCCCTTACTGCGGACCAACCATTAGCTGCGGCTTTCAGAGGTACGTGCAGCCAGCGCAACCAGTCATGTATAATCCTGATACTGATACTGACGCAACGTATTCAGCATCACCTATCACGAATGGACCCTCTTTGGGGTGTTCAACTACTGGCTATACTCGGGCGATGTAGCCTGGGTGCAGAAGGTCTGGAGCAATTATACCCTGGGCATGCAATACCTGGCCAATAAGATCGACGCAACCACCGGATTGCTGGATTCAACAGGACAAGAGTCAGACTGGGGTCGCAACGGTGGCGGCAACTTCAGCATCTCGCCGAACGTGCTGTACTACAAGGTTCGCCCTCGTGTTCCCTTGAACACGTATCGGCCTCTCATCAGTACTTACCTTACAGGTCCTATTGAACAGCATCACATTGGCGAACGCGCTCAACGACAGTACGTTCACCGATGCCTGGGCCACGAACGCGACCGCTTCCAAGGCGGCGATTCAATCACAACTATGGATGGACAGCGTGGGCATGTTCCGCGATAACACCACGACGGATCTGGCACCTCAAGATGGGAACGCTCTTGCGCTTCTCTACAATCTGACCGTCGACGATAGCCAGAAGCAGTCCATCAGCAAAGGTCTGACTGCGAACTGGGGTCCGACGGGAGCGGTGACGCCGGAGAGATTAGACACTATATCGCCGTTTGTAGGCGGATTTGAGGTGCGTATGTCGCGTCCGTCGCCACGTTAGCAAGTCATGTGGTCGTGTTTCTGGTCGTGGATTCGTGTTGCCGCGATGTGTTCAACGGCCGCCCGTATGCTGATGACATGTATCCGCCAGATACAAGCACACTTCGAAGCTGGACAGGGCGAGCGCGCGCTAGACCTGATTCGACTTCAGTGGGGTTACATGCTCACAACAAACTTGAGCGTGCAGTCGACTCTTATCGAAGGGTATCTCATCAACGACTCGCTCGAGTGCGTATCATCTTTGCAACTTCTCCTCCTGACATTGACGTTAACTTCGTCCCGAAGATATTATTACTCTGACGGTGCTTACACCTCTCACGCGCATGGCTGGAGTACGGGGCCGACTTCTGCGTTGACGTTCTACCTCGTTGGTCTACAGCCTACGGGCCCGCAGGGCGTCACTTGGCAGGTGGCGCCACAGCTCGCAGGCCTTCCCGCCGCCCAGGGCAGCTTCGAAACCGGGCTTGGCACGTTCACCACATCCTGGACGATGAGCAATGACACAGGGTTCGCGATAAACATCACAGCACCAGAGGGCACTGCAGGCGTGCTCATACTACCGATGGAGGCCCAGGGATCTGCGACCGTGGACGGGCAGGATCAGGGTGAAATCAGCACCCTTACACTCGCAGGAGGTGAACATATGATCGTCGTGAAAGGCTAATTATCGCGTACTTCGCCTGAAGCAAACCCTTTATGTATACTGTCCCATCCGATGATGACAATGTTACCCTGATGCTACCCATCAAACGATCGAGCGTCCGAAGTTATAAGTACAGCACGTCGCATAGCACCGACAGATAAAAGCAAGCAATAGTTAAGCCGACTTCTCTTTCTCTGCTTTCTGCTTCTGTTCAAGCATTCGTCTATGAGAGGATTAGCGAGGAACGGATGAGCGATGTGGTCGGAACTTACTGCCGTGCAGCAAGGATCATTTGCTGCTTCCGCGCCCGCAAGCTGGCCTCGCGTTTCTCTGCAGTATCCTCCCACACAGCCTTCCCTCCGGCATCTTCAGTGACAGGCGCAGTTGTGTCCAGCTTGTCCTCCAGCTTATATCGCTGTATGAGAGTCTCACGTGCCTTCGCACTGCTCGTCGTTGGGATCGGTGGGCGTGCAGCAGGACGACCGGGTTGTGCTGGTGCATTCGTGGAAGGGTATAAGGTGAAGTATGCAGGCGGGGGCTACGGAGACAGTCAAGTTGGTTCAGCAGGTGTGAGAGACCTGACACGCACTGCGTCCAAGAAACCACGTTCGAGTATCTTGGTGGCGGTCTGCTCCGTTGATCCTGTGCGTAATAAGTCGTAGTGCACGTTTGCTCTATATTCAATTGAGCCAACATAGTATGAGATGATTTGAGGTATAATCTCACCGTGGTATATCTGGGAACATAGAAGTGACGGTGTCGATCTGCGGAAAGTCAGTAATCATTCGCGCACACAATACACATACCGCGTACCATCTCAGGCGTGACTCGTTTGGGTTTGAATTTCAGTGAGCGCGCGGCAGCCTGTTCAGGCGTATCTTCTCCTGTAATGAATCTCGAATTCAGATATGTGCTCGGGTTCACTGGCAGTACATGACGCACCACCGCTCTGCGTGGCCCAGCGTACCACAAATACGATCACAACGAGCGCAACGACTACATTGACCACTTCGGCCATACTCGTATGGGAGAGAAAGGGAAGGGAGTTATATTGAGTCTTTGCTCAGCAAGATGGTGGTAGCAATCCAGAGCTCACTCGGCACGCGCTCAGCGTGAGCGTCTACTCGGCAAAGTCCGTGGCAAGACACGTTCAGTCAATTGGATGCAGAGGATGCAGAGGAACCGCCACCATCGACGTTGCTTATCCTGGGCTTCGATTGCTCTGTCTCGGTTAATTGCTTACGGGTACGAAGAGCGCGCAATGGCGTATGCATGGCCTGACTGGCCGGATAGAAGACGGACTGGGAAGCCCTCGCTAGTTGGCCTTGAAGCTTTCGAAATTATCATCTGAAATATCTTCTCCCCCGAGAAGATATGTACGGGATCCAGTCTTCACTAGTTCGTCAATGCCCAAGTGCATAGTTCAGTGCGCCTACTCACGGAAGCGGCGATATGAGCCCTCTCTTGGAAGTTATACCATCGGCTACGCATGGTCAGATACTCATTGTCGCAAAAAATCTGGCGGCGTGGCCACCGAAACTGCGTAGCCTGGAGCTGGACACGCGTGAGCAGTCCTCGGTCAACAAGTGGCCGACGCGTGGCCAGCGCGTGGCCAAGCTGTGACCAAGCTGTGGCCACAGCGCGTTCAGACACAACGACGGCCTCGAGAAGCTCCGCGGCCCGATTTCGTGCGATGAACAATACCGGTACGATGCGTGTAAAGTAGCTCTATCATTGGCTAGCTCGAAAAGCTGAGAGCGAGCTCACGCGGGGTACGCCGGTTGTCGTAGCCGTCGCTGGCCACGCTTGACCACGCGCTGGCGACAGCTTGGCCACGGCTTGACCACCAGCTTGTACACGAGGCTCCACGAAGTCCCCACAAAT